>VMDR010000047.1:467615-538802 GCA_007922815.1 Macrotus californicus
TAACCCCCCCCCCCCCCCACTCATCATCAGTGCAGGGACAGGGCTGCCCTCTCCCAGGCTCTCCACGCCGCCCTGCCTATACTGTTAAACAGACTGTCACGAACAGACAAAAACCTGGGTTTGATCTGGGACGAAACGCCTTCACTCGATGCTTCCGTGTTTACTTACAGGTTTTCAGGTTACGTTGATTTCAGGCAGAAATCTTTCCTACAATCTGATTTTTGTTTGGGAGGTAGCCCCAGAATGGCGGACCTTCTTTCCAGAGGGGACTGGGTTCCACTGTTTTGTTTCCAAGAACTTCCGTAAGGCCTTTGTCCCCCGGATGCAGTGGTGGCACGGCTTGGACAGGCCCCTGCACGGCCACCTCAAGGCTGTGCACACCCTCAGGTGGCTAGCTCATCACAACCACATCCCCCCCACACACAGAGTGGCCCTTGGACCCGGACCGCAGGGGAGGCGAGCTGGGGGTGACGGGGCCTGGGTAGGGTGCAGCCGCCAGGGGCCCACCGGGAAGCACTCTGCTCCTCACCTGGGTTTGACCTTGCAGTGCGCCATCAGCACCCCTGGGCTCTGCACTGCTCTGTGGTGGTTTTGCTACTAAAAACACATTTGTCTTCTCAAAATTCTGCCCACAAATTAAATGCAACCAGTGATCTCTGGGTGAAAAGCTGTCTCTCTTATGACTCCGTTGTCATCGCTGCCTCCTTGCACCCTTGAAAGGCAGCGAAGCCCATGGGTGCAGGCCGTGGCCTTCGGTGGGACGAGGGAGGGAGAGGCGCTCAGAGCACGGAAGCCGGGCCAGTGTCCTCCCTCAGTGTCCGGTGTGTGTGGCTTGTCACATGCAGACACACAGACCCCCATTCCCCTCCGCGGGCCCCTGCCCTCAGCCGTGAGAAAGCCCAAGCATGTCGGCCGCCTTCTCTGGCCCGAAGCCACTGCCCTGCTGGGAGTGTGCGTGGTGGGCACGGGGCCCAGGCTCAGGACAACTCGGCTCCCCAGCTGCCTTCGCCCTGTGTGTCCCCCGGACTCTGAAGAAATGTGACTTTCCCGAGGACAGCTCACGAAGCCAAAACGTGCAGGGACGGCCGGGTAAGGGCTCCCAGGTTGGAGTCCATGCTGTTGGTTTTCAGCGAGTAAAGCAGAAAGGAGGGAGCCAAACTGAGACTGGGAACAGTAGGACGAGAGGACGGCTTCCAGTCCACGTTGTCCCCAGTGTCCCCAGACCAGATGTGCCACCGGGTGCCCCTCACCTAACCTTTCAGATGCCGCCCGGGGTCTGAGTGCCCGCCTGTGGCCAGAGAGCCCCAGGTGTCTTGCCCCCCAGGAGCCACCCTGCGCGGGCACCCAGGAGGAAGCGAGGGCCCCACGTCCCTTCAGTTACGGGACGCAGAGGCCGGGAGGGGTCCGAGTCGTTTGCGTTAATTTGGGGGTGGGGTGTGCATGCGTGCTCGGTGACATGGACAACACTCTCTAACAGTGCTTCCCTGTCCCTTCAGTCATGACCCACAGAAGGCATGTTCCATGTGGCCCACCCACCTAATCACGCGTGCCACACCAGGCAACCTCTTCTCGCGAGATCCAAGCAAACGCACGGGCAGGCACAGCTCCAGCTGGTTTCCACATGGCTTTGGTGAGTAGGACACCACCCACGTTACACAGTCCTGACCTCCACATTGTGCGGACTCGGCACACAAGGCCAGTCCAGAAGGCGTCCAGCCAAGTAATATGACAAAAAGAGACATTCACTGGAGAAGATAGGAGATACAAGAAACATTGTCCACAGGACAATGACACCTCAGTCCCCTTCAGAGTAGGCACCTTGGGACCTCACACAGTTCTCCCAGTCGCCATCAGCTGTCCTGTTGTGTTTTCCTGAATCTCATTGATGTTCTGAAATCTCTTTCCCTTCAAAGATGATTTTAGTTTTGGGAAAGGCCAGAAGTCACAGGGCACCAAATCTGGGCTGTAGGGGGGCTGAGTCGCCT
Source organism: Macrotus californicus (assembly GCA_007922815.1). Taxonomy (NCBI): domain Eukaryota; kingdom Metazoa; phylum Chordata; class Mammalia; order Chiroptera; family Phyllostomidae; genus Macrotus; species Macrotus californicus. Next base: position 469,601 of record VMDR010000047.1, read on the forward strand.
GGGTCATTTGATGTTTCTCAAAAAAAGTTTGCATGAGACATGATGGATGAGCAGGTCATTGTTGTGGTGAAGCTGCCAGTCACCAGCTGCCCACAGCTGTGGCCTTCTGCATCTTCCGAACAATTTCCACGGAGGAATGTTCGAGGTTAACGCAAAATCTGATGCAGATCCGTTGCTCTACTTGCTCAGTCATTTTGAATGTGACGGCCACACAGTATATGTGCTCACTCAAGGACATCCATCCATTGTCCCCACTGACTGGTACAGCGAGGTCGTCATTGTTCACTCATGTGCATTCCAGTCCATTCTCCTTGGCTGCCAGGTCACATTGATGTATGTCACACAGACCGTTCCTGTTAACAACGGCTGGACGTTTTCCGGACAGACGTATTTATCATCAACCCACCCATCTCTAACACATGGTCAAACATCGTGCCACGGTGCAAGGGACTGGTCAGCACTCCGAGTGTGCACCCTGACCAACTCTGGAGGGCAGGAGGGTGCTTGTTCGAGGCAAGCCTGCCGTCGCTGCGTCCCAGCTCTGCCGCACGCTCACGGCTCTCCGGAGCTAGCCACACTGAGCCTCCCCTGGCAGGGCCGATGTGACAGGTTCTTTCGTGCCCCCTCAGAACTGACCTTCTGCCCGACCAGCAAAGCTTATCCCTGCCCCTTGACCCCACCCCTGCCTGCATCTCCTCTGGGATGCAGGCCGTGACCTCTGGCTGGCCTGTGAGGTGCCGGGTGTGGGTCCCCAAGGCTGCACGATGCCACCCACACCACCGGGAGTGGAGGAAAAGGTTCACTGTCTTCCTGTCTCACTGGGCAGGAAGCACTCTGAGGCCTAATAGGAACCATGAACTCTGTCTGTCTGTCTGTCTGTCTATCGATCAGGTCATCCACCCCCCACATAAGAAGTCCTACTCACTTAACGGCTCACGCTATGTGCCCTAAAATTGGCCAAACCACCAGGTGTGGTCTCTGTCCAACCACACCTGTCCATCCGGGATCATCAGAAGGAAAAACCCGCCTAGCGTCCTTACTTTACAAATTCTTCCAAGTGCTCCCTGCTGTGCTGCCTGTCGCATCCTGGAAGGCTCAGCCACCTCACCGGGGACCATGTGGGGCCCAGGGGACACCACGTGAGGGTGGGGTCCAAGGACAGGACCCAGGAGCACGGCCGCAGGAAGCCCAGTACTGAGGACGCACAGGTGCCCGGAGAGGCCGGGAAGGTGGAAGTGAGCATGGGGGAGAGGCGGGGGTGGGTGGTGCTGAGCAGGACCGGGATGGAGGCCACGCTCACCTGGGAGTCACTCGGCAGAGACGGAGGACCCGGGAGGAGAGGGGGCAGGGATGGGGGGTGGGAGGATTCACAGGAGAAACAAAGCAGGACAGAGACGCAGAGGGAGGCAGGCAGGGTTTAAGGCCTTCCTTTGAAACCTCAGGACTAGGAACTCACGCCAGGGTTAGGCTTCTCTCAAGATGGCTCGGCAGCCCTGCGAGGGAGCCTACAGAGCGTAGGAACCTCAGGTGCCGGAATGATGACCTGAGTCTCAGTAAGCAGCCCATCCGGCCGGGTCTTGGGCCCCGTCCACAGGGTGAACTGTCGGCCTGCAAGACTGGACAGTCACTTCCCTGCTAGCTGCCCTGAGCAGCCGCCAACAACCCCCGAACGAGGGCTGTGCGCCGAGGGTGTCACCAGCCAGCCGAGGAAGGCACAGGCCCTCAGTGGCTGAAGCTGAGAAAAGCGACTTCCACAAAAGCAGCCCTGCCACGGCGGCAACAGCGTGGGGCTCAGTGTGACTGGGAGCGTCCGTCAGGCCGGCGGCTGCTGGGCTTCTTTGGGAATGGACTTCTGCTCGGGACCAAGAACAGCCTCTATCCCAGAGTTATTTTAAGACCTACTTGTTTTTCCCTAATAAGGATAATTATCTCCAAAACCTCAAAATGATGAAGTGGCCGTGACTGGTCACTCCAAACACGCACAGCTGCAGAGCACACTGACCTCCCTTCCCTGAGGGGCCCTCGTGCCTGCAGCCTCTGCTTTGTGTCTGAGGCTCCGGGGGCGGTGGCGTCACTGCTGTGACAGCCGACAGGTCTCCTTTGGGTTAGTGAGGCAGGGCGTGGACCTCTTCACAGTGCTTTCCCCAGCCCCCGAGACCTGCAGGGCTCAGAAGGTCCCTCCCTAAATGGCACGTCTGACACCCAAGCAAGTCAACAATGACGTGACTCTGTGTTTCTCAGAATCGACAACCAGCTGTTGCCACCAGATGAGTGACCACCCAGCCTCGAGATCCAGAACCCCGGCTAGCGCCGAGCGCACGGGTTTCTGCCGCGCAGGGGCCCCGTTGGCACTCCCACGGGAGGCAACGTGGGGCAGCCGTCTGTCACCATGATACCTATCAGCATGACGCCCGTCACCACGACTTCACCGATGACTGCAAAGCCGGATGGGACATCAGTCAGTTCATTCAAGCATGTGTGACAATAACCCACAGCTCAATCCGGCAGTGACGTGGGTTCGCATTGTCACAGACCTTGGAGACGTAGCTCAGGTCATCGGCCATTTATGTGACGTGATAGAGGCCACAGACCCTTACCAAGGGCGTTCCACACACCAAGCACACCTAAAGTCGCCATTTCCTGTTAGGAGAAATACCGTCCACCAGGGTTCAGACCTGACTCTGAGGTGAGAGATCTCACCAGGTGATGGAGGCAGGGCATGCCCTTCCAGTCAACGCAGCGGTAAAGTGGCCCCTTTTACAGGTGACACATCGCGTACACGAAAGGTGCTCAGCGAGGAATCTGCACCAGTGTCTGTGTTCACACCTCCCCTGGGGGCACCCCCCACCCAGACGCAGAGAGCAGCCTGTTCATGACACACCAGCATGAGGGCCACACAGGGAAGGAGGCCTAGGGCAACAAAACCGCGTGCCCGACAGATTCTGTGAATCCGCCTCCAAAGGCAGACAAGCCCAGACCTCCGAGAAAGCATTTCGGGAGGGACAGGCCTGAGCAGGGGCTGTGTGCAGGGTTCACTGCCCCGAGACTGTGCTCCGCCCACACCACGCCCCGAGTGCGGCTGGGAGTGCGGGAAGCACTTCACTCCCACGGCTGCCCCTCTCCTTGTGTATCAGCAGAGACACATCTTTACGTGCCAGGCTTCAGAACCGTCATTATCAATGACAGCACAGAGAATGTGAGAACCACACACTTCCCCTGAACAGCAGTTTGTCCAGATTCTGGGCGATGCCCAGGTCTCAGGTGTGCTCTGTGTCGAGGACATGGCAGAGCCGTGTTTCTGAGGCTCTGGCTGAGCACCGCAACCTGCAGTGCGTTCCAGGGAAACCAGGAAAATCGGAATGAAACAAATAGCAACACACTTTGAAGCAGCTCACAGATGCCACCAGACCCACCACGAGATGTCAGAATCCTGCCTCCACTTCCCGATGTCACAGGCAGCCCGAGCTGCCGGCACCCGATACCTGCTGACACCGTCTGCCCACGCTCAGATGCTGCCCTCACATAACGTGGTCCCGGGAGGCGGGTGGCTTGTGAAAGGCTCAGACATCACAGGAAGCCTCCTGACGTGTCACAAACATGCCTGGGCTTCTGGACGAAAGAGGCTGCCCCCAAAACATCCTCCTGTGAGCACGTTTTTAGTAGTTATGACACCCAACTCGCCACCCGCTTCCCTTCTGACAGACCTTCGCGGTCACACTCGCTCGGCACATGGAGCTCAGGGCCTGCGGAGCTGAGCCCGTTCAAAAGGGGTGTCAGAGCCAACACCGGCACTCGGCTTTCTCTCCAGGAGGAGAAACAGTGGGCCCGCAGGCGTGGGAGTCACGCTGTGGCGCGTCCTGAGTGAGGGGACAGTGCTCCCACCTCTGAAACGTCGGGTCTGAGACCTGTGGCTCTTCTGGCTTCGCCGCCACCGCCGAGCTGATGTCCCTGCCCGCCAGCAGGCCCAGTGGGAACAGGCAGCAGCCTCTTCTCTAGGGGACCGCTGGGGACAGGGCCACAGCGGTTCTTTCTCACCCCCAAACGGCAGGCGGCGCTCAGTGGTCGATGCTTCCAACTCCCCTCCCCCACCGTGGGCCCACTCACCCTGCAGCTGGCGGCCCCGGTAGAGATCCCGCGCCCTGGCTGGGTGGGCCCTGGCCGTGTGGTCACATTTCGGCTGCTCATACCTACACGGGGGTGAAAATGGAGGGGAGAAGAGAGAGGTCAGTGGGGTCAAGGCTTGAGAGGGTATTTTCTTCCCTCTCTTGTGTAGTCATGGGTCAGGGCCCCTCCTGGGCCCAGGGGTGACCTTTGTGACCCTGGGCATAGTGGGCATCTCACCACTGTCAGCAGGAACAGCACACAGCATGGCCACCCTGGTTTATTCCAAATTTGGGCTGGAATCCTAACCCTGAGGCTGATATAAAAATGTCTATTTGAGTGACATTGTTCTCCTCCTTCGGAAGAACTGGGTGACTTGCCCGTCCCGGGCAGACATGTCACCTCAGGACGTGGAGTGAGAGCCCTTGATCCCAAATGAAAGTTCAGACTCAGCGTTGACACCCACTGTGTTCTCTGTGTAAGAGAAGAGCGAGCCCGGCTGTCTGGGTGCCCACCAGATGGTGGGCTTACTGCCAAAAGAAGGCGGTGTCCTGCCCCCGGGCCACGTGACCCCCGCAGGACAGAGAGCCTGGCGGCTGGGGAGCAGGGCGAATAGCCTGTGGTCTGATGGCAGATGGATGGGCCCTTCCTCAGCCACCAGGAGAGGGAGAGAAGTCCCCTCCACAATGGGTACTAAGGCAGCCGCCGGCGGCCAGCCTGGCCCACACACAACTCGATAGCTGGGCCCGAAGCAGCTACCAGCATTGAGGCCAGGAGGGAACCGCCTGGCTCTCAGCTCCCACGGCACCACACACAGTGTGGGTGCCCACTGGTGTCAGTGCTGCCGCAGCCTGGCTGTGGGCCACGGCCACGGTGTCAGCTTGACCCCAAAACACCAGGGGAGCCGGGGATGTTGGGGCTGGTCCGCCTCACGTTTCTCCCCCCATGAGGAATCCTGTGCCGGGGGCACTGCTCTCTGACCCTCGGGCAGACAGTGCTGGTTTCCGTCCTGGGCACAAGTTGGCAACAAAATGTGGTTTCTAGTGATCTTGCTTGGAGACATGAGGAAGAAGAGCGAGCTCATGGTGACGATGCACCTCATGTCTCGGCTAATTACTGGCATTCGATTTTTTAATTACCTTTCCCCATCGGAAAATGTAAAATAGAGGACAAAGAAAACAAACCTTGAACTTCTACCCAAATATAAACCAAAACTGTGCAGTCCCTCCCCGGAACTGCTTCCCTGAGAAAACCTTCGAATGGCATTTAGGTGACAGCAGGTATTCCAACAGTAGCAAGAACTCCGGGCACGCCTGCCTCTGTGCGCTGCAGTCACCGCAGAGCCCGCCGCGCGTGAGGCGGGGGCACTGGCCTGGCCCATCAGACAGCCTGAAGGCCGATGTCTGAGTTCCCAACATCCTCGCCTCCCTGGAGACCAACTTAAGCCAACTGCATTTTTCTTTCCAGCGATGGATTTAGCCACATTGTATAACCCAATTGTGGCCAATAGCCCATGAATTAAATCTGCTAAAGGGACTTTTCGGAAAGGGCTTTGGCTCCTAGGCAAGGGAGAGATGGGCCACATGTCCTCTGAACACTGCGGTGTCTGGTGAGATGTCTGCTTCTCTGCAGCCACCTTGTGACCATGAGGGCCATCTGTCCAAGGACGTGAGTATGTCAAAGTGGAGGTTTGGGGGACTTCCTCAGTGACATCTCACCAAATCATGTTATCACCTGAAGAGGAGCCTCGGCCACCCCGTCCCTCTGATGTGAGGTGAGCGGCTCCCTCGTTATTTATGCCTGCTAGTAAGTCCTCCTCAACACAGATGCCTCTGACGGAAGCTGCCTAAGGCGCTGGCTCCCCGCGACAGCCCTCACTCCCTCCATCTGGATGGCCTCCTGCAGACGTCCACCCATTGGCTCCTAGTCAGGGGGCAACACTCTGACCAATTAGATGGGGGATGTCCACTGAGGGCCGAGGGCCAGTAGGGAAAGCACTGCTCCTGCACGACTTATGTGTTCACGGCGGCAGATGAGGCAGAGGCCACAGAGGAGCCGGCAAGGTGAAGATGGCCGAGCAGACAACACAACACAGAAGTACATCCTTGAACTGGAGTGGCTGAAACGGTCTGAATGAGCCTCTTTGTCCTCTGAGCCATGTCGGTTGGCAAATGTCAAGGCTGGTGGGGTGTGAGGGCTCTGCTGCTGTGGAAACAGCCCCAACGGGACTCCCACTCACTCCCCGACGTCCACCAGCAGAAGACCCGGCCCCTAGAAGGGAGGACCCGTCTGCCTGCTCAAGGCGACTTCCTCGGTCCCTAGAACCGGGCGCTGCTGACCATCAGCACCCACGATGATGAACGGGCAACTGAATGAGTGAGATAAAAACCCCACAGGAGTCTAAGGGGTCGCCTCCTGATTTAACACTGTTTCTTGAATTCAAAGAAGAGAGCCGAACTCTGTCCTGCAGGCAAAGCAGGGCCCGGAGAGCCTGGCGCGGGTCTCCCTGGCAGGAGCCGCGATCAGTCTGGGCAGAAATTCAGGACGAGGGAGAGAAGGGGGTGATTATGCTCCTTGTCCGATCTGAATATGGAACGGGCTCTGGGGGTAACCTTGTAAGTGCTGATCTCATCACTTCGGAGGCAGTTTGAGGCGATCTGGTTTTGACAGCCTGAGGATGGTTGTTGGCTGGTGCTAGGGAGCCGTCTGCCAGCGGCACCTCCCCCCTTGCCAGAGGCACAGCCGCGGGCCGGGAACGGACGCCCCAGCGTTCTAAGTGTGCAGAAACACCGCTTCCCAAGAAGGGCTTCTTAGAGGACAGAGCTCCCTGTGCACGTGGAACCAAAACAAAAATCTCATCCCAGATTGTTGAAAAGATCCCGTCTGGTCCAGCACACAGCAGCCTTGCTGGGGGCTCCCTGTGAGGGCCCCGCAGGGACCAGGCCTGTTCTGAGCTCCGTGCACTGTGAGCGCAGTGCAGAGGGCTCCCTCTGTCCCTGTGGCTGCGATGGGTGACGTGCTGGCCACCGAGGCCCAGCTTGAACAGGACCCTGCTCCTCCGATTTCCAAAGCCGAGTGCCCAGGGAGATAGGTTTTACTGAGAACCGGACGGTGGCCAGGCGTGGTTGCTGGCACCTCGAGCAGACGTTTGTCGGCTGGTGACCACAGTCCTGGCTCCTGGACATGGCACCGCTGTGTGTCCCTCTAAACGCTCCATGGCCACACCTGAACAACGGGGGGACCCTTCAGGACGTGCTGACTTGCTTGGGCCTGGGCACCCAGGCGAAATGAGGGTTTAAGTACATAGCACGTGAGACACTGTCACGTATTTGTAAACTATTTATACGCAAATTCATGAAAAATCGGGTGTCAACCCACGTAACAAAAAGCTGCACACACTCTAGCTCACGTTGACAGCATTTCCGTGAACAAAGCCTGTGCCCATCGGGGGCTGGAGCGAAACACTCTGCCCACGCCCCTCAGCCCCGAGCGGGTGCCTGTGCCCGGGAGCCTGGGAGAGTGTGGCCGTCTTTGCCTCCAGCGCTTTCCCTGTCATGTGGAAACTTCGGACGCACACATTTTCATACTACAGAAAGCCGTGAGGGCCAGTCGGTCCCCTCCACATGTGAAATGCTGGCAGCTTTGCCAACACGGGGCCAAGGGGAGCCACCGCTAACACGCAACACACTCTCCCTGCCACTGGGACCCAGACAGCAGAGCGGTGCTCCACACACCCACCCCGCACGAGGCAGCAAACCCGGCCTATGAGGGCCGGAAGTGCCGTTGCTCACTCGGTCAGTGCCCGGGGACCTTCAGAGGGACGGGTGGGTTCCTCCAGTTTGCCAAAGCCAGGTGTCTGCAGACACCCCACACAGAGACGTGGGGGTGAGGTCAGGGGCGATGGGAACTGTGGGCTCTGCCCTCCCGCCCCCCTCGCTGGCCCCCCAAGCAGACCTTTACCTGGTGGAGGTGCCGGGGATGGGGCGGCCGGTGTCCACCAGCACGCACCAGCAGTAGCCCGTGGAGGGGTGGCACTGTACCGGCTTGTACAGGCCGCCGTGAGCGCACTCAGGGATCACCACGTTGTCATTCTTGGGCTGCCTGGCCTCCTCCAGGGCCGACTGGTGCTCCTGGTCACACGAGGACACTAGTGAGGAAGAGACAGGTGTGAGCACGCGGGCCAGTCACGAGGGGCCTGAGGGTGGGGCCCTGGAACATCACAGGGAAGTGGGACCAGACGGGGCGTGGCTGGCGGGAGGAGAGGGCAGCAAGGAGGGTCAGGAGCAGCAGGCATCCTGCCACGTCTTCTCTGTCACCCGTCGGGGACACGCCTGCATGCACACACGCACGGCAAGCCCCTCCACGGACACACTGAAGACGTGACTGTGAAGTACGAAAACACACACGTGAAAGAGAAACTCTGAACTCGGAGTCGGACAATGGCAGCGAACAAAGACAAAATGCTTGTTGCAGCTACGGCTCATGTCGGGAGAGAGGGCTCTGTTCTCCCACCTGCGTCTGCCGTTTCGCCCAAGGCCCCGCACCCCACTCTCGACAGCTCCAGCAGCCGCAGACCAGGCGCTGGGTGGCTGCATGGTGTGCACTTGGTGCGTGTGGGGTCCGCCTGTGGCCCCCACAACCCTGTGACGACCAAGGCCCTCCAGGACCCGAGGCCCCGCCCCACCCAGGTCTAAGTGTCCCGTGAGGCTGCTACCTCATCCCAGGTGCGGAACCTGCCGCGTGGCCCACAGGGAGGCTGCCCCTGGCATCTCGGCCCCAGTGAAGCTCCAGGAGTGCAGCCCTGAGGCCACATGGGGACTCTGGGTGGAGCCTGGGGGCAGGGAGCAGAGGGGACAGACTTCACAAGACAATGACGTCTGTCTGAGCCGGATGGTCAGTCTGCGTTGGCGGCACAGGCCATGCACAAGCATTTCCCAACGTTCTCACTGAGCCTGGTGCTGGGGCAGTGACCATTTTATGTGTCTTTCTGTCTCGTCAGCAACTCTGAGGTGATGCTGACCCAAGGCGGGACCTCCTCCATGCCTGGTGGCTTTTGGGCACATTAAGACAGGCCTTGGGCAGCGTGTGAGCCCAGGGCGGCCTGGCTGGAAACAGTGTCCGTGGGCACACGCACATGCAGTGTGACAACCAGTTCTCAATGTGACAGTAAAGCTGGCCAGCTTCCATGATAAGCCTGGCATGACCCAGGAACACCCGACACTGAGCGGACGAAGTGGCTGCATTTGTTCAGTTTGTCGGGTGCTAGCCCTGCACTGCTCACCAGCTGCTGCTGTGAGACCTTGCCCAGCACATCATTTCTCTGGATGACCTGGGAGAGTGCAGGAATCAGTGTAACCTCTCGGGTTCCCTGACCCCCGACCGTGGCCTCTCACGTTGGCCTCAGCCCCTGGAGGGGCAGATGAGCAAGCTGAAGCTAAATCGTGTGGGCCCAGGCTAATGTGTCAGGGGCTAATCTCAGAGCCTGTACCCCGGGCCATTCAAAGCTCACAGGAGGTGCCTAGTGCAGGTCGCTGTCCCTCCAGGAAGCCCTCGGGCCCCGTCACGAAGCCGCCGGGCCCCAGCTTGGTCTGCAGAGGATCACATGGGCCTGCCCTGGCCAGGTGGACACTCCCGCCCCAGGGCACTGAGGTGCTGATGTCTGAGAGTGCCCGGACCATGGGCCCCACCGGGATCCGGGGGCGCTGCTGCCTGTGAGGCCTCCCTGTGCTTCCAGCCAGCCCCCAAGGCTTCTGTTACCCAGCATCAAATTTTTTTTGGTCTGGAAGTTAACAACTTTAAAGAACAGAGACCTGACTCTCAAACAGGCCGATGAGGGCTGAGCATTTGGTTTTCATCAACAGTGACACCCGCTGATCTGCGTCCTGGACGGCAGACATCGGACAAAGGGCCTCCCTGTGTCGGCCCTGGGCCAGCGGCCAGTGGGAGGACCCCGCGCGGAGCCTGCCCCCAGCTCACCTTGCACGCACACGGCCAGCGGCCGCACCTTCCTGGAAGCGTCGGCACCCACACGTTCTTCCAGTTTGTGTCGGCTGCTCCCTGTGAGTCCTGGACTCGAGCTCGCTCCCAAGTTTTCACAGCAAATAGATTCGCAGACAAACCTGTCCCTGCGGCACGTGGTGACCCTACAGAACAAGCCTGGCCTTGGCCGTGACTGGAAGCTGGCAGGAACTACAAGAGATGGTGGTCATGTTTCTTCCTGAGCGGCCAGTGAGTTAGTTACTTTAGAGCTGGTGACGGAGCCAGGGGTGCGGTGACAGCGGCGCTCCCACCGGCTGCCTGGAGGATGCAGCACTGACGTCAAGGCACACTGGGCCCCTTGCCAGAAACTTGCCTGGTGAGCAGGACTCACGTGCGGTTGTCTGGGGTGCAAACACGCTCGTGCTCTGTCCAGGGACACCCTGTATCTGTCAGAATCACCCTGGAAAGTTCCGGAAACGTCCCTTTTGAGGACTGGATGGCATATTGGAAGCCTCAGCCATCCCCTAAAATTTGCTGAAGGATGGTGTGAAAGCGCAAAGCAGCCATCGCCAGGTCAGCAGCAACCCCGCGTCTGTCTGTCTGTGCAGACGCCCTGCCCGATGAGACGTCAACCTTTGCCTTGGAACACGCAAACTCGCTCCTCGTGGGAACCCACGCGCCTGCAGAAGCACCGTTACATCTTTGTTCAGTGAGGGGAGGCAGAAATGGCGGTGCCTCGCGGGACCCCGTAGGGTCACAGGGGGTTAAAACGAAGATTTCCCATGATCGCATCTCCAAAAGTTAGGTGGGAACCCACTGCAAAAGGGAGGCCTGGGGTTTCTGCCCGGGCACGCGGGCTGGACGCTGGTGGGCTGCCCCTTCGACAGAACACGTGACGACCCCCTGCTCTGCCCCCAGCACTTGGGCTCGGCCTTGTCTGCTCTGGGGGCTCGCCCGAGTCCCAGCCCCCGGCGGCACCCTGGCCTGGGCAGACGCCCAGGAAGTGCTGAGCGCTTGGCGAGGGTCGGCCTCAGCACTTTCACATGAAAAGGTTTGACTAGGACCCTGACCCAGGTCCAGTTGGGTTACATTATTTCATCCTACAACCACAGGACAATTCTGCATTTTTAGAAAGTCACCTCCATACATTTAACACAGTACCCATTAAAAACATTCGTTTGTTTCCCAAACTAGCAGATTTCAGTGACTTAAATGTTGCCTGACAGTCTGTTCGAGTAACCTGCCAACCAAAGGGAACTTAGATATAACAAGTGCCTGTCAGACATCCATGGACTTCAAGGGGAAATGAACCGCTTACGGGTGATCTCATTCAACAGAAGCTACTTGATCTCAGGGCGCGGAGGGCCTGAGGCACTTCTGCAGGAAGAGCAGCAGACCACGTCCGCGCAGGGAGAGGGAGAAGAGAGGAGCTTTCGAATTGGTGACGTCTCCAGGCGCCTGCCGCACCCACTCGCTCCTCTGGCCGGTGCACCTTCTGAACGGCCTCACAGAAATACTCAGGGCTTTGCTGTTTGCTTTCCAATGCGTGCGAGACCCGGAGAGGCTCTTAAAACACACCGAGATACTTGGAACCTTTCGTTTTCCACCCCACAGACCCGGGACCTGACGCCGCAGCGAGTCACGGGTCCCGGCACGCGTGGACGCGGGTTTCTCTGCCCGACTCCCAAGCAGCGTCCGTTCGCCTCGCGAGGGCTCCTCTCCAGGCCCCAGGCTCCCCAGGACAGGTTTGCTCGTCTGTGCTGCAGGGGGCTCGTCGCCTGACCATCAGCAGCTTGCGGGCTGGGTCGTGACGGCCGTGACTGGTGAAGGGACACTGTGCCCCTTTATCCACAGGATAATCTGCTCCGGGAACATTCTGCTTCCCAGGAGCATCGAGCTTCTACAGAATTGCATAGCAATGCTATTCAGGTGCAGCCTGAAATCATGACGGGCATCGATGGGGCCATACTTCCCCGCGGGCCCTGCCGGCACGGGCACCGCACTCACGTCTGCCTCCCACAGATGGGTAGGGGCTGCATTCTCTCTGCTCCGTCCCCTTTCCACTTCATCTCTGCATGGAGTCGTGGAGAGGCCATAAGCACAGGTCCTGCCTAAAGTCAAAGGCTGCTCGTGTAATCCTCCACACTCCTAAAAGCACGGCAGGCTGCGCGGTGCAAGGCGGGGAAGACGGTGCGAGTGTGAGGAACCGGTCCAGCCTGACCTGGCCCACCAGCCCCAGGGACCATGTAAATGGGGGCGGGGGGGGGGGGTGCCGCCAGGCAGCATCATGCCAGCCCAGCAGCCTCAGAGGATGGTCCGGAGGAGCCCACAGAACAGGACGTGAGTGGACTGGGAAGGAACGACAGCGTCTCACAGACGTACAGGACTGTTTGAGGTACTAGAAATCACACTCAGTGATTCTGAGACGTGGTGATAACACCGGACCCTCAAAGCAAATATTTCAGCTACAGTAAACCTACCATTTTTGGGAAAAGAAAACTTAGGTGTTCACTTTTATGAAGGAGAATCGCTTCATTAGTTAAATGGCAAAACTCTCAGAAAACTGGGAATGGAAGATAACCCCTGTGTTTTAAAGAGCAAATTAAAACAAAAGCCTGCAGCTGACGTCACACTTAATAATAAAACAATGGCTGCTGTCCCTCTAAGACTGAAAACGACCTCACCAATTTCATTTCTCATCATATCACAGGCCCCAGACAATGCAAAAAAGGCCAAAAAAGACACAGATTTGAAAGAAAAAATGTAAAACTGTCCTTAGTCACACATGATAGGATTGGGTATTTCTAAAAAACACTGAAGCATCTGCAAAGACGCCGCAAGAATCAGTAAGTGACCACAGCAAGGCCTCAAGACACGTCAGTGTGCGAAAGCCACCTGTGTGTCTGTGCACCAGCAACAACCGAAACATAAAACGGTGACATGTAACTGCAGTAACAAAAACATGGAACTCCTAGTGCGAAACTGATGAAAATATGTGTAAGACGTTGCAAACAAAACAAACACCGCCGAGAAAATGAAAGGAAACCGTCAACAAAGAGGCACCGAAGGAAAGAAGAACCAGCAAACAGCGCCTCCCATGGGGGTTAGCACCCACGACACAGGGAGGGCTCACAACAGAACAGCCCAATTAAAAACGGGCCAGGGGCCCGCCCAGACCCGGTTCCCGAGAAGTCACACAGGTGGCCAACAGGAGTCTGCAAAGATGCTCAGGTCAAAAACCCACAACGAGGCGCCACGTCACAGGGGCGAGAACGGCCGTCACCGATGAGACGGGAAGTGAGTGGCGGAGAGGTGGAGTCAACGGCGCCCACACGCACTGCAGGTGGAGATCGAGGCGGTGCCGCCACGGTGGGAAACGGAATGCAGCTTCCCCCAAACTGGGACTAGAAAAGCCTATGACCCAGCAGCCCCCCTTCCAGGCGTTCACCCAAAAAACTCAGACACTCAGTCCTGAGAGTGCACGCGCCCTTGTGTCTACTGCAGCATCACCCGCAGGGAGAGCAGGTGCGTCACCGCTCACCCCTGGGACGCCCAGGTGCCCTCGTGCGCACCTGTCGGATGCCAAGTCCGGGCCAAGCCCTGGGCATCCGTGCTGCTCCTGCTGAATGCATGTGCTGCCTGAGGGCGCATGGAGGGATGTCACTTCCTCCAGGGTCCGCTTTACGCGGTCACCTGTTGTCTTAGCTAACCGGCCCTGGAAGTTGGACGGCTGCGTGCAGGCAGCTCCGGGAGGGTTTCTGAGGGTTAAAGAAGCCTTCACACATGAAGACATTTCGGGGGCAAAACCACAGAGAGTTTGTCTGACGGGATCCCACTCACGAAAGGCAAGAGGTTGACCACTGCAAACATTTGGGGGGGGTCACAACCACTCGCTTTTCACGCGTGAGCTGAACTGCACGCGCACTCACAGGCTGGAATACTGTCCTCGTTCTACAACCTCAGTGGTCACGTCAGAGAGAAGCTGGGTCCCAGGCCGTCCGGTCACGCGTGTCCGAGTCACCGTCCGACCCCAGCTGCCGGGCCCCAGAGGCAAGGCGGCAGGAACATGCGACCCCAACAAGGTCCCAGATGGTAGTGAGCCCGCACTTTTGTCCGTCCCAGGTTTCAACATGTGGGTTTTTTGTTTTCCTTAGAATTGATTACTTAATTTTTATACACGTTGTCTTCATCAGTCATGGAATGTTTTGTGGTTGCCTCTATAATTGGGCAACATTTAGATGATCAAAAGCAAAACAAACAGAGTCGAAAGGAGGCCATTTAGCATCTGACTCTCTAGAAACGGCAGACTGGAGGGCAGACCTAGAAATCACAGTTTCAGGGGAATGTAATTGCTCACAGGTCCACGGTCAGTGACAGACCCAGCCGGCAGCGTGCAGCTGCAGCTCTGTCCGAAAGGGGCCGGTGGAGGGCGGGGGAGGACGTTTACAAAAGAAGACGATTTCTGAATACGCTTTGTCATCCGGGAGTGCCACCACAGCATCATGGGCGCTGAGGGCTGGGAACAGCTGTCTGCGTGTCCCCTTTGGTCCTGGCGACAGCAGAGTGGCGTGGGTGCCCCCAGGGGCAGATGGAGGCCCCACGGGGTGTTCTGCTGCCTCCGGCTGCAGAGCGGAGACAGGTTGACCGAGAAGCCACTCTCCTGCCGGTGACACAGGAGCCGCCGAGGAACTGGGCGAATCAGGCTCAGTCTAAGAGCCCTCAGAACGTGGCACATGAACACTACAGGAAGCTCACGGCCAAACTTATGTTTCCAGCAGTAAAGGTCTGGATGCAAGTCACGAGCTGCATCTCTGAAGGGACAATAAGGACCACAGGGTCTGCTCTGACTCACCTGTTCCATGTTTGTCCCCAGCCTGAGAGGCTGTTTCTGATGAGAGCCAAGACCAGGGGAGCAGGGCACCATCAGCCAGGGCGAAGGCGGGCCACCCCGCGGAGCGACCTCTCCCACCCCAGCCCCTCCCTGAACCCTCCGTGTGTCCCCCCCGCCATCCACAGGGACATCTCTGAGGAGAGCTGACCTGAAGGCTCTGTCCAGAGCGTTTTTTCCACTACTGCACGGCCACCACTCTCGAAAACCTGCACAGAGGCACCCGTGTCCCCTTCTCCCCTCCACCTCCACACTGAGCCCAGCTCCATGGTGCTTCCCCGACCCCCAGACCCCTGCCGCTCCCCCATTCCAGTCACTGTCCCCAGCCCCGGGGCCACCCCAGCCCCTCCCCCACCATGTCCTCGGCGGTTCTCACGCAGGAACTTGCATGCAGACCCTCCCGGCCACCACTCACGACACCTCCTGGGACCCCATCCACACTGGGAGGGCCCCTCAGCTGTCGCCTCCCCCACCCAGGACAACGCACGCAGAGCCTTCAGGGGTGGCCAAGGCGCGGCGCCCGGAGGTGCGGCAAATATGCACCAGACATGTTTGTCCCCGGGGCGCTCTGCAGAGTCAGGAGACGGCTCCTATTTTTAAAGAGTTAGAAAAACAGTCTGATTTTGCATTTGGATGCTGTACAAAAGGGATCAGAGTGTTCTCCACTCCCCGGGAAAGCCCACGTGAACAGCGGCGGTTCTGTCTAGGGCGGCCGGTCACAGACACCGAGGCCGCACCTCACTCCAAACCCAACGGGCCCTCCGAGCCGGCACTCAGGCGGCCCTGTTTCTCCGTTTCCCTGCCATGCGGAGAAAGCAAAGAACGATGCATATTTTAAAAAAGGAAGAAAACAGAAGTAGCATCCTGACACAAATGACGGATATTGGGGAACCACTGGGCCCACTGGCCACCCAGGGCCCCGGACAGCCGTCACCCAGAAATAGGCCGGCCCCGGTTGGACCCCACGGAGCCCGTGCTGTATCCACATCGGACACGAGAGCTACCGCCTGTGTGGTCACAGAGATGCAGATAAAGTGAGACGCAGGACACTGTCACCACACAGCGCCACCCCTTCCCCTGCAGGTGTGAGACACACGACACATGGCAGAGACAACAGGTGACATCATTTCAGGACAAGAGGGTCCCCACTGGAAGACCCTGAGAGTCGGGAGGAGGGGTGCCCCAAACACCTGCCATCACGCCCCAAAGCACCACCCATGACCAGCTCGCCGTCCAGGCAGCCCCGTGGAGGCCAGCGTGTGGCAGGGTGTCGGGCGGACTCAGCCCAGCCCTCGGCGCACAAGGCGTAGCTCGGTCCTGGGGTGGAGGCCCTCGTCTCCCAAGCACACCACGGGGGTCCTCTTTCCACAGGAAAATGGGGTTCGCAGCCAGGCCACTGGTCTGCTCGGTCGGAAGGTCAGGGACAGGAGAACGTGGGCTCGGTGTGCAGGGAGACACTCAGGGACAGACAGACCCAAGAAAACTAGAGCAGGAAGGACCTCGGCAGCCAGCAAGGCCGCTCCCCCGACTGGACAGAGGTAAGGGAACAAGGCCTCGTTCTTGCGGCACCTGCAGGGGTCCAGACTTGCGGCCTCTCTGGGCCACAGACACTAACAAAAAACAAAAAACCTCACGTTTTAAGTAAATTCACGATTTTGTGTTGGGCCACACTCATAGCCATCCCAGGCCGTGGGGTGCACACCCTGATTCATGGTCTTGTTTGGTCCCAACTGCCGACAACTACCGAGGGGCTCGTCCACACTGGGCACGGCGCTGGTCACCCTGTGAACCCAGACTCTCAGCTCCCACGGGGCTGCGATCACCTGGTTTCCAGGGCCAGCCCTCGCTCCTGGGGCCCCCCACCAGCTCCGCTGTGACCCCTCGCTGTGCCCTGACCACTGCTCAGGGAGTCAGGCGAGCCTCACAGCACCCCCAGGGAAATCACAGTGACTTTCCAAAGGGGACTCAGGCCACGTGTTCGACCCCAGAGCTGACGCTGCATCCCTGGAAGGAAACTCCATGGGCTCTGCGGGCAGGATGCGCCATGACCAGCCTTCCTGGGGAGCCAGGCCTGTCCCATGCACTGGCACAGCCCTCCCTCAGCTGTGTGACTAGACTGTCCTTGTCCCGCAGAGACGCAGAGCCTGTGGGGCAGCTGTGTGGGGACAAGGGGCCTGAGGTTGAGCACCGCGCACACGACCACTGTGGGCTGACCGGCTGTCGGCAGACTGACGCACGCTGGCTGTGCCCTGGGCTGTGAAAGCCAGGGAGATGACAGGGCCCGTCTGAGCCAGAGACAATGGCCCTGACCCCGGCCCACAGGGAGTGCCCACAGGGACAGCAGCACCCTAATTACAGAGGAGCTCCTGTGCATCCGAGGACCCGTCCCAGGCAGGGCCGTCCCTGTAGCCTGGCCACTTCCCTGTCCCCACCCCGCAGCCTGCCGCTCCCTGTGGAGCGGGGTGACCTTCCCATGTTGGCAGCTGGTCCTGATGCTCCCAGCTGTGTCTGCTTCCTCAGTCAGCCTGACCCGGCTTGGCTCCGCCTCCCTTTCCTGCCTAGCACGGCAGGCCTCAGACACAGCCCCTACCCCTCCTCCTTGGGCCAGAGATGGCTGTCCTGCGTCCCCTGTGCCCCAGTGGCTGTTGGTGGGGCCCTGTCCGGCAGGAAGGAGGTGCTACAGCCGGGGCCTTGGTGAATGCACACGCATGTCTAGCAGGGTGTCAGCAGACGTCTGGCCAGTGTGAGGGGAAGAAACTAAGGAGGAAGGGTCACTTCTAAAGACGCACCAAAAACACAAGTCCAATGCTCATTTTATAAGCTGGTGTCTCCCGTAACTTCTGAATCACAGAATAACTGTTTTTGTACGTGTAGCTGCGAAACCCGAGCTGCTCAGTGGGAAGCCCACAGGCTGTGTCATCAGCTTGGATGTTTGGGGGGAAGGGGCCTGGGCTGGGGGGGGCTCCAGGGAGGGGGTGCGGCTACAAACCCCGATCAGCATATTCCCCACAGCGGATGCCTGCCAGACCAGAGCATCTTCCACCCCTCAAAGACCCTCCCCCGACGAGGGGAGACCGGCAGACACATCCTGGCAGAAGAGCTCACTGCGCAGACTCTGAATGTTTAGCTTGTGCAGACAGCCGGAGCGCAGGAGAGGGCGAGTCTGCCCAACCGCGCCACTTAATAAGGCAACGTTCCGTTCTGGTTTACGCAGGGCGCCTGGTCCTGCTGGTCCCGCACACACGACCCTGGGGCGGCAGGGGAAGCAGGACCCCAGCTGTGTGCAGCGAGGGGACTAGGGGCTGTGCACAGAGCTCCGGGCTGGGACCCGGGCTGGGCCGTTAGGGACTCCGCCTGCCTCCTGCACACGGCGTCCCACGCAGACCCCACCTGGAGGCCGCAGCAGGCAGCAGCATGCCCAGCCCGATGACCCCCTGGACGTCCCAGGAGAGCTGCACCTGGGCAGGTGCCCCCGATATGCCTCCTTCCCATCTCACTCTCCATAGGTCCTCAAGGACCAAGGTCATCTCTCAGGTCAAGGCCATCCCTCACAGGGACACAGGACACTGTTGTCCTCCCATAGTGCAGTCCCACTGACTGTGTCTCGTCTGCCCCCTGCTGCGCTGCCCCCCACCCCCCCAGGACCCCAGATCACCCGCCGAGGCTGAGCCTACAGGTCCCTTAACCAACCTCCGTGCCCCACTGGCTCTACAGTGAGCTTGGTCCCCTCCCCGAGCTCCCCGCCCCCTTTCCTGTGCTGGTCACCCCCCAGCACGGTTTCAGCCACAGACCCCGTGTCCACTGAGAAGAGGCTGCAGGGACCCCGGCTGTCGGTTGTTCCTGGCAGCGTTCCTTTCTCCACCTTGCCAGGCAGAGGAGCCACGCCCCTGACTGGTAGCCCTTGTGGTGGGCGTGAGGTTTATGTTCACCTGTCCCTGTCCCCTGGGAGGGACCCTGGCATCGCAGGGAGCATGTGCATCCCTCCAGTTCAGGATGACAGTCTACTAAGAAGGATGTGGACTCAGATTTCCTTTCTGAGCTCTTCCCTGGACCAGAGGGAGCCTCCTGCCCAGGCTGCAAACCAGGACTGTCCCAGCAGGCGGAGGGCCGGGCACAGCTGTCACTTCAGGCTCTCTGCTCGGGAGACATCCGTGGGGACCCTGTTCTCTTCTCCAGGTGGGTGCTTCCCTCCAAAGTGGCAGGACCAGACCCATGCTGACGGAGAAGGCCTTGAAGGGGGTCTTCCGTCCAGCTAAGACCTGGACGTCCACAGGGTGGGGGACAGGGGAGCGGCCTGTGACCAGCCCCTCCGGGTGTTCCGAAGGGGCCTCAGCTGAGAACCTGTGTCGGCCGCACCTCCCTGCGGGCAGCTGGCCTCTCACCCCGAGGCTTCCAGCCCTTCCCGCCCATCACCACTCGCCCCACCCCCATCGCCACTCGCCCCGCGGCCAACTTCTGGACTGCACTGTGCAGTCCACATTGAAGAGGAGCTGAGTTCTTTTTAAATGTTTTAGTCTCTTCAAATGACCCAACTTCACAGCTTACGAGTCTAGCTGGGATCCAGATGTGTTTGCGGTCTTGCACTTAAAAAATGAAATGTAAAAAATGGGGGAAATGATATCTTAAAAGTTACACGTAAACAAAACATAGCTCATACGACCGTTCCCTGGGGAGTGTGGTCGACCGTGATCTGGGGTGGAATCAGAAGGCTGTTGCTGTCGGCACTAATTTCAATGCGCAATAAAACAGAAACCACCACCAGCTCCGGGGAGAGCAGAGGAGCGCTGTGCCGAGGCCCATAAAACTGGAACGTCGTGAGTAGGAGGCACAGGGCGTCCTCCGGGCAGGAGGGAGAAATACTTTTACTCGGGAAGGCGGGGTCAGGGGAGGTGGGGGCCGGCCAGGGGGCTCTCAGGGCTGACAGAACGGGGGTCTCTGTTTGAGGAGCCCCAGGTGGGGCGCCCATGTGGGTCCTGAGGTCTGCAGCCCAGCCACACTCGCTTTGCCGGGGTTGGGGCGAGGGTCTGGAAGGGGCCCTCGCCGTGGCCCCTGGCACAGATTCTAGACCAGCCACGCACAAAGACAGAAAGCAGACTCGCTCTGCCACCGACCTCAGATCTGAGACAAGTGGCCAAGCAAACGGCATGCGCCTACACGCAGGCCTGGGGTCAGTGCCCTGCTCAGCCAGCAGGGCAGGGTCGGCCCGAGTCGCAGGCCCCAAAGCCCTGGGAGTGGTGACAGTCAGGCCACTTCTGAGTGTCCAGAGCTCCCTCAGTTCTCTCCTGACTCCGAAGACAGCGGTCACACACCTGACTCCACTGTGCAGAGCTGGCCTGCCACCCCGCCCTGCCCTCAGGGCCCCCAACTGACACCCACGTTCCCTAGGGCCTGCTGGATCGGCCCCTGTCAGGGAGGGCGACCTGCTCTCGTCACCACCCACTGATGGAACCACAGGCTCGCCCACCAAGTCCTTCCACAGGGACATAC
The DNA here is from genome assembly GCA_007922815.1 of Macrotus californicus. Classification (NCBI taxonomy): domain Eukaryota; kingdom Metazoa; phylum Chordata; class Mammalia; order Chiroptera; family Phyllostomidae; genus Macrotus; species Macrotus californicus. Next base: position 490,056 of record VMDR010000047.1, read on the forward strand.
AGCGTCCACTGAGCAGCTGGGCACGGGGCCTGTCCCCAGGGGCTCTGGGTGGAGCAGAAGCAGCTCCGAAGGAGTGAGCAGAAGGCATGGGCTGGCTGCATGGGCCCCTGTCCTGCGGCTACCACCCCCACCACAAGACTGAGCAGAGCACCAGCAGGGCAGGAGGCACTTGGCACAGGGGACGAGCAAGAGACGTTCGCTCTGCTGAGCGCTGCCGGGGACATCCCAGCCTGAGCGAGAGAGGAGCAAGAGGTGCTGGGGGCTTGGGCTCACTCTCCTTGACCCCAGTGCATCGCACAGACCGGCAGGTTCACCCACACACAAGACAGCCCCGGGTGGCGTGGAGTCAAATACATTGTCAGAGAGGGTGGGGGTGGGCAATGGTCATTAACTGCTAAACTTATTGCAGTCAAGTCCCTGATTGTAAAAATAGAATAAAATAAAAAAGCCTTTGCTGGCAATCTGTTTCTTCACAGCACTAAAATTTTATTTACTTTGGTAAAACTATTTTGGGAAAGAGACCTGAAGTAATATCTAAACTTAACACTGATGTTGAGGCAAGAAAGATTTGCCACCAGGCAGTCACCTCCTCCAGGCTCATTGTGTGTGTCGTGAAGGGGAGACGGGGACAGTCGGGGATGCTGTCTCAGAGGCCATAGCACGACACCCGGACGCCCTCTGACCCTCAGCTGAGACACAGATCTGGATGGGCTGCTGGGAGGCTGAACAACATGTTCAGCAAAGACAGCAGATGTGTCATCAGACGTCACAGGGACTCAGGCCTGTCCCTGCACAGCACAGGAGGCCCAGGGTGTGCGAGTTCCACGGGAAGGCAGCGGCTGTTCAGAAGGCTAGTGTGCAGGCCACGGGAGTGGACGGTGGCACCACAGGGTAAGCCAGAGGGAGCATGCCCTGGGGATCAGGGAGGGCGGCAGGCAGCCCTGGATGTGCTCACAGCAGGGCGTCTAGGCTGGACATAGGGCTGGGGACTCTGGACAGCCACACTGAGGGCGGAGCCGAGGAGGGACAGCCACTAGCCCTGCAGGCGCCGTCAGGAAGGACTGGACAGGACAACAATCAATCCCTGCACCCGGTCCTGCCTCAGCCTCTGCACGAGGCTCTCGGCTTACTGGGAACACTAGCAGGGAAGATGGGCGTGACTCTGCAACTCGGCTCCCTCTTAACGAACAGAGCATTCCGGAAAATGCACCGACACCAGTGCCGTCCCGATGAGCCACAGTGCCTCTCCTGACGTCCATTCCCTCAGCTGTTAGGTTCAGCGGGCTCAGCGATGTGGTCTTCGTGGCTCCCTTCACTTTCAGCCGCTGGGGTCCCACCAAACCCCACCCAGGCGTGAGGCTTCCCCGGGAAGCTCGCCTGGTCACCAGGAGAGACCAGACAAATAGCACCGAGAGCCAGGCCCCCCAGCCGTGGTGATGGGCAACTCTCAGCTTCCCTGGAACTTGGGTTTTCTCTGTCTCTTTGTCTGTAAAATGCTGCCTCCGGGCTCGGCCACCTCGGATCGATTCTGGCCCGAGTCCCGTCTGAATCTTCCCTGAACTCCCCTCCTGGGCCCTAACCAGCGCCACGCATTTCAGACAACTGACTTCCGCTTCCTCACACAGACACGTCCTGCAGAAGGTCTCCCTTCAGGCGCCTGTCACTCCCTCTGCATTTTAGGCAGTGCTGGGTGTAATGCTAGACCCAGCACTAGATCCAAATATACCCATCAACCAATAGAAACTGAGACCGTTTTTTGGCATGAATTTAAGACACCTGCACGCTCAGAGAAAAAACAATAGTGTGATGGTGGCAATCTGGTTCTTAGTTTTTGCAAAAGACTAAGGCTCCTGAAAATAGTGTGACAAGGATCTGTCCCCTTTTTAAAAATAAAGCATAACAAAGTCCAAAAAAATCAGACACAAGTGATTAAGAACGCAGTGTTTAAAGGTTATTTTTCGGTCAGTGCAGCCCACGGAACAATCTTCCTACCAAACTTCTGCAAGGCCGGCCTCACGTGAAGGACGCCGGTCACTCTCTCTGAGCCCCTCTCTCTGTAAGCCATGTGGCCACGGTGAGTGACAGCCAACAGCACCTGTGCTGAGGCCGTCCCGCAGGCCTCGACGCCTCCTCACCCGGAAGGTGACGTCCCCTCCGTCCCCTTCACAGCGTCACAACCTTCTGCTTTCACTCCGTAAAGCGCTTTTTGTAGTTCGCGGAGCACGCTGGTGTTTGACCGTCTCGAGCACCGGCTGTCCTGTGCTGGCGGGAACGCCTTGTTCAGCTATCACAACACACACATGCTCCTCTTCAGTATTCGAGACGGGTTTAGAGGAAACCAGACGGAAATCGGGGACGTATTTACTGTGCCTTAGGAAAACGGCGTATGGCGTGTGAGTGAATTTTACATACTGAGAAGACGGTAGGTCATAAGACCTCTTACCTGGTGAAGTGCTGTATTCAATCCTCATACCGTCTATGAATGAACAGTGAAACTGAACGCGATGATTCAAAAAAGCGAAGAAATGCGTGTGTATGCGAGAAAAATTGAGTCATGCGTTCTTAAACATAGGCCACTTCGGATCTTACTTACTTACCCCATGCATGCTGACCCCCGTAACGAAAGAGATGCTTTTCTCCTAATGAACCAACAGGAGATTGTTTCATTTATGTTTGCGCTGAATTGCAGTCGATCGACAGCCAGCAAACTGCAGTGGTACGCGGAGTCCCTTCTCTCATTATTTATCTCTTTGGTTTTCTGTCTCTTTGGGCCTTTTGTTTCTATGAATGGTAAAACTCGTTCCTAATCCAATGAATGAACACGTATCCCTTCAGGGCCTACTCTGGGTAGATTTTCACAGGAGCACTATGTTTTCCTGTGTAAAAATAGTCCCTTCCAATAAATGACTGTCCCTGAACGCCCCCAAACTCACTTGACCACGTCCCTGCCATGTGTGGGCACCACGCACAGCAACTGCAGTCGGTGCGTTTGGTAAAATGCGTGAGAGCGTGTGTTCCGGTGTGAACTCGTAAAGAGAAACGGCACTTTCAATGGACACAAGGAGACATCAGAGAAGAGCGGTGGGTTTCCCCACGTGGCCTCTTCTGAGAGAGGCCACGCGAGAGGACAGTCGCCCCCCACGCCCGCGTCTCCCTCGTCTCCCTGTTCGACCAAGTGCAGGTGGGGAGAAGCCCCTTTGACCCTCGGCCGGAACCGCAGCCAGGGAGGCCGGCCGTGCGCCTGCTCCACCGCTGTTTGTGTAACGGGCATCGTGGGCCCGGGCGTGCGGAGGGGCCGGGATTCAGGTGGGCGACTTCCTGACAAACGAGGTACAGTTTTTAAAACTACAGAAGAATAAACGAGTCAAACTATTTGTTTTGTTCAATAAACGTGTCTACTCCGACCAAAGACAATTATCAGTAAAAGTGTCTTTTAAAAAAATAAAAATGAAATACAAGCCAATCTCTTCTGACATTTGAAACCTAAAGACCTCAGTGGTCACTGTGTGAACCCGTCACTACTCGCCATCCCGTCGTCCATTAACCTGACAGATTAAATGCTATTTTTAAGGTCCTCAAATACCACCCAGGTTCGACTCTTTACGGACCCTCAGAAAGCACAAGTGGCCGGACGGCTGGTGTCAAACACGGACACCATCAGGCAACCTCCTGTCCCGGGCCCAGAAATCGACTCGCTGTTGTCCTTCTGTGCCCCTCGGTCTGGCTGACCAACGGAGTTACAGCTCAGGGTAACTCGCGTAACTGAACCCTGAGACAGCATTTTCAGTCCCACTGAAACGCGTGGCTGCGCCCCTCACGTGGCAGCCGCCACAGACAGGCCCTTGGGCCTGAAAATGTGGCGCCGACGAGGGAGGCTGAAGCCCAGAAAGCACACTTGTTTCAAGACAGTGCACAGGCCTCACCGCCCAAGCCCAAAGCAGCTCCCTGCCGACAACCAGATCTGCCTTTTCAAAGACGCACGACCAGACTCGGGAACCCGTCTTACGTTGGTGCACGTTAGAAGTGCACTTGGGAGGAAGGCAGGTGTCCCCAGGTGAGAAGGCTCTGGCGCCGAGGCTGCTTTTGTGGATGTCGGCACCTCTCCTGCCGGGGCCGACCTCGGAAAGCCCCGGCTGTGAGTTCTTTAGACCTGGAACGGCAGCCCTTCTCTCACAGCTCCGGGGAGACCCCACCGGAAGGCCACGGGGGCGGCAGGCCCCGGGTGGGCCGCCGGGCGGAAGGGACCGCAGACAGAACCTGTTTCAGGGCAGCGGCGGGTCCCGGAGCAGCCACGCGGCGCCCCTCGCCTGTCCGCAGGGCGTCCCCACAGTCCATGCTCTGAGGGAAAGTCCTCCAACGCCGTTTTATAGCGAAACCAGCACAGTCTCCAGGACTCTGGACTGAAGTCCTCAAGTGCTTGGACGTTGCTGAAGTTACGTCAGACACAGACACTCATTGTCACATGATGGTATTTCCACTTCTGTCTAAAACTGCACATTTCCTGGCACATACAGAGAAACCTCTGGAGGTCACAGAGAGTTCACTGAAAGCACCCAGATCTGAACCACACTCGGGGGTCAAACCGTGAGAATTACGTGCACGGCTGGCTCACTGCCAACCGGGGCAGAGAGCGCCGCCCCGGCCCGAGGACGCGACGCCGACGGCGGGGGTCCCTACCTGCGTTCTTGCTGGTTTTGTTCTGCCGACTCTTCACTTGCTCGGTCCAAAGCGTGGGGTAGCGTGAGGCGATGTCTAGCAGAGCGAAAGGAAATGATCATTATTTGTAACTCGCCATGAAAACACAAACTCTCTCCAAGGACTCAGGAGGCAGCCTAAAACCTGGAAGAACCAATGGAATAAATAAAGACATGTTGTGCATTTAAAAAATAGTTGAGATAACTGTGCACATAAGACAGTAAGAAACAATAATACACATTTTTCAAATCTTAGCACATTTTTTCCTTTCTTCATCCGAAAGTGTAAATAAAAGTCCCGTGAGTCCAGACAGGCCCCATGTGATAGAAGCGGGTTTCAGTGCACAGCCCCGTGTGTGAGAACGCCACGTGGTCAAGGTGGACACCCACGTGAACGCGGGGCTTCCACTCAGTGGAAGCCCCATCACGGAGCGCGCGGTTGTGAGACAGAAGTTTCGCGTCGGGAACACATCGTGGTGACTGTTGAACGAGGGCACCGCACGTGTCGGGGGGAGGGATCGGCCAGAGAAGGCACCCGAGACCCCCCCGAGGAAGCAGGCAGGCCAGCCCCACCCCGCCTTCCCTCGTAACCCGGGCGGGCTGCCTCGGCACGCCCACCCGCGATTACGAGGGCTGAGGGAGCTCTTCCCGCCGCGCCGAGGTTCGCTGCTGATACTGTTGTTTTTTCCTCTGTTACTGGTGTGATTCTACCTGTCAGCCTCAGACCCCTGCATCACGTGCATTCCTTATCTTTCGTCTTCACACCCTGCGGCCGGAAAGTTTGTGAAATGCACACAAACACCTGAGGAAAGACGTGAAAGGCTAAGAGGAAGACCTCCAGCTCGATGTGACTGTGAGTTTGGTGGACCCGAGGGACACACCTCGTGACGTGGCAGAGCGCGGCTTGACAGCACGTGGTGGTGCACACGAGCGAGAGGTGTGACGTGTGGACAGAACAAGTGTATGCTGTCACGCTCTTCAGAAATAGCTGCTTTATGTTTTCCAAATTATAGAATTTCCATCCACAGGTTGATTTAAAAAGACACCCTTGTGTTCCATCCTTGTAGAAACGCACGTGGTGGCGTCCCAAGGCCATGGAGGGACCGTGTCTGCGCACGGGGCTGGAGAGGGCCACACGGGCCCGTACAGTGTGGGGGTCCACAGGAGTGCCCGCCCCTCCCCACTGCCCCAACACCCAGGCTCACCTTCTTCGTCTCCTTGAGGCTGAGTGTCCAGCGCGGGGGCTGAGGCATCATCTGAATTCAGAACGGAAAACGTTTGCAAGGAGACTACAATCACGAGAGTAAGCGCAGTGAGTGTGCATGCGGGTGAGGCTGCAGGTTTGCAAACAGCCCACAGGTGAGCGTAAACCACCACCCAGGACGCACAGAGGGCCCGTCAAGGCGTGAGAGCACCTGCGTGCTCGGGGCTGCTCCTTCCATGCACCGCCTGTGGGAGGCCCCGGACACCGTCCCTCGAGGGCCGAGCATGGGCCGCAGGACGGGGAGGGAGAGAGGGACGGGGGTGAGCCGGGACCCAGCACTGAGAAGAACGCAGCCTGATTCAGGTGGCCACACGGCATGAGAAGGACGGCAGAGTGGGCAGTGGGGCCAGGTGCCCTGGCTGTGCCCCGTTTTCCTGGTGGGAGGACAGGGGTGAGGGAACCCGGGTTAAACCGCTGCCCTGGGCGTCTCTGCACAGCTGAGGCCCTTCTGTCCACTTCTGTGGAGCGTATTTTATAATCTCCCAAGAAACTAAAATGAAATGGGGAACGTACTTAAAACATTTAATACCTTAAAAGAACACACTGAGAAAAAGTCTCCGCCCGTCTCAAGGCCGTTTGGAACGAGAACAAACGAATTACTAGGGTCACGCGTTCGTGCTGAGGCCTAAGCAGGTCGCCACCTTGGGGCCATCAGCCTGTTCCCAGGGTCAGGGGGCCCCTATCCACCTGAAAGCTTGGCTGAGCAGACCACGGCCAGTGAAGGCCATTCACTGAGAGGAGAGGATGGTGACAAGTGACATGCCCTGGGTCTGTCCCCTCCCCCTCCCCCACCTCCAGCTCCAGGAACCCCACTTTCTGCCTGGGGCCACCCCTGCCGTCAAGGTGACTCTCCCCGGGCCACCTTCCTGCTCTGGTCCCTGGAACACTCCGGCCCAGCGAAACGACCCCAGGGCGCCCGAGGAACTGGGCCTGCTCTTCCTGGTCCCTCTTGCAGTCCTCGGAACCTCTTAGTTCCACCCACACGCCGGCCTTGTGGCCTGGCTTCAGGCATTTTTTTTCTGCATCAGGAGGTTAGGGGCCTTCAGTGGAAATCTCTCCCTGCACCCATAGGCTGGCCCCCCAGACGCCCTTCATAGAGGAGGCAGGAGGCAGCCCCACGAACAAGGGGAGGGGCCGCCCTCTGAACCAGCATTTTCTTCCACCTCCTCCCTTCAGCATCGGATTGGTTTTCCTGATTGAACATTGTCACTTCCTCTCCTTTAAAAAACAGGGGCTGTGCCCACCCCTGATCTCCTGGACCGGAATCCAAGCCCAGGCTCTGCATGCCGGCTGTCACAGAACGTCACTCAAAAAGGGGCTGTTTCCCCAGCCACGAAGGTCTTCTGATTCCCACCAAACCTGCCACCCACTCACACGTGCCTCCGTTTAAGGCCCCATTGCCCACGGCTCCCCTCTCAGCGCACTGGGTGACCCCCGGTCGGGACTGGCACAGGTGTCGGTCCGTGTAAAGAGCCTCTGAGACCTGCCAGGGCAGGGCTGTGCCCACCAGAGTTGCCATCTACACACTTAAGGGATCTGGGGAGGGAAACTCAGGCCTATTTGGCTTTCTATCACTTTTTTGTAAATCACTGGTTCACATACTACCACCTACATCAGAAAAATTAGTGCCCGAGGTTTTGGTACTGAAACAATCTTTTTGTTTCATCTTGAAAATAACTTCTGACTCACAGGGTGATATGAGGTCATCACATGCAGGAGGTGAAGGAAGACTATGTGGGGCTTCCACAGGGAGGGGCTAAAGGGTGGGTCTGGCTCCTGCGGGGATCCGTCCCAGAGCACCTGTAGCCAAGGGTGAGGACGGCTGCCCCCCACTCACTCCCGGGAAGAAGCAAGAGCCTCAGTCAGTGGCCCTCACCAATCGCTCTGTTGTAGAATCACAACAGCCAAAACACGGGACTCCAGTCCCCTCCCCAGGTGTGCACTCAGGAGGGGCACTTAACAGCATCTACAGATGCTCCCAACACAAGCCGGGCCTGCGAAGCCCCAGCATGGGCAAGCGGGGCGGATGACACGCCCAGCACCGACCAGGCACCTGGTACCCTGCCTGCTGAACGTGCGAGTGTTGACTGAAGAAACACTGAGCACACTGCTTTGGCTCTGAATGTCGTCACAAGGACACGTTCAAGTTGAACTTGCTAAGTTACTTAGGGCATAGATTGGACTGGATGTAGCATGTCACCATGGAAACCCATTCTAGGTGGTTACCTGTTCTTCCTGTGCCTTCCCGTGGGGGCAGCTTTTCACTGACGGAACCTGGAAGGGGAAGATAAGGAGAGGGTTAGTCTGGCTCTTCCATGGTCACTGGAAACTGTTGCAAAGGTACTTGGTCCACCTCAGTGAGCTCACAGTGCTCTGTCCCCATCTAGTCACACCGTACGGCTCGTCTGGAACCCGGAGCTGGTGCGGTCATCTGATGAAACCACGAACCCTGAGCTAGGAGACAGGAGGCCGGCTCCTGCCGCCGCCACGACCTGGCTGGACACGCACAAGACCCTCGGATGCTCCCTGCGTCTCAGCTCCTTCATCCGAAAACTGCTGTAATAGCCTCCTGCGCCCCGTGTTACCGCGGTGAGTGGAGACACGTGCAGTGCACAGCTTCCACTCTCCGTGTCCGCACTGGGACACGTTCACACCTAACTCATGGAGTTACCTGAAGGCATAGGTTGGACTGGGTGTGACATGTCACCGTGGAAACCCATTCAAAGATGGCTCAAAGTATTAAAGTAAAAAAACTTTAAATAATAGAACGTTATGCAAGTAACACTAAACCCTGGTTTCAGCGGGATTCCAGGTCACAGAAAGCAGAACTGAGGAGCCCAGGCAACACACTGACGCTGCCCAGGGGATTTGTGACGGAATTTTGCAGTGCTTGTGTATCCTGAGTGTACGTGACAGATGTGAGGTGTCATTCCTCCCGCCCCACCGGGCTGGAGCTGCTACAGGCACCGGCACTCACGCTCATCATGGTAACACACACTCGAAGAAACATTTTTTCAATCTGTTCAAGAGACTTTGGAGTACATCTGCCAGGCCAGTTCAGAGTATTTAATCCAGCGTTCATTCAGAACGACCACGGTCCAATGTGAGGCCACACTTGTTAGCAAAAGCACCTCATGAAATAGAACTTGAAATTCATCCCTTATTTTTCCAACCTTGAATGTGGCATTGAGATGCAGACCGATATTTATATTAATAATAGATGCCCGGCGGTTTTTGGAGACAGTCCATCCTGTTTTGGGGACTGTCACAGCACCTGAGCAGGAAACACAGCACTTCACAGAGAAGGGTCCCAAAGGGCAGGGTAGGGACCATACTGCCAGGCCACCCGTGTTCTCAAATACAGACGGAAACCCCTGAACATAAGGTGACACATCCTCACACATGACCGAACCCAAGGAACACAACATGCCCACCCTAAATCACCCCTCTGGTATACACAGCCAGCGCTGGAGACACAGCCACAGCCCCGATGGTGACCCTAGCATCTGTGAGGTCACAGCATTAGGACCAATGTGCGTGTGCAAACCTGGTTTGCCAGTGACCGAGAAAAGGCCACGACTCTTGGCTTGGCCGAGTCCAGCTGTTGCCATCGCCACTGGGTAAAATGGCACCTCGTCTCCAGGCATCAAAGCACAGGCCTCAGCTCCTGGTCCAGGTGGGGGGACAGCACACAGGCCTCCCTGTGTGGCCTCCAAGCGCCTTCAGGGCCCGACTACCCCGTCTTCCCCTTTTCTACTGTCTCTTTACAAATCCCAGATTTCTTAGGGGCTTAAGTTCCTCAGTCATCAGTTTATTTTTATCACGTGTTTCGGCAATGAGTCAAAAAAAATGTTTCCTACTTGTGTCCAGAAACTGCGATGGTTTGGTGATACTTTTGAATAGAACCACGTAGGCTGTAAGGGTCTGAGCTAAATGCAAACGCACGAAACAACAGTCAGCTGAGAGAGTTCCTCGGGCGAACTAAGGCAGCACTTTATCACGTGAGGACAGAAAGGTCCAAACCGCTGACGCAGTTTGACCAGAGGCTCAGATCTGAAGACGACCCCGCGAAAACTTCTGTCCCTCTGCGAACTGGCCAACATTCCGGCTCACGCACGGCCCTCCACACGCAGTCAGCGTTCACTGGAAGGAATCCGCAAAAGATCCCACCTTGTTCTTAATGTGCAAGAAAGAGGTTTAAAGCAGGCCCAAGTGCCGCAGAGAAGCTGTTGTGTGATTCAGACACTGAAGGACATCCCAACAGGGCGCCCGCCCTGTCTTCTGACCGCCTGCCCAGCCCTCCTGGGCACCGTCCCCAAGCCCAAGGACACACACAGCTGAGCGTCATGCTCCACGTAGAAAACAACAATGTAAACTGGAATCCTCAAACCCAGAGCCAGAAAGCACTCCTGTTACTTCATCCCTGTTTTCTGGAGATAAGGATGTGCCGAGGAACTCCCAAGGGCTGGGAGCAGGCGAGGTTCTGGGGTGTCACCGCAGAAGGACCTGGAAACGGGGTTTGAAGGCCGTGCCAACGGGTCGCCCAGCCGAATCGTCAGGTCTGTCCCTGCTCAGACACAGCGCCTACTCCACACTGCCCCTCAGACCCAGATGCCCAAGGACCCTGCCTGGATTCCGTGAGCAAGACCACTCCCATGCCGGCGCTATTGTGACGGCACAAACTTCTTTGTAATCAGGGCATGGATTTCTTGGGGAGGAAACCACAGAAGCACCGTGGGAGGGGACTGCCTGGGTTTCGGAGAGGAGTGGTGAGCTATGGCGTCGTGTAGCTCTGAACATTTGGTTCAAACCCAGCACAGCAAACCGACTCGGAGCCAGGCAGCCTGGTTTGGGGGGGGGCGGGGGGAGGTGCTAACAGAGTGGTGGTCTGAGGCCAGCCCCTTCCCAAGTAAAAACTGCTCTTAAAAACAAGTAAGGACAGAAGATCTGTGCGGTCCGCGGCAGAGAAGCCAGGGGCTGGATGAGGTCAGTTCGCAGCAGGAGTACCGGCCCAGCTCCCGGGCCCTCGCTCCTGCGGGGCAGGAACCACGCCAGGGCTTTATCCCTTTCTGGAAATCCCATGGCCAAAGGCGGATTTATAGCCTCACATGGTTTGCTTCAGGAAAAAAAAGAGAGAGGAAAGAAGGAAGGGATGGGAATAGCAACAGGAGGGAGAGGGGAGCTGCGTCCTTTGGTGTTTGTGGGATCAGTGTCTCTCCGCTGTCCCTTTCAGCCCTCTGCGTGGCCCGGGCTCTCCACCCTGAAGTCCCAAGAAGCCCTGCACTTGACCCTCGGCCTCTCCATCCCTTGGGGCCCCTCCTCCACAGGAAGGGCGGCTCAGCTGCTCCTTCCCTCTCACTCCCAAAGGGTGTGCAGGGGACATAGGTGACAGCAGGAATGAACACTGGGAGGCGTGCATTCCAGGGAGAAGGCGGGATGTGGGTGACGGAACAACTCCTGCACCTGTCAGCTCAGTGGCCCTGGGCATGCGCCTCCACCTGCGAACTGGGCACTGCAGGGGCTCCCGCCTCCAGGGTTGAAGGGAGCAGGCGGGACACGTAAGAACACGTACGAGGCACACAGCACATGTGCACTTAAAATGTGCCACGTGTGGCCTCTCTCCACACGTGCATCTTGCATGTGAAGAAGGTGGGCAGCTCACTCCCTGAGAAAAGCAACACTGTCCACTTGGAGCGGCCAGCCACAGTGAGCCACCGCTGGACACCGAGGGGCCTGCATGACGTCAACCTTGTGGTGACGACAGTCATTCATTCATCCACACGTGCCCCTGGGCCTGGATGGAAGTGTTCGTTAAGTGTGAAGTCTGTCCTCCAGCTGCCCGAAGGGCCCCGAGGTCTGAGTGCAATGTCTGCGTTTCCTGTTTTCACGTCAGCTGAGGCACAGAGTTTAAAAGGCAGCCAGTTTCTGGGTCCCGGAGATGCTGGGGGAGGGAGTTCTCCTTGCAGATTCTCCTAAATTGCCTGGCAGGTGTCATAGTGCCACCTGGACTGTGACAAGGCTCTGAGTGCTCAGGCTCTGGGGGACAGGGCACGGCTGAGCCGACACAGGTTTCCCCAGGCTGGGATGCTTGGGCAGCTAGCAGCCCTCCTGCACAGGGGCCTTTGTGTCTGCACTGCACCGCCTGCCCCGCCCCAGGAGGAAGGGCCGCCACTGGGCCGCACAGTGGCGTTGACACCAGACGGGGAGGGACGTGTCCACTGTGAGGTCTGTCCCTTCAGGCTGACGTGGAACAATGAGTCCCTCTCCCAAGCGCTCAAACGGCCAGAGCACCTTCTGCACCCTCTGAGCCGCGCCAGCAGCCCCAGACCATTCCAGAAGTCTGGGTGTGGCTCACGGCACCCTTGGAGCAGCCCAGTAGCCTGGGGACGCCGGGAACAGGAGTGCCTGTGAGGGCTACCACTTGCCCCCTTGCCCCTCACCACTTGCCCCCTTGTGACTACCGCAGCGAAGCACTGGGCCCTCTTTATGGTGACAGGCGGCTCGTGGCCCCCATTAAAAGTGCAGCGAAGCACAGTGGCGGGGCACGCTGTATAGCAGCACCAGCACCAGACCCCGGAGAGTCCCTCTTCCTAAAAGGAAGAGCAGTGGCAACAGCGAGAAGCACGCGTCCCGAAGGGAAACAATCCCACCAGGCACTCACTACTCATCAAGTCGCTGGACGATTCAAAAACAAGTCCAAATCAGAAAGACAGAGCGAGAGAAACAGGGAGCGCGGGCCTGCTGGGGGTGTCTCACACAGCCGCCCCCAGGGGGCCACGCTGAGCCACGGCCGCCCGAGGAGGCCGGCTCCCACTGCGGCTGCCGGCCCGTCACTGACAGGCCCTCAGACTGGTCCCCAAGCAGGCTCTAAAGCCTCAGCTAGCAACCACACACCCTGTGGTCTTCTTATCAAAGAGTTGGCTTATTTTTTAAGATTGTAGTATGAATACAACACCCTCAGAAATTCCCACAAGCTGAGACTTCCATTGGAAATGTTACGCATCCTGTGTTGGCTGTATCAAATCACAATTTATCTCATCACGGATGTAAAACGAACGTCTTCAGGTCTTCAGAAATGGCCACGATGGCCCGTGTGAGAGGGTGACACATTTTATGTCTTTCTCTAAAATAATCACGCCTCTAGTTCAGCCTCCATGGCTGCCCCCTCATCCGGGCAGGACGCAGAGCAAGACCCCCAGTAGATGTCTGAAATCGCAGGTGGCACTGAGACAGTGTGTGTGGCAGGACGGCCGCCTTCAATGACAGCTACAGGGACTGTCAAGAAGACAGAAGACCACCTCCCACCGGATTTATGGCTCAAAACCAGCAGAGACCAGCTCGATCCAACATGGTGACGAGTCCCGCTGAAATGTGGTCCCACGCTCATGGGATCATGAGTGTGCTAAGGACACACAGAGACAAGCACACCAGCCACCCTCCCTCCCCGCACGGCAGCGATCAGACCCGAAAAGCCCAGAGGGACACGAACGGGAGGCGGGCAGAGCCCCTGAGAAGCCTCCACCCCTTTCCCAGGAGACCCCGAATATCCCTCCCCCCATGGAGTAGCCAACCCCTCCCACAAAGGAAGCTAGCGCACTACAGGGGGCTGCCGGGCCTGAGGGGTAGCCCACCCCCCTCTCCTGCTTCTCTGACAAACTCACTTCCACCGTAAACCCTAGGCAGGCGCAAGTTCAAATCCCTTCCTGCGCGAAGCCCACACCCCTCTCGGGTCCCTGGCTATATGCATATAGTTCCTCCTAGACATGCAAAACTATGACAAAGTTTCAGTTATAGATTGGGTGCATAAGAGATTAACAATAAATAGTCATAAAGTGGAACAACTGCAACCATATTAAGGTAATAAAAGCGATGTGAATGTGTTCCCTCTCTCTAATACACAGCTTTTCCATGGGATTGCCCGGGCCGTGGTTGGCCTCAGGGACCAGAACCCCAGGAGGTGACCCTGTGAGTGAGGGACAGTGGTCCTGAAGCCTAGCCAGCAAGACTGACCTCTCTCCCTGGTTTTCTCATCTGGGGAAAAAGCGGGCTCCACGTTCCGCACCTTTCCTACCTCTTCACATCCCCCGTACCCATTCAAACATCTCTCGACAGCTGAGCCGTTCAGGAAGATGGCTGTTAAGACATGAAGGCGCTGCGAGGGCTAAACATGGGCCGTTCCTCTGATCTGGAACCTCTCCAGTTTACGCAAAGCAACTCTCAGCTTGCATTTAATCGTTGCCACGACGATGCAGTTCAGAGACCTTAGGCACCAGCCGCAGCTGTGATGTGGGTGTCACTGTGCAGGGATTCAAATGTTCTGGATGTGTTTGCAAGTTCCTCAGTGTCACAGGGTCCTTGACTCAGCGCCAGGGGAATTCGTGAGTAAAAAACTAAAAATAAAAAAAAAACAGCTTCTCTTCATAAAGTTAAAATTTTCAGAAATCATTTCGCTGTTCACAGAGACGTGGAGTTCCACCACCTCAGGTGGAGGCAAAACCATGAGGCATTGTGGGAAAATGAGACAATCACAGATAAATTAGCGTAAGTCCTATGTTGCAACGTCATCTGCTCCAACCTAAGACCCTCTGTCATTGATAAGGGGGCCCTCCTGGGACCCCAACTTGGCAATGGAACGAACACGAGAGGGCAAACCCTGGACAGAACCATGAGTGCCCCTCCGGCCGCGGGCGAGGCAGAACTGTCAACAATCAGTCCAAGCCCAGGTCACGCTGGATGTTGCTCCACCTGCCAGAAAGGAACCAGGCCAAGAGATGGCTTTCTTTCCTGAGCCGTGAGCCATCTGGCACGGCGACCAGGTGAACACGTTTGCCACTCCTTCCCACAAACATCTTCCTGCACTTGACCTTGGACTAAAGGGGCGGGTGGGGGCGGGTGAGGCAGGTGAATCTCCAGGCATCAGCCCCCGCCTGTGGGATGTGCCCCCCCCCCCCCCCCCCCCCCCCCCCCCCCCCCCCCCCCCCGCCCCCCGCCCCATCACTCCAAGTCAGCAGCTTGCTTCAAGCACATACCTCACACTGAGCTCCATCTGCGGGTCCTCTGGCTGCTCTAACAGGAAGGATTCCTGCACGTAGGTTCAGCTCTCAGTGTCCTAACCTGCTTTGTACTCACGCCAGCAAGCAGCTCCCGGCCAGGGTGTGGGTTACAGAGCGAGATGAGATAAAACCCTGGGGCTGGTCCCAAACAACCGCTTCAAACACCCTCCCTCGCAGAAAAGTCCTGTGTGTTTCAGCTCTAGCACCACCCCTCCCCGCCCCCCCAGCCCTGTCCCAGCAATGCCGGCTTCAAGTCTTTAAAAAGGGAAGAAAAGGGGAAAATCCCTGCAGAAAAACAAACCAGTTGCGTGCAGAGGGAGGCGGCTGACAGACCCCTGACGGGCATGAAGGGCCACCTCTCAGCTGCAGGAGGAGACCCTCTGGGACGGCCCACAGGGCCCGCGGGTCCAAGTCAGCAGAGTGAGCCTGTGCCCTGAGCAAGGAGCACCTGCTCTTGGGCGGGCAGGGTGCAGAGGGCAGTGACCAGTCCTGAGTGTCTGTCCAGGCCGGACCTGGCTGCCATGGCCATGTCGGCCCCAAGAGCCTCCTAGAGCTCCTTGCGCCCTGGCTTACCTTCACGGCAGATGTGGGAGCAAACCTACAAGGGTGAAAGCCAGGACCAGAGCACTCTCAGGAAGAAATGGCACCCCTCTCCTGTGCCCAGCCAACTTGTCCCCCTTTTCCAGGACCCGCTTCCCTGAATTCTCCTGGACACAGCAAGCTGCGCCAGTCCACATGCTGCGTGGGGCACCGCCTAGGAGGCTGGGCCTGGGGCATGTGTCTGCATCGCGGCCCCAGACCGTGTGCACCATGCCTGGCAAACCCCGCAGGGCTGCTCAAGTGTACATGCATGTAAATTAACTACCACTGCACGCTGAGGGGATTTCTTAGTCGGAAGGTGAAGTTTGGATGCCCCCCAAGCCCTGGGTGAGTGGGACCCAGACACTGTCACTCACTAACACAGACCCTGGGCACCTCCTCCGCACCGTGCCTGTGTGTATGATGCTGCACAAGCCAGCGGGCGCCCACAGCATGAAGGGGCTAGGCCCGACACCCGACACTCTTCTCCTGATGCTTCTGCGCTGACAGCTGGAGCCCGCTGCTCACTGGGCACAAGAGCCAGACAGGACAATGGACGGCAGGGCAGGTGGCCGGCCACTGTGAAACCTGGGCTCCTTACTCAGTATCTCCCCACCCACAGGCAACAGGAGGCAGGCTCCCGTGGTAAGGATTACTCAAGTAGGCAGGGTTTCAGACTCCAGGCCAGTTCCTGTGTGGGTGGAGGGGCAGCTCCTGGCTTCCTGTCCTCGAGGCACCTCCCAGGGCCTGGACCAGCAGCCACGCAACCACGGGTCTCAGGGCCAGGACTCATGTGTTCTAACTCCTTATGTCCTGCACAAGGCTCTCCGTGCCTGGGGTTCACCCTACAGTGCTTGGGGGACCATGGGCCACGGAGACAAAGCTAGAGGTCCAATCCTGGCCCAGCCACTTCCAAACACAGAGGCCTCAGGTAGAACTCTTACGGGCAGAACAGTAGGTAGGTAATAAGCCTCCACCAGGCCACTGTGATGTCCCACACGTGGTGGTGATGTCACCCCCACGCACCTTGGGCACCAAGCCTGCTCTCTCCACTGGGCCAGAGCCTCGCCAACGGCGAACGGTCATGTGCTCTCCAACAACCTCCATTTACGACTTTTCACCTTTCCCCCAGCCAAGCGTGTACCCTCCCTCAACTTGCCTCTGCCCGCTCCCAGCCCCTCCCCGTTCAAAACTCCAGGGAAGGTGTCAGACCGGGGCCCAGCCTTGGAAGTCAGCGGCCACCTCTCCCGATGGCATCTGCATTTTTAACTTTTCAAACTTGTGACACACTACGCTTGTCCACAAGAGCACGTGCACGTCAGTGTGCAGCACCGCAAACAATCGACATCAGGACAGACTCAGGACAGGGAAGCGGCCCACACGCAGCCCCTCGTCACACGTCGCCCTCCACAGTGACGGCCACCCGGGCTGTGACAACCTTGTCTTTGTGGCTCTCCAGCCAAGGGCACTTGAAGGGCGAGAGCTGAGCTGGCTGGATTCTGACTTTTACACGGGCTCATGGGCCCTGTGCTTTGGTCCTTTTGCTCACGACCTTGTTGGCGCCACCTGTCACTGTCACCAAGGGCAGCAGCTCTTCCACAGGACAAATGAGCAAACCACGTGTTCTCTCCAGTCAGAGGCGAGGACACCAACTCATTCACGGGATTTGTCACTGCCCCAGAAGCTCCTGTGCACACCTCCTGTTCCAGGAGGGAGCTGGCCCTGTCCCCCTGGGCCCCCTGCACGGAGACCCTGCCAACATGACACACGGGCATCTGTGCCCTCCCGGGGCTGGCCTGCCACTGGGGCAGTACGCGTGTTCACAATGAACACACACGTGCACGTTCTGAGTGGCAGTTACAGTTTATGGCCAAATTTGAAATCTCCTTTCTTTTTAAATTGTATTCCATTAATTATGGTATTACAGTTGTCCTGATTTTTCCCCCTTGCCCTCCTCCACCCAGCAGCCCCCACTCCTTCAGGCAATCCCCCCACCATTCTTCATGTCCATGGGTCATGTGTATAAGCTCTTTGGCCACTCCATTTCTTATACTTTACTTCCCCATGGCTATTCTGTAACTACCCATTTGTACTTCCTAATCTCCTCATTCCCCATTTCTCCACACCTGTCTCATCTGACAACCATCAAAACTCTCTGTATCCATGATTCTGTTTCTGTTCTTCTTGTTTGCTTAGCTTGTTTAGGTTCAACTGCTGACAGTTATGTATTTTTTGCCAATTTATTGCTCATACTGTTCAGCCTTTTTTTCTTAAATAAGTCCCTTTCATATTTCATTTAATACTGGTTTGGTGGTGATGAGCTCCTTCAGTTTTTTCCTGTCTGGGATGTTCTTTATCTGCCCTTTGATCCTAATGACAGCTTTGCTGGGTAGAGCATTCTCAGCTGTAGGCCCCTGCTTTTCATCACTCTGAATATTTCTTGCCAATCCCTTCTAGCCTACAAATTTCCTGTTGCGAAATCAGCTGAGAGTCTTATGGGAACTCCCCTGTAGGTAACTAACTGATTTTCTCGTGCTGCTTTTTAAGATTCTCTCCTTATCTTTAACCTTTAGCATTTAAATTTGGTGTTTCTTGGAGTGGGCCTCTTTGCATCCATCTTGTTTGGGACTGTGCTTCCTGGACTTGTCTATCTATCTCCTTCACCAAAGTAGGGAAGTTTTCTTTCCTTAGTTTTTCAAATAGGTTTCCAATGTCTTGCTCTCTCTCTCTCCTCCTGGCATCCCTATGATGCAAACATTAGACCTCTTGAACTTGTCCCAGAGGCTGCTTAAATGATCCTCATTTTTGTGGATTCTTTTTTCTTCTTCTTGTTGTGATTGCTTGTATTTTTTGCTTCCTTATGTTCAAAATCATTGATTTGAATCTCAGCTTCATCCACTCTACAGTTGTTTCCCTGTAAATTGTTCTTTATGTCAGTGTATCCTTCATTTCTGACTGGGTCTTTTGTACGCTGCTGAGGTCCTCACTAAGTTCCTTGAGCATCTTTATAACCAGTGTTTTGAACTCTGCATCTGATAGATTTCTTATCTTCATTTCATTTCTTTTTCTAGAGTTTTGATCTGTTCTTTCATTTGGGCCATGTTTCTTTGTCTGCTCCTTTTGGTAATCTCCCTGTGTTTCTATGTATTAGGTAGAGCTGCTTTGACTCTGTGTCTTGGTAGTGTGGCCTAATACAGTAGGTGTCCTGTAGGGTCCAGTGGTACAGCCTCCCCATCACCCAGGCTGGGTCCTTGAGGTGTGGATTGAGTACACACCCTCCTGTTATACTTGAGCCTTGATTTCTGTTGGCAAGTCCAGGGTCAGCCACCACCTGTGTTCCATCCAAGGTCACATAGCAAAAGCTACAAAGTGATCTGCAGGTGGCTGCTACTTGTGCTGGGCTTGCAGGTACCCAAGTGAGGCCATGCTGTGAACCAAGGCCACGGCTCCCAGTGCCAGGCCTGGGGCAACTGAAGGAGAGGAATGAGGCTCACTGAAGCCAGATGCCACTTGTTTGAGAGAATTTAGGAAAATCTGAAGCAGGAGCCAAGACAAGCCACTGACCACTGACCACCAACCTCTGTCATCCCTGGAAGATCAGCTGTGCAGGGGCAGGATGGTGGTGCTGACGTGGTCTGTAGCTGTCCACTGAGTGTGTTGGCCCTGGAGTTTCCCAGGTGGTACAAGTCAAGGTCAGCCCCCACCTGTGTTTGCCTGGGGCCACCCTTCCTGAGCTATGAAGAAATCTGAGATGTCTATTACTTGTGCTGGGCTTGGGGATTTCCAGGTGAAGCCAAGCTGTGAGTCTAGGCTGCTAGTTCCGGGCCTGGGGCTCACTGAGGCCAGCTGCTGCTTGTTTGAGAGGATTTAGGAGCCAAAACCAGCCATTCATATGGAGAAGCAGCTTGTGTGGGCCAGTAAGTTGGGTGGGGTGGAGTCTCTGGGGATCTCCAAGGTGGGTCAAACAGTGTTAGCCAGCTTGCTGGCTCTGTGTGGGAAGGGTTTAGAAAAGGGACAATGGCTTCTGCTCGCCTTGATGTCAGACAGTTCAATTTCTCCCTGTATGTCACTGGTGCCCTTCAAGCTGCCACCCCAGTGCTGGAACTCAGAGGGAGTGAGTCTGAGTAGGAGAGCCCGTGTGTGGGTTCCCAAGAGGGACAGCTTAGGGCTCCAGCTGCCTCCTCCACCAACCCAGTCCCCACTGGGTTTTTCAGCCAGAAGTTGCGAGGTCTCACCTTCCGGGCACTAGAACCCTGGGCTGGGGGGCCTGGTGTGGGGCTGGGCCGGCTCGCTCCCAAGATATCTCTCCCAAATTTCTGTCTGCCACATGTGGGTGAGGGACCAGCTCGTTGTGCTCACCCCTCCGTCTACACCCCTCCTACCAGTCTGGATGGATGTGGTTTCTTTAATTCCATAGTTGTCAGACTTCCCTTCAACTTCATTTCTGATGGTTCGGAGTGATGGTTGTTCCATATTTTGTAATTTTGATGTGGTTGTGCAAAGAGGCAAGCCATGTCTGCCTATGCTGCCATCTTCGAAATCTCTGTTCTTGATTTTCAAGTTTTCATAGCACGGACTCACACGGTAAGGTTCACATAAACTCCAGGACAAGAGGGACCTCCTGAACAGTGCCACGCACCCGGGCTGAATGCACGGGGTGAGCCCCACCACCGTGCCGTGCAGGTGGAGGTGCATGTGAGCTGGGAGGAGCACCAGCTGACGCACCAGCGACGGGAGCAGGCACCTGACAGTGGCCCGGGCGTTCTGTGGACAGTGCGTTTGGACAGCTGTGCCAGGTGTCACTCTTCACAGTCTCGTGCTCTCAGGTGGCCCCTCACCTGTGCCTCTGCAGCATCTGAGAAGCTGTGAGCACGCCTGGCAGACGGTGGAATCACACTCCACAAGTTCATCGTGAGCTCTCACGCCTGTGTGTGCTTGTAATCAGCTTGTACACTTGATCTTCCCGAAACTCCCCTTAAACTTCAACGTTTTCGCAGCAACTCTCCACAACACTACAGTTTCACACGTGTTCCTAACACAAGCCCCTGCCGTGCAAGCCCAGATATTGGCAGAATAAAAGCATGAATTCCACTGGGATTAATAGAATTTTCACATAACTCAGAGGGAGTTGTGCAGTCTATTAGTACCAACAGGTGCAAGACAAGCCCAGCCACGCCCACATGCAGGTCACAGCCACGAAACCTCGCCACAGAAGCGCAAACAAACACACTCACACTAACAGGGTGAGAGGGGGCCACCAGTCCACACACGGCCTGGAATCTGCAGCCCTCGGTCCCTGGCCCCTCCTGACAGCCTTTCCCACACAGTGAACTGGACGTCCAGACAAAAGGACAGCACGCTCTTTCTTCCAACATCATCACTTGCACCAAAAAATCCAGACGGGAAGTGAAAGAGCGGATCATTTCCATACAGTAGGTTGTTTCCGACACCTGGAAACAAGACGGAACACACAGTGGTCTGACAGCAAAAGCAAAGCAGGGCTGGGAGAGTGTAGTAAGCTCAGCCCACTTCACACATGGGCTCCTAAGCATGTCTGGGTGCCACTGAGTTTTTCAAATGGGACCACTGAAATCTCAGAAATAGGTCCCGGTGCGTCTGGACAGAAAACGTGCCCTGCGGCAGAATGGAGTCCGCATGGAGAGCATCTTTCAGACCGAGGGACACACGCAGGCCAACTCAGCCTGTTTTTTTTTTCCTTTTTTTGTTGACTCCATGAGTTTGTAAAAGAATTATTAGGTGCAATGTTAGCTCACTAAAAATATTTTTTCAGCAATTTTTAGGTCGTGGATGACAACATAGTTTTTAAAAATAATATATTTTCATGCCACATTATGCACACCCCACGGCTTTCCAGCGATGACCAGTCACTAGAAATATTAGGTTTCGTGTTACCGTTAATTACAGATGTCATCATTCCGGGGCAGTTACGAGTTCTGTCCTGTACGTGGCTCCTGCTATAAATGTCTGAATTGAGAACAGAATTGCTAATTATAACAAGCCTGCCCTTTAAATAGAAAATGCATCTAACAGCAAACTCTAAGTACAAATGTTTCAATGATTCACAAGAAATCAGGAAGAAGTTTTGTGCCCTACCATTGATCTGTAATGACATGTGCGGCCAGTTTCCGTGAGTCTGCCCTCAGAGTTTTGATGACAAGACTGTGACATTTCCTAACCGGTGATCTGCTCGGTCTCCCCAGACAATCAATCAAGATGCAAGGCTGCAGCCATTTTCAAACAAAAATGATCTGAATGATTTATAAAGTTTTGGGTAAAATATTAATGGAAAACAGACCACTTTTATAGATTACTCTCCTGCCAATGTGATTACGTTCGGTGCATCAGGCCCTGATGAGTAATAAAGACAACACAAACAGGCCATCTGGAAACAGAACTATGAAGAATGAGCCACTATTTCTTTATAAAAATATACATACAAAACCAGAAACTTTTGCTTTTTTTTTTTTTGGCCAAAGAAAATATTTGGTCCTTTCACTGCTGACTACAGCCCTTGTACTTATTTCTAAAAACTGAGGCCTGGCGCGGTTCAGACCCCCATCCTCCGCTGGTGAACCAGCCGTCTTAAAAACAGAGGTTTCATAATATTTCAGGGTTTGTCCGGTGACACAGACCCCTTCCCACTACTCCTCACGAGGCCACGAAGCCGGCCTGCTTTTCAGTTACCAGCAGACGCAGGTGCGGCACTCAGAAAATCACCCGCCTGTCCCGCCAGACCTACCGGGGCACCGGGGCGTCTTGTGGGCCACGGCGGTGCCGCTGATGGGCCTCCCGTTGGGCGTGACGCACCAGCAGTATCCCGTGTAGCTGTGACACTGGACCTGGAGAGACGAGAGGGCGGGGCACGGCAGTCAGTCCTGCCCCTGGCCGCCCAGTGAGGCAGTGCAGTGACCTCCACGCAGGACCCGGACGGAGAGCCACCGGACCGCCCTTCCCGGGCGCTGGCCCCGCGCCACTGAGCGTCTTATCCCGGCTGCCCCGGAGATGCGGCCTAAGCGCCCCTTCTCACGAACCGGGACACGGAGCCCCCGGCGGCAGGAGTCTGCTCAGGGTTTCCAGTGCACCCAGAGCAGGGCCTCGGAGACGAGGCTGGCGCCCGGCTGTGGGTGGCATGTTCCTTCCTTCGCCCCCGCGGCTCCCCCCACCCCAGCCCCTCAGGCGTCTGCCCAGCCCCGCCGCGCTCCGCACTGCCCGGGGCGCCAGCCTGCCTCCACGGCTCGCCGGCTCTCCCCGCAAGGGTCAACTGGTTGCCGTGAACACCCGAGGGCTCAGCGTCACGGCCGGCTCAGGCAGCTCCCGGGCGGCTCCCTACTGAACGCCGTTCCTGAGCTCCGAACTTCGGGCATCCTCTCCTGAGGACGGACCGATGGGAGTGACAATGACAGCGCTGCCACCGGGGGAGAGGCCCCGGGCCAAGCGGGACCCTGTGCGTCCGACTAACCACGTCCACGGAGCGGCCTCGGCCTCCAGGGCCAGCTTGCGGGGCTTCCGGCTGCCACGGCGCACGTGACTCTGAGTGCGCGCGTCCCCGGGAAGAGATTCGCACTAAAACCGGGCTCCTGGCAGCGAGCCTGGCGAGCACGTCCCACAGCCTCACTGCAGAGGTCGCGCCCTCCACTTCCCACAGCGACGGCGGTGACCGCGGGGCAGCGGCGGGACGCCGCCGGAAGGAGCAAGGCGCTCTCACCCACTCACGTGCCGCAGAGCCCGCCCCACCGCGCGGAGGGCTGCTTCCCGACCTCCCGCGTGGCCCCTCCTCCAGCCCCGCCCCCGAGGCCCCGCCCCCTCCTCTCCGGAGCGGAAGTGTGACCTGACTGTAGGTGCCGTCGTCGTTGCACTCCGGGATGAACACTTGCTGCAGCTCCTTCCGCGCCTGCTCCTGCGTGTACTTCCTCTCGGCCACACACCTGGACACGTCTGCGGGAAGGAACAGACCAGAGCCGCGGTGACGTGGGGAAGCGGCAAGCGCACGAGACGGGAGCGCGGGAACCACACAGGCTGCGCGGGGACAGGCTGGAGCGCCGCCGGGTGAAGGGCCTGGTGGCCGAAGGGCAGGTCCCCTCCACGCCCGGCGAGCAAGGAAGCGGAGCTCAGAGCAGGCGGCCCGCACACAAAAGGGCCGAGGGTTCGATCCCCGGTCAGGGCGCACGCCTGGGTTGTGGGTTCGATCTCCAGCCGCGGTGCGGGCGGGAGGCGGTCGGTCGGTGAACCGAGGTTTCTCCCTCACGTGGAAGTTCCTCTCTCTCCCCTCCTCTCTCTCTGAAAATCAACGGACATGCCCTGGGATGAGGATTAAAAAGACCAGGAGCCTGGCAGTCAGACAGAAGGGTCCCCTCCCCTGCGCCCCCGCCTTTCCGATATTCACAGAAAACCGCCACAGCAGAGCTCGCTGTGCGGTGCTGTGTTCCTGTCGCGCCTCAGGGAGAGGCCCTGTGGGCGACAACCCAGCGCGGGTGGAGGAGTCTAAGAACATTCCGGCAGGAAAAAAAAAAGCTGCCCAGAGAAATGCAGAGCGTCCACTGCCCGCGTTTCCTCCGAGGCTTCTTATGGGTTTGAGCCTGACTCGCCAGCCTTTACCAAGTGGCGGTCACATAATAGTTACTACACAGGCCGTGCCGCCTGGAAGTTGGTCAACAGCATGGCAGAAACTAGTAGGGTGCCAGGTGGGCACTGGGAACAGTGGAGGCACACTTTGTGAAGTGTGCGGCTCTCTGACCACTAAGCTGCACACCTGACACCCACACGAAAAAAAATTCAAGGGAGAAATAACATTTCTGCACATCTGCTCTCCCTCTGGACCCCAACTGGGACGCAGGTGGTAGAATGGGTCACAGCCACCCGTGCCCACTGAGTGCAGGGCGGCCTGCGGCCCCCCGACGGCACCCACCTGGCCCCTTGCTGGGTCACAGCCCAGGCTGATGAGTGCCACCTGGACCAGGAAGGTGCTCGCTCCCAACACCCGTTCAGATGCCCAGGGGAAGGGTGAGAGGTGTGAGACCGTGTTAGCAAGGGCCCCCTCTTTCTGACCCTGTTCAACAAAACCTCTCCCAGGAGCCTCAGCCACCAGGAGGAGGCAGGGCATCCCTGCCGAGCCCTCGGACACCGCCACAAGTACCAGTTTTCTTTCTCAGCCAGCCTACGTGCAGCTCATTTGAATTTTAAAACTTGAAAAGAATGGCTTCCCCGAGTTTTCTTAAGTGTTTCCAGACGTAAATAACAAGTTGTCTAGATCTTCAAGGCCCCATGGACTCCAAGAGATACTTCTTCAAACATACCCACTGCCCAGCGTCCTCAGTCAGTGACATGTTGATTGCCTGGTAGTAAAAGCTGCTGGCTCGAGTCGGGGCCATCTGGGCAGCAGCCCGGGCTCAGGGCCACCTGATAGCTCGGGGGAGGGGGCGGCGCACGGCAGGCACACAGACCCTTCTGCGGGGGGCCGGCGGCCAGGGCAGCTGTGACCTGGGGTCAGCTCGGCCTGCGTTAGGGGCCTGTGTGCTGGAGCAACCCTCGTGGGCTGGGGGCCTCCCGCTCTGACTGATGCTGGGCCCGGCCGGCCAGGCCTCAGCGACATGTGGTTTTAATGTGCTCTGTGTTTTTGCTGCAGAGAAATCACTGCTTTGCTGGACTCTGGTCCTCCTTTTTTAGGAGAGCCTGCGGTTTGACTGGCGAAAGGGGAAAGTGATATGCGCCCGAGCTCGCCAGGCCTCCACGCGGGCGGGTGGAGGGAGCTACAAATTACGTCCAGCATTTGAACTCTCGCGGAACACGCCAGAAAAGCATACATTTTCCAAACCACTCACGGGCCCTCTCCTGGCGTGAACGCCTTCTTTTTAAAGGCGCCACTTTTGCCACCGGTCGGAGTGCTCCAACCTGTAGCCCTTGCAGTTAGCAGAGCGCTGAAGTCCAGGTTTGCGTCTGGCACAGGCTGACTGCTCAGTCAGAGGAAGCCAGGAGGATCTGGCAGCAAACACACAGGCAAACACACAGGCTTGTCCCTCATCCCTCAGAAACAAGTCCGCCGTCACCTGCCCAGACACTGTGGCCTCAAGCACCTGCCTGCGGGTCCCCACTCCAGACACCCTGGCTCCGGCACCAGAGTTCACTCTGGAAAAGTCTAGCCAGCAGCCTTCCGAGTCAGTTCTGTCAAAACACTCAGAACCCTGGGCGATTCCGCGCAAAACCGCTAACCGCAGTTATGTGCTACTTCTGTTGTCATTTCAGAGGGGTAAGCCCAGGTGACATGCACCTGTACTTCAGCAAGCCGCAGTGGCAGCAGGTGCGCCGCCCCCTCCCCACCCTGCACAGCACCAGGACACACTCGTGTGCGCAGCTGAGCCTGCTGCCTGCCCTGACCGGCACCTGAAAACAGCTCATGTGCACATGGCGGAGGCCCAATCGCACGCCCCTCTTCACAGACATCGAAAGATTAAGCCCAGCTTCAAAATTACGTTGTTCTCGACTTTGCACTTTTTCCCCACTTTCTGCAAGCAGAACAGAAAGGTGCAACGTTCTCCCCTTGCGGCTGCACTTGGAGGTGATGAGATGCCTGCGTGCGTTATTCCTACTCCGTGCTCTTGGGAAGAGGAAGCGGGTCCCGACCGTTTGGGACCTTGCTGTGGCTTTACTCTGGACACTTCATGTGGCCTGTTGGAAGGTCAAACCCTCAGAACACAAGCATCCTCATGCTTCTCACTGTGATACACAAAACACAAACCCACCACTTCAGCCATTTCGAAGAGTACAATTCAGTGGCATTTAGAGCATCCACAGCGCAGTGTGACCACCGCTTTGCCCAGCCCACCCAGAACACTTTCCCCCAAAGGAAACTGGGGCCCACCCCACTGTCCCTCTGCTTTGCTGATTCTGCCCGTTTCAGATGAACACAATCATGAGCCATCAGTGTGGATTCTGTGACCGAATTCTTTCCCTGGCATGTTGTCAGGGTCATCCACGTGGCATGTGTCCCCAGCTCCCCACTTCTCTGGGCTGAAAAACGTCCTGTGGTGTGGACGGACCATGGTGTGTTCACCTGGTGGGCTGCAGGTGGGCACTGCAGCTGGTCCCGCCCAGGTCTGCTGCAGATCACATTGTAGAGGATGCTCGAGACCCAATCTTCATCTGAACACCTGCTTCCCAGGCTTCTGCGTCTGAACTAGGAGGGGACTTGCTGGAGCGTGACAACTGTGTCCACCTTGCAGAGACCACCCAACCATTTCCACAAAAGCTGGCCCATTACACACTCCTGCCCAGCTGGAGCAGGGGTCCCACCTACCCACACCTTCACCGAGACTGTCTTCTGTCTCTTCTATTTCCAGTCATTGTGGCCTCCCCTGGGTGTGAAGCCATGGGTCACACCTTTCGGGTCAGTGGTTTTTAAGTTGTGGTCCATTTACACTTTGCAGGAAAATTCATCTCAACTAAAAATCAAATATTAATACCTTAGTTCCATCGAATTATTGATTCAGTCTTCTTCTAATCAAAGGCTTGAATCACTTCACCAGACCCAAGGAAAACTCTTCGATGCAGATTTGATCACCAATTTCTGGAAACCTTTTGTTCTTACACAAAGAACAGGGACTGTAGCCAGTAAAGGATTCCTTTGTTGCGCTCAGCGAGGCACGGCTCACAGCCGGTTTTTAGCATAAAAGCTTTGACCAGTTGTGGGGTAGCAGTAACGAATTTAGTAAGCAGTCTGTGGGCCGGCTGAGGATTATTTTCTGCCCGTGGGAAAATGAACTGGATTCCTGTCCAACGGGATCGCGAAGCTCGTTTCTGCACCAGGCGCGCGAGGCACAGACGCGGTCCAAGTGCCACCTCACGGTCAACCAGAGATGAGCAGCGACGTTTTATAATGGCCTCTTCTAACAACGGTTTTCACTTCCACAGGAAGTCAGTGATCTCCTACTTTGCTAAAAATCAATTAAAATGGGATTAAGCAGCAGTTGGAAGAGACAGCTTTGCTGAAGAACCTTGGAGAGCAATGGCTACATCAGAAGGAGGTCAGGAAACAGTGGCCTTCGCCGGTCACCCCAAACCTGACGTCCCTGAGCCCAACAGCACTTCTGTGGGAACACCTGTCCATCATGCAAGAGGATCCCAAGGACATGGACTGAGTTTCCCTCCTCCTCCTGCCTTTGTCTCCCATGATGGGCAGCGAACACCAGAGACACCCCGTCATGGGTTCTGCACCGCTCACAAGCCTCTTCTGAGGCAGGAACTGTCAGGGACATGGAGCTGTTAGGGTCCCTGTGGTCCCCCTGGTGTACTGCACAGTGACAGGGAGATGGGACAGTGTTTGGGCAGTGGGCCCAGGGATTCTGCATCTGGAACAACCGCCCTGAGTGGTTACGACTGTGAGCACGGGGCAGTGAGAACGCTGAGGTCAGGACAGTGTCCGGGGCGTGGCACCAGCCGGGGAGGACAAGCGCAGGCCACCGGACAAAGCGTGCTCCCAGTGGTAGCCACGCAGAGGTCGCCCTACAAGTGGCACACCCTTAGTTTCTCTTGGACCCAGGGAAAGCAGATGCTGTTGCAGCATCGCCCGCCCACAAGGTTGGAGGCCCGACTCCGGGAGAAAGGAGGGATTCTGGCTGGGCTGCTCTGCTCCATGGGCGTCAACACGGGAGTCAGTAAGCAAATTGCTTCCCTTCTCAGTGCAGACTGATGTGCCGTGACCCAGGGCCTGCCCACCCACCCCGCAGCCGGTCAGCTGGGTGGCCCAACCGTCCCCGACTGTCCCTGACCCTGTCACTTAAGAGCCGGGGAGAAAGGGAGCTGAGGTTCCATGTGAAGTAAGTGCCACCATCTTAAACGCATGAAGACAGAGACAAAGGGCCGTAGGAGACCCCTGGGTGCGTAACTGGTGTTGCCAAGTCACGGAGGACACCATGGGGATGGACTGCGAACTACGGCAAGGCCACACTGAAGAAGCCAGCCACCACAGCGCTCCTGCAGGACGCAGCGGGTCACTGACGGCCAGGACTGTCAATGCCTCAAAATGCGTCCCGGCATGAGCGGTTGACGAATGCCTTTTTACGGACTCTTCACAACCGAGTGAATTTCCGAGACTGTGCCCGGGAGCTTCAGCTCTGCCTGCAGGACACACAGTCCCCCGAGCAGCACCTGGCCAGGCCCCCAGGCACAGGGCTCCCGTCTTTCCTGAGACCAGTACCCTCGCTGCCCCTTACCACAGCGGGCCCCCCCATGGAGGATGTGCCCCCGAACGACTGCTCCGACCGCCACCAAGACCCGCGTGGCCCCAGCATCTGCAGAGCTGCGGAGAAGGTTCTGGGAGGCGGCCGTGGCACGAGGAAGGTCCGCGCTTTGTCAGAGCAACAGAGCGCGGCGGTGGGGGCAGGGCTGTGTGCGGTCCTGACGAGCTGAGAGAGGAAGCTTCAGCGTCTAAGCCACCCTGGGGCTCTCGAAATGCATCACGACGGTGACACTAACAGTGACAACCTCTCATCCGGGCCACCACTGCCACCTCACTGACTCCTGCCTGTTGTGTCCTGCGGTGACCAGCTCACAGGTCCCTGCGTGAGTGACCACGATGGCGCCAGGGGACACCGGCAGCCACAGTGGTGACGATCGGGAAGCATTTGGAAACAGCGCCCCTTACACCCTGGCCTGTGTGAGGCTCGGTCTCGGAAACCCTCAAGGAAGCTGCGTTTGTCACACCTTCATTAGCTTTTGTTTCTAGAAATCTCAAAATAGTCCCAAGGTCTCCTGGCACTTGATTTTTCTTCTTTTTTTTCCTTTTGGCTTTTTTATTTCACGCGAGAACTTCACTGAAAGGAAAGACAGCCCCAAAGGTCCCAGATCAGAAGAAAACATGAGTGTGTTTGCTGGGTTCTGAAGACACAGTCTCCACAGGTTTCTGCACAAGCAGGAGGAACGTGCATCTGGGTGACCGCTGCCCCGCAGCCCGGCCACCACGGCGGCTCTGACGTGGAACCCAACAGGGGCCGAGGCCTTTAGGTTGTTCCCACACAGTGTGTCCGACAGGGACAGGCTGGCGGACTGTCACCCAGCACACCTGTGACAACACCCCCGGAGCAGGCAGCTCAGCCCTTGTCACGTCCACATCACGATGCACGGGCCAACATCAACGTAGGAACAATCTGTAGAAAAGCCAGAGGGGCATCTGCGTGACCTGAGTGACGCCACAGACACAGACCCGCCAACACCTCTCCCTCTCCCACACTCAGAAGGACGCCTCACCCCGCCTGGGCGTGTGCTGGGACATGCCAGGTCTGAGCCCATGGAGAAGAGAGGGAAGTCATGGC
The DNA here is from genome assembly GCA_007922815.1 of Macrotus californicus. Taxonomy (NCBI): domain Eukaryota; kingdom Metazoa; phylum Chordata; class Mammalia; order Chiroptera; family Phyllostomidae; genus Macrotus; species Macrotus californicus. The sequence continues at coordinate 519,970 of VMDR010000047.1, forward strand.
GTCGTCTGAATTTACCCAGCGCCTCCAGGCCCGTTGCCTGGGCTCACCCTGCCCGCCCAGTCACTGGGAACCATTTCCGCCACACTGGGGCTCAGGCCAGGCAGGAGCCGATGAACATGACAGTTGGGGACAGGGGTGTGAGGACGGGGCCCCTATGACGAGGTCCTATTTCTACCGGGAGCTGGGAGCCAGGCACAAGGCTGTTTCTGGGGGCGACCCTGATTAAAGACTGAAACCCCAGCTGGAACGGACTCACGACCTGCCCCCAGATGCTGCCTGTCAGGGTGTACACGGCCCAGCGACCTAGGAGCCCAATGCCTGGCTTACGCTCTCTCGCTACGGTGACTGCAGCATTTGCTGCCCTTGGCGGTAAAGCAGTAAAGGCACATGGCTTCAAAGCCCGCAGATGTCTGTGCATTCTCTTGCTTTAATCCTTTCGATTTAAATTAAATTTGCTTTTGTGAAGCAAGCTCTATTTTCACCAGCTTCCCCTTATCGCATTTTTTTGTGCTATGAGTTTATGGCATGAAATTTGTTGGGTGAAGTGAATGAGAATTCCCACCAAGGGAATTATCCTGGATAATTACCCTAGAAAAATTAGGCTGGGCCCAAACACATGTGGGCTGACAGAGATGTCACCAAACAGGACATCTGCATTTAATTCAAACCCGCCCTCCCCATCCAACCTGGCGTTGACCCTGCAGGTGGGCATGGCCGAGGTCCCAGATGCCAAGGGTCCTGAAACACTCGGACCTTGAGCAAAGCACAGGGGCAGAAAGAGCCTCAATAACGTGTAACCATCGGTGATGAGCAGTGCCCAGGGGCACACTGGGAAGGAGTCCATCCCCCTGTCCAGTACCCATGGAGCGGCAGCAGATGCACTCAGGGGACAGGGCTCGTCACCCATGGGGAATAGGCGGAGGCCCCCAGGATCAGGGACCTGAGTGCCAGAATGCAGAGCTTTCCCGAGGGTGCGTGAGGAGCCACGCCCAGGCCTGAGGAACAGACAGATTGTCTCTGTCACGTACAGGAGTGACTCAAACCTGTCACCAGGGACATGGCATCAGAGCCAGAAGAAAGAGCAAATTGCACAACAGCCAAGCCTAAGGCCGAGACCATGGCTTCGCCTGACCACTAGGGACCTCTGGGTCTGACAGCAAGGCAGCGAGAACCACCTCGAAGCTCCGTGGGGTCTTTTCTCCTGGACAAGGAGGAAAGGAGGTTACTTCTCTTTCTGAGCACGACTCTGTTGCCGCCTGAAACATCAGCACATTCTGCGCAGTCCAGCCCTTCAGCGGCACGGGGAGCCTGGCAGTGAGCATCTCAGGGTACGCGCTGCTGAACGCCCCCGACCCTCAGAAATCACACGTGAACAGCACGAAGAAGCCCACCCGCTAGTGTGTACCCCCGGTGCTAACCAGTGGAACGAGAAAGAGGTGGAAAAACAGAATGAGCTTTGGGGAAAACCATTTTAGAAGACGTCGGCAACGTTTTGTGACACTCCCGGATAAATCTGTGCCACAGTGTCATGCGACACGCTCAGGGAGGCGAGCACGAATCAAGTAAAAGCGACTCTGCTCCTGAGTCACAGAACTTCGTCCTGACGTGCTCCGCAAACCTTTCCCCAGCGTGGAAGTCGCCAGCCCTTGCACACAGACGGGTGGGGAAGGTGCACAGGAAGCCCATGGGCATGACGCGGGACCCCTGGCGGCCGGTGCCTGTGCACACTCACCTCGGCAGCTTCCTCGATACGCGATTTCCAGCTGGGGGTCCTTGCATTTGGCACGTTGGAACTCGCAGCGAGACAGGAACGTCCTCCCGTCGGATGCGCAGAGCGGCTTCTGAGAGGAGCTCCCGCAGGCCAGGCTGCAGTCTTGGTCTTTGTCCTGATCGACTCGCAGGAACTTGGGGAGGAAAGAAAGAAGCCGCGTAAACGCAAAGAAATGTTTTCTGCAGAGCCGCAGCGAACACAGGGCGACCGCAGGCCACTTCCTGCCAGGGGACCACCGCCAGACGTGCCAGGGAAACCTCTGAAGATTCCTTTTTGAAAAAAGTATAGACATGAGTTCGTTTGAGAGAGAGAGGAACATCGGTCAGTTGCCTCCCATACACGTCCTGACTGGGGGTCGAACCCGAAACTTTTGGTGCCCGGGACCACGCTCTAACCAACTGAGCCCCCCGGCCAGGGCAACCTCTAAAAATGCTAAGCTGTCGTCTATTTCAAAACATCTCGATCACGGTAACATCTCCCAGTCAGACTGGGGCTGAGCGCTGAGGGCTGAAGGGCGTGGGAAACCGCCCGGGTGTGCGGGGAGGCACCGCATGGTGTTTTGCCTTGAAGTCTGAGTAGCAATGCCCACTCAGGCACTTGTCCACAGGGTGACTAGTTCACTCTGCCTCCACCCTGCTTGGTCCTTGTCTCGGGAGCGAGGAGTGGCCACCTGGAGTCAGGCGGTGGGCTCCCCTAAGGAAATGGCCTGAGTCCCCGGCACGCCACTCAGATGTAACAGTGTCTCCCAGCAAGGTCTGGAGTCCGCCCTTCTCCGACAATGGATAGCGCTACCAACCCACCCAACCCCCCAGCCTGAGCCCGCACTCCCCCACCGCACTCCCCCACCGTCCCACCAGACAGGACAGTGACCACGAAGGCGGGTCTCAGGAAGCCCTAGGCAGGCTCTGTGCACCAGGGTGAATGAAACCCTCGAGAGGCTCTGGTCACTAGAATGTCACCAGCCACACAAAGGCGCCACCTCTGACATGGAGCACCAGCAACTCATCGCAAGAAAGGAAGAGCAGGAGAAACTCGACTCGGAGCCATGGTCGTCGCTGCCTGGCGGTGGGGCCCTCAGGGCCTGCGGGCACCGGAACAGGTTTACTTGGCACGTTTCTGAGACAGACCGAGCGCTGCTCAAAAGGGCCCAGGCCTGAGCCGGAGGGACCCTTGTCCGCTTGTTCCTCATCAGCAAGAGAAAAAGGAAATTCACAGCTTGAGAAGATACCAAAGCACCCCTCTTCCTGGCCCCTGGGGGCTCTGAGGGTCCTTGTTTAAAAGTTAACCAAGAGCAGAAGGCCTGGGGGAGGAAGGGCCCCAGGGAGGGGCACTGAGTTGGGAGCCACACCCACAGCAGGAGCCCCGGCGGGTGGGACCCTCAGAAGCCCCCACCCCAGGGCCCCAGGAGGGAACGGCGTCACACTTCGGCCAGTCCGCTGTGGCTCCCAGTGCGCAGCATGCTCATCTCCAGACTTCAGGCAAGAGACGTGCAATCTGTGCCTGGAGGTGACGGGTCCCCCTGCAGTGGGCCTCCCGGGCACAGGACAGAGGCCTTCCAAGCGGCTGCAGTCCACACCGCACACCCTCATTTTTCACTGGGTAAAACGATCTGTGCTCGTTTTGGCCAAGAGGCAAGTGAAAACAGATTATTGCCTTTTTTGGGTTTGCAAAACTTTGCTCTTTTCCTTAAAAATGGACAGAGTGAGCACACAAGTACATTGGATTGAGCTCTGCCACTGAAGAGGATGCAGGCCCACCGCCCACTTCAGCCAAGGTCGGTGGTGAGGTCCCAGCTGCAGGGGCGCTGGGCCGTCAGGCGGCCCCTTGGGGTGAGGACCCTTGGTGTCTTCCCTCAGGAGGTCCGTCCACCCGCTAACCCACACTCCTGTCCTCTGTAGTCCTTACACTGCTGCTGACCTTCTCCTGGACATGGGAGGGCTCAGGGGCCTGTTCTCATAGTGCAGCTCTGAGAAAGACAGACAGACAGAGGCCAAGACAGAGAGGGAGAGAGACACAGAGAGAGAGGGAGACAGAGGGAGGGAGAGACAGAGGGAGGGAGAGACAGAGGAAGGGAGAGACAGAGGGAGGGAGAGACAGAGAGAGAGGGAGACAGAGAGAGGGAGAGACGGAGGGAGGGAGAGACAGAGGGAGGGAGAGACAGAGGAAGGGAGAGACAGAGGGAGGGAGAGACAGAGAGAGAGGGAGACAGAGAGAGGGAGAGACGGAGGGAGAGGGAGACGGAGGGAGGGAGAGACAGAGGGAGGGAGAGACAGAGAGAGAGGGAGACGGAGGGAGGGAGAGACAGAGGGAGGGAGAGACAGAGGGAGGCAGCAACAACACTGAGCACATTGGAACATGTGACCGGAACCCACCTCCCACAGGAGCACCCCCATCTTTTTTATGAAAAAGTGGAAAAACCTCAATCCTGCTCATTTTTTTTGTGGGAGAGATAGTCTGTCTGCACTTCCTGACACCCTAAGGGAGAGAATACAGATGACTTAGGGTAAGACATCTAATTACCACTTTCTCTAAATGGAAAGAGGCAGCCTCTACACCTTCAGTGCAAAGAGAAGAACAGCCCTCGCATCCAGGCACGTGGAATCTGACCGTAATCCTCGATACTGCCGTGGTGTGGGGCTAACAATGGAACTCTTTGTCGGAAATCAGAGAACGCGCAGTCGGTGCGCGTTGCTCCCCTCCCTGTTTTTAACAGCAATTAAACTCTGGGGGTGGGAGAGACACTGCACAGAGGAAAGGAGCTTCTGACTGGAGGGAACGGGCCAGGCCCTTCGGGGGAAAAGGCAGGGCTCCTGGGCTGAAGAATTCTCTCTTTATTGAAGCGGCTCGGTGGAGAGGTTTCAAACCAGTTACGATCAAAGGCACTTTGCCAAACTCAGGGTGGAATCCGTTGGACCTTGAGCACCGCTGCTAACAAAGCAACCGGCTCAGCAGGGCCGGCCACCTCTCCGCTGCTGCTCCCGCCCAGCACGGCTGTTTGCACAGGTGCGCAGAGGGGGGGGACTCGGGGAGCACCGGTGCCCCTGGCAGGTCAGGCACAAGTGGATCGGCACGTGATCTACATTTTGCTTAATGAATGCATGGGTTTAAGCCAGAGAAAGTTGGAACGAAATCAAAACATTGAAGAAACAGGTTAAAATGCTCTTTAAACCTGAGCATTGCGGATTTTCCCACCATCATGTTGACGGAAGACAGTTTTACAGATCGTGATGTGGTCCCAGGCCACGCTCAGGAAACACCTCTGAAATGCATCGCTGTGAGGCTGCGCGGTTCGCAAAGGGCAGAACCTCTCGGTCCGAGGCCGCGGGACGGTGGGTTCGCTTCCCAGATCGGGTCGTCTGCTCAGGCCGCAGACGAGGCTCCGGCCGGGAGAGGGGAGGCGTGGGCAAGTCAGGCGACTGGGGGCAGGTGGTGCGGCGCGCGAGCCTGTTAAAGAGTCATTTCTCCACTCTGAAGCCCAAGCTGCTTCAGGTTTCAGGTGTGCTCGACTTCCTGGTTAAATGGAGAACCCACTCCACCATGCAGATGTGGAGATTGTTCTAGAGCACAGGTGGCAAACGCAAGGCCCGAGGCTGAATCCACCCGCGCCTGTTTCTACCCAGGGGCAGCACCAAGCGCTCGCTTAACTGTTAAGTAGTTACATTTATACAGTCCTAGAGTGACACTCGGCCCGTTTGAGGCAACGGCGAGGGCCATGTCCCCCCATGGCAATGAGTTTGGCACCCCTGGGCTAGAGCCTCTTCCGAGCCTCTTCAAGGTCAGGGTGAGACAGGAGTCACCGCAGGTGTTTCCTCCCAGTCTGCGTTGTAGCCACTCACTCACTCATTCACTCACTCACTCATTCATTCATTCACTCACTTGTTCACTCACTCATTCATTCACTCACTTGTTCACTCACTCATTCATTCACTCACTCACTCATTCACTCACTCGTTCATTCATTCACTCACTCATTCATTCACTCACTCACTCATTCATTCATTCACTCACTCGTTCACTCACTCATTCATTCACTCACTCACTCATTCACTCACTCGTTCATTCATTCACTCACTCATTCATTTACTCACTCACTCATTCACTCATTCATTCACTCACTCGTTCACTCACTCATTCATTCACTCATTCACTCACTCACTCATTCATTCACTCACTCATTCATTCACTCACTCATTCACTCACTCACTCACTCATTCATTCACTCACTCACTCATTCACTCACTCACTCACTCACTCGTTCACTCACTCGTTCACTCGCTCACTCATTTGCAGAAAGTAATATAAACCAACTTGTATGTGTTTAAGAAAACACCCACTTCAATATTTCGCTGTCTGTGCCTCCTTTCTACACTCTCTAAGCACAAAGCCTCCTCTTTCTAGGAAAACTCAAAAGTCAGATCCAACCTGAACAGAACTTACTAAATAACTTCGACTGCTGTCTCTCTGATGGGCATTTCACAGTCTCCAGGAGCTTGAGGATGCAAAGGAGGGCCTGTTTGGTCCTTAAAATCGAGAGGGTAGCAAATCTGGGACCACGCGTGATTACCACATCATCTGGGGCCGTGTGTGATCGCCATGTCATCTGAGACTGCACGTGATCACCAAGTCAAGAGGAGATAGTAGTTTTTTCAAGAAAGATGCAGGAAGAAAATGAGGGCTCATTTATCAGGGTCGACGGAAGGGGACTCCTGTCACAGGAGAAGAGGACCCAGCAAGTGGGGTGACAGATGTTGGACAGGGTGACACAGGGGCTGGAGCAATGTCTCTGAGTGCCACACACCAGCAGAATTGTGCATCCAGCATGGGGAACCAAGACAGATCTCTCAGGCCTTGAACCCAGAGAAGCGCGGTGGCAACAGACTGGCCGAGATGCCCGGGTGCACAGCTTCCCGACGCTTCCTATGGACAGGTGACACAGGAATGCCTGTTCAGACCCAGGGAGCCAGGAACAGGGGACATCCGGGCCACCGATGTTCTCTGTATTGACCGTGCTGCCCTGTTGGAACAGACACAAGACTCTTTAAAGGTATTTTACAGACTGCTTACCGGTGTCCGGTCCCCTGACGTGACTTTTCGCAGAGTTCTTGTTGTTCCATCTTCGGGGTCACATTCTGCACGGGGTTGGGGTTCCTGGCCCCACAGCTGGGGAGGGGCACGTGCTGCCTGTACTTCCTGCTCGCAAACCTCTTCTCCCCCACAGCGTGCCTTTGGACTCGCTTCCTGTCGCTGCCTCCCACCAGCACTAACTCCAGCCATGAAAACAGAGACATGTGCTGCTGCTTCCAATGAAGAAAGCTCCTGGTTCCTTCACTGTTCCCAGTAAATGTTTATTTAAACTCAGTAAGAATGGTATTATCCTAAAATTCTGCTTAATAAAGCTTCGTGCAGGCTGTTACCTTAACACGAGATTGTCTTCCACAATCAAAACCACCTCGGCTGACATTCGGCCACTGCTCCTGTGGGTCAGAGGCAGCTCGTCCGCACAGAGCAGGTCCCACAGACCCCCCGTAAGACAGCGGGTCAGACCCCTCCATCTGAGGACCTCCCCATGCCCCAGGCACAGACGTGCTCCTGAGCGTCCAACCTTGGGCAGGCCCTCCCTTTGCTCCAGTCAGATACCAGCTTCTCACCCAGGATCCCCCTGAGCACCCAGGAACAGGCCACATGAATATTTAACAACTTCCCTGTTTTCTCAGGCTCCAGGTTCACGAGCCAGGACCATGGGGGCACGGGAGATCATTCCAGTGGACGCTCAGCTCATTGTTTTGGGGCCCAGCGCAGTGGCCGGCCCACAGCTGGCGCTTAGTGCACATGCCGCCCAAAGAGCTGCAGCGACGTGACCGTACGGTCTCACCACAGAGTCAGGAGGCACGCGGCTGGACGAGTGTCTCAGGGAAGCGATGCGGGGTCGGGCACCACTGAGAGCGAGGCTGCGGACACATGCGACCGTCCCCACGGGGATGGGTCAGGAACAAACACACCTGCTCCCGCCCAGCACGCTCAGCGCTCGCTCGCTTTCCCCACCCCACCCCACCCCACCCCACGGTGCCACACTCCCTGCAGATCCCATCCCTGTGCCTCCAGGAGGTCATACGCAACTGCGCCCTATGGGGACGTCACAAAGGAGCATCTGTCTGGAGAGTGAGTCCCGGACAAGATGAAGTATGCAAGGCATGAAGTGTCTAAAGGTCAAAAGGCACATCAGCCTTGAAAGTCAGGGTCAAGCATTTTCTCAGCAGCCCACTCTAGGCGCCCACAGGGACCCTCACAGCCCAGTGCTGGTGACCTGCAGGGCCGTGGACCACCCAGGCAGAGCCCAGCTCCCCGCCCTGACACTCCAGTGGGTGGGCCAGAAACTCTGTGTAAGATACCCAGGGGAGGGGAGCAGGCGGGGCCCCCAGAAGTGTGACGGGGGCACAGCGGACCCTGGACGGGTGACTGAGAAGCTGCTGGGACTGTGTGTCCAGTGTGGTCCGCACAACACTGGAGGCCCAATGCTTTGTGTTCAGAAAGCATCGCCATTCCGCGAGCTGTGTTGTTCATTAACCCCTTGCAGCCCGCACTTCCCAGGGCAGCTCAACGGGACGACAGACAGTGGCCATTCCACAGCCTCCTGGGACCCTCGAACGCGCCCGCTGACGAAAGGTTTCCAGATGCGTTCAGCCATACTTTCCCTTTAAGGCTTCTGCTCATTTCCAGGCATTTAGAGCAAATTATGCAAAAATACATGTTAGAGAATATCAGAGTAACCTGCAAAGCAGGGAAACGCTTCCCAAAGCCAAGACACTGGAGAGCCTGCATCATAGCCAGACCTCCGCAGAGCCGGCGTGCCACCCGGTGACGTCACTCCCACGGGACACGTAACTGAAGGGTCAGAGATGGGGACAGAGAGACGGAGCCTGCGGGAAACAACATGCCCAAGACGTCTCGGGCAGGTCGCCTGTCAGCCAGGACGTGGGGGAAAGCCCTCGGAATGGGGAGTAGCCATGAGATCTCACACCCGCTTAGGTCAATGTGTGCTTTTTAAAAGTGTGAAAAAGTGTGTAAGAACAAACACATCCCATCAGACTCTGACCCTGAACAGAGGCCAGGCAGAGCCCAGCTCCAAGTCTGCGTCCAAACCCCAGGGAGGCCCTCGGAGCGTCCGGGACACCACCTACAAATTGCAGCCCAGCCCCACGTTCCTCCCTGGGCGCATGGCCTTGCCCTTCCTGCACATTGGAAGGGCTCTGAGCGGCTGACAAGGCCACCATACCAAGGCGGTCACAGGTCTCCCAGGCGCAGGGCTCTCCCAGCAAGTCCAGGCTCGAAGCAGGTGCCGAGCGAGGATCTGCCATGTGAACAGGCCCGACGGGATGTCCCGGCACAGCCCTCCCGCGTCCCCAGCCAGCGAGGCCCCCAGTCATTCACCACCATGGGGCCTGCACACTCACAGCTGGGGCGAGCACAGAGGGTCCTCACAAAAAAGGGGGACCCTCCTCTGCCCATATGCGTGTCCTCCGAACTCCACCACAACTGCCAGCCCGAAGTGGAGAAAACCAGGGAAGGAAGCCAGCACCCCTCTCTTGGTGATAAGGAGCACCTCGCATCCCTGCTCGGGGCACTGGGGACAGCACCGTGAGAATTCAGGTTTCTCAGAGGAAACCTTTAGCACTCTGGAAGCTACCACAGCCATGCTGACAGCCCTGGTCAAAAACGTGCTCCAGGCCCAATGGCCATCAGTGTCAGACACAAAACATCGTGAAAGAGTCCACTGGCCCTCGGTGGTCTCCCAACAGCCAGCTGCCACCCCAGGGCTGGTGCACAGCACCCACAGGGGCCACACCCCAGAAATGAGGGCAGGTGACCAGGGTGGGGCCAGTCCGTGTGGTGTCCCTGAGTCTACGGTTCACCCAGCGAAACAGAAGCCCCAGCTTGAGGCCCATCCACGTAATGGACACAGGTTCTGCATGTCCTTGAAAAGCACTCTGGTCAATCAGCCCTGGAATCTGGGGAGCCCAGAACCCGTGCCCCAATTCTGGCAGAGCCAAGCTCTCCCTCAATTCCCAGAGGACCTTGGGGATGGGGGAACCAAGGCCCTGCTCTTCCTTGGGGCCCCCACCAGCCTCAGGACTTGGCTCTGGGGCCAGGATGCTTCAGTCTGGCTTCCCCATCGTGCAGGGAAGACCTGAGGCCCCAGGGCTGCCTGGCCCAGAAAAGCGGGTAAGGCCTCAGCAGAGTAAGTCAGAAACTCACATCGGTCCCCATCTTCCTGACACCAAGGACCTGTTGAAGGCCTTTCCCAATGTCCCTGTTTATCCAAGGGGGTATATGAGCTCTTCGACCTTGGAAAGCAGTTCCTGAAATGCTGGCCAGGTTTGAGTTCAGAGGCACAGGAGTGGGAAGAAGAGAGGAGACCCAGCCAGAGTTTTCATCTGTTTGCTAAGTGGATTAGCACCCTGCACCCCTGAAGTCCCTGACTGCAGTGGAGGCCAGATTAACACAGTGCCTGCCCCCATGCTGGACCCCAGGTCCTGGCCCCACACCCTGTACTTTGCTGTCTCATAAAGAATAAATTCACCCAGAAGGCCCCGGAGGAAAAACCGTTCCTAATAACATCTGGTATAATAACTATGAGCAAACTCGCCGAGACTCAGACCAGTGTGCCTGGAGTAATGTCAGACCCAGAAAACAAAGAGGTCCACGCTGGCAACGGAGACAGCGCTCTAATTCCAGGCTGCTCGGGGGCATCAGAACAGTCCACGGACATGGCCTTCCACACACACTGAATTCACGGTCGTTGATGTGCAAAAGGCAGGACGTGGCTACTGCATGGAATCAGATTACATTTTTGAACAGCAATTTCTTTAGGGGTTCAAGTCAAAACCGTCTGAAGGGTGAGAACCAACAAACACAGAACAACAAAGTCAGTGGAACACTAGGCAGCATCTCTGATGAAACAGTGTTATTTATCTGAAAAAAGAATTAGGAAGTATACACTTTTCTGGGGCAAAAAAGTACATCCACGTTGTCAAGCCGCCTGTGTAAAGCTCATTTTAACTAACCAGTGTCTACTACCACACCTAAAAATTCAACATTAATATGTCAAGCTAACACGACTTTGAACTATGACGCTACAAGAAGACCGAGTCTCATCACAACGACGTCCACTCGAAAGACACCGTGGTCTTTATATTTCGAATGTCATTTTCTGACCAGGAGTTTTCCTTTGGTTCTGGGAACTCGTCACTTAGTTCAGAGTCTGCACATCATTCGTGAGACACCTGCCTCCATCACTGGGCAAAGCTGCACGGCATCTCACGTGAGGCGAGGCTACAAGGCAATGGGACTTGTTTCTCTGGACAAATCTGTACCAGCAGAGACCAGCGTGCAAGTTCGCTGTCCTTCAAGGATCACATCCGGACACACCCCACCGTTCCAGCAGTTCAGTCTTTACTCAAGTTTGTGAACTCTCCTTCCACACCAGCTTCCCAGCTTGCAAAGGGCCAAGGAGAACTCAGCCTCCTCACGTCCAGGTGGTGTCGACACAGGATTTCCTGCCGTTTCTTCCCATTTGATCCCCATGCACCCACGGGAGCAGGCCTCTCCCACCCCGGCAGCACAGCAGTGAGAGGAGCGTGACACATGCTCCCAGTGAAGACACACTGTGCCGTTAGAATTCTACGGACTGTGAATATATTTTAACACGTGTATCAATCAATGATCAACTATCCACGATGGTCTTACCAAAACGCACACACAAAAACCAGGCATTGTGTGTTACGTTGCTTGTCAGTTCTCTGTAACCAGTGCTGTGCCAACCCAGACCTGTCCCTCATCAGATGCTCCCGCTCCTTCCTCTGAGCTGGAACAGACAGAGGTCAAGGGTACCCAGCATGGTGACTCTTCCTCCGGAACACAGCACGGCGAGGGGCACCGAGGACAGCTGGGGAGTCAAGAAGAGCACTGAGCTGAACCTCCCCGCCTCGAGCGCACTCCCTCGGTCGGCCTCACTGCCACCACACTGGCCTACACCCCAGCACCTCACCCTCAGTCCAGCCGCAGAGACACTTGCTCCAAAACCACGCTCCTGCCTGTCTCACGACGCTCCCCGCGCACACACACCGGCTTCCGCGACAGGACAAGCGCCACACTTCTCTGAGGCCTCACCTAACACCCTGGTGCTGCTCTCTACCCCAACCACAGCCACTCTCTGTCCTGCAGCCGCCACCTCCCCCACACGGCAGGACACACAGACACTGTGGACGGCTCTTTGTCCCTCAGTCTAGTGCCTCACTACACCTCACCGCACTGAAGGTCCATGGCCAGGAATGGTGGCTTCGGCCTGTGACCTCACTCAGCAGGTGTCCAAGGCACACAGGTGACAGGCCCCGCTTGGTTCTACCCTCCTTTCCCTTCTGGCCCTGATGCGCCCACAAAGAGGGGAGAGGAGGCTCCGTAGCTGGCCCACGCTTCCAGCTATTCTTGTCAGGTCCCTCAGCAGAACAGAGCAGCAATAAAAACGCTGACCGCTCAGATGTGCCAAGGAGAGCAGTCAACGACGGGAGGCCCCTCTAAGCGTGCACTTAGTAACCAAGTACCGGGGACACGCCCAAAGTGCTCACTCTCCACAACGAGAAGGAGAACAGGAGAGCAGGAGAGGTCTGGGGCAGGGCCAGGGCAAGGCCAGCGGGCTCGGGCTGTGGCCTGAGGGCCCGTCCCTGAATGCAGCAGCGGCACAGTCTGTGTGTGTTCTGAGCATTGCCTGGGCTGCTCAGCCCGTTCATGTGGACGAGACTGGCACCCCCTTGAGGTGTGCCATGCGCACCGGGTGCAGCTGTGCACAGGGTCTTGGTGGCATTGCTCTGAAGGATGCGGCTGCGTGGGCATCTAGAGCACAGGCAGCAGACACGAGGCCCGTGGGCTGAATCCGGCCCTCCACCTTGTTTCTACCTGGTGGCAGTGCCGAGCTCTGGCTTAACTGTTAAGGAGCAGTTACATTTATACAGTCCTAAAGTGACACTTGGTCCTTTGAAGGCCACCGCAAGGCTGATGTGGCCCCCGGTGACAATGAGTCTGATGCCTCTAATCTAGAGTTTAGCTAGACAGATAAATCCGGAAATCATTGGCATGTAGACAGCATTTGGAGACACAGACCTGGTGGCATTACTGACAGAGAGGCATGGAGAGGGCGGGGGACCAGAACTGGGCCCTGGACAGACAGATGGACAGGGCTCAACATAGAAGAGACTGCATGGACAGCAAGTCCTGGGACACGGTCCAGGAGGCACAGCACAGCAGAGCCCAAGGGAGGTCCCTGGGGGAAGCATGTGCTCACCGAGGTGCCCCAAAGCCCCAGCCCAACTCATGGGTTAGGGCCCCAGAAACTGTTCGCTCCACCCAGTGTGCACAGGTACACGCGTAAGTGCTCAAGCATGCTGCCCACCTGCAAAATGGGCCCAGACCTGCCGCAGGAAGGCCAGGCTGGGTGGCTTCCCAAGATGGCCAGCCTCCCACACAGGTAAGTGTGTGTCCTGCAGGGCAGGAATCAACCAATCAGAGTGGCAGGAACACAACACGGAATCCCAAGACCCGAGCAATGATTTTTTCTCGTCAGAACGCCATGAGTGCAGAGTTTGACGAGTCCTGAAGCCGAGGGGACCAAGGTGTGACCGTGAGCAAAACAGAAAACACAAAAGGTGATGCAGGGCCTCACCCGCACTCGGGTGGGGAGGAGGCCTGGGTTTCGTCTGTCCCCATGAAGGGAGGTCTCAAACATCTGATTTGGCAAAGTCTTATCACATGTTACCCCAGAATCAAGATGCCCGAATCCAGCAGTGAGCCACTGCCTAGCGATGCGGGACATTCCGTGCGGACAAGCAGGAGCTGGGGCCCCTGCCGCCCGCACCCGGATGGCCAGGAGGGGCCCACTGACGCCCGCCAGCTGCGGCACTCTCAGGAGTTTAAAGAAGCCCTTCAAGAATCCTCTACAAATGACTCGCGTGGGTGGAAGTCACCACATGATAACAAGAGTGAATAGACGCAGCAGACAGTGTGTGTGCGCCGATCACTCTCCCTCTTGCACGTCTGGGCTCAGCTGATCCCAGAAGTGCCTCAAACAGCGATGGAGAGAATCCAGACTTTGTTAGCGTTCAGCATCTTGGGACCGGCGGCCTGAAAGGAATCTCATGCGACTTGATCAAGAAATAAAGAAAACGAGGGGGGGTGCCAGGCGGGGGTCCCGTGGCGCCTCCGTGGGGACTGGGTGCACTTAGGCGCATCTCACCCCCGACCTTGGAACTCACAGCTTCAAATCGCAGCGGCCTGGGGAAACATAGCTACGCAAAAGCAACATAAATGGAGCCACTTCCAAATGGAGCCGGAGCCACTGTCCCCACGCGTCCGACCCTCAGGCCCCTGGAAGTTAAGACAGCGCGGTGACCTTGGGGCTGGGCCTGCACAACCTCACATGCCAGAGCACGGTCTGCAAAGACGACGGGAGTGGATGTGCCGACTAGCGGAGGGCTGACTGCTGGGCTGAACGTGGAAGTCATTGCTGAGGGTGAGTGCCACGGCGCTGTGTCATCTGCACCCATAGCAGCACCTGCTGTCCCCTTCAGTGCACCTCACTGTCCCCTTCCCTGTCTCCTGAACGCCCCCCGCCTTTGCCTCCTCAACCTGACACTGTTCGGTCCCCTGCCTGAATCGGAGGGTCCCAGACAGCCTTTCTTGTGGATCCCGATGCAGGCTCATAGCCTCTCAACAATGTGTGCGGAGCCCGCATCACCGGGAGAGGCCTAGCAGTGTCCCCACACGCCTGCCTCTCTCCTCTTGGGTGTGTCTGCGCCGTGCGCCCATTTTCTGGGCCGGATTACAGGCTGCGAATCTCCACGCGTCAAAGCGCCAGGCTCTGTCTGTGGAATGTGCTGCTGAGCAAAGGCTCCAGCCGACGTCTAAGTGCGTCCACGACCCTCGGATAACGTCGGCGTCTCCTCAAAAGAAAGCAGCAGAAAACCCAGGCCAACCATCCAATGAGAAGCCTGCAGAGGACTGGACCTAGTCAGTTTGCCTCCAGTGACGGGGCCTGCAAGCCGCCCCACGTGTCCCTGCACCGGGGCTGCAGCGTGGGGAGCCAGGTCCTCGCGTCCCCGCAGGGTGCTCACCCCACCCAGGACACCAACTGCCACCGTCGTCACTCAGCGAGCCTTTGAACCAAGGGACGTCCACAAAGACACAGCATTTCACGTCTTTAATTTTTAAAGGTGATGCTCCTGCCTAGTAATGTCTTTCCACCAAAATAATAACAAATGGAGACCCTACAGAGGTTTGGGTGCGGAGATCACGGTGCTGAAATCTGGCATTAAATGTCCCTTTAAATGTGCAGCCGGCGTAGGGATGTGGCGGGAGGCTGGTGAGGTGGACCCTACCCCCACACAGGGCTGTGCACCTGCTGCCTGCTCAGGCCTCCCGTGACTAGAGGGGACCGGCGGCCCCACCGAGCCCTCTCTCTGCCTGCACCTCTCCTACCCCCTCGTGGCACCAAGTGAAAAAGATACAAAATTCTCAACATAATGAAGTTCTCGAAAATCACACGATAAAGTCTAGATCAGGCACCCGAGAGCAGGACACATGTCACATGTTGGGTGGTGCCAATACAGGTCACGTGGCCTCTAGAGTCTCTTCAGGTCCTAGAAGGAGAGAGAGCCTGTCCGCTCCTCCTCAGCGCTGCTTGGAGGCTGGAGCTGAGGGGTGGTGTCCCCTGAGGGGTCCGGTGGCCCTGCAGGTGTAGCGTGTCACACAGGCTGTCACGCGAGTGTGGTGTGGACGTCTGAGAAACCCTCAGGAGCATCGGTCTGCCGGGGTGCATTTCACCGTATTTACAATAAGTTAAAAGGCATCCTCGAAGGGCCTCCAAACAGCTAAAAAATTCAGCGAGGGGAACGTGGATCAGTCAAGGTCACAGAACCCAGACACCCACGACCTGGGCAGGGACGAGGAGAAGCTCAGGACAATGTCCCCACCCCACCCTGGGGCCCAGCACACCCTGGGCCCTCCTCTGACGGCTACCAGCTCCTCGCCCCTGCAGCTCGAGGCATGTCCCTTCTCCGAGGGGTCCGCGTCACTAAGGGTCCTCGTCCCAGACGTGACTAATCGGAAGGACACATCTCCTGAGGATCTGCCGGGAGAACATTCCCTCCAGATGCTGCCAGCGCTTCCCGTCCAGGTTGTCCCGGGCTGCACTTCCTGTCTGACCCAGATCCCCGTCCACGAACCCAGGGGACTCTGTGACCCCGACCGGAATGCGCCAGCGAAATGCACCACAGCCACTGAGCCGGGAGCTGAGAGTCCCTCACTTGCAAACCTGCATCGACGTTAGAATGGAACCAGAGCTGCTGGCCCATCTGCGCGTCCCCTCCGCAGACCCCTGGATGTTAAAGCAGCACAGTGACCCCTGCACAGGGCTAGCGCAACCTCATGCCCCAAAGAACTACATCTGATGACTCCTGCCGGGAACTCCCCGGCCCTGCCCTGCAGCTGCTGTCCCTGGGCACGTCACTTGGTCCCTCTGTGTCCCAATGTCCCCACCTGCCAAGTGGCACAGTCTGAGCCTCACTGCCAGGCGCCAAGAGGGGCGGAGGGAGTGGCACGGAAGGGATTCCAACAAGGGCCCGGAGCACAGCAGCTCACAGCCCTGGTTGCCTCCACGTGGTTAATCACCAGCGAGTCCCTTGAACTTGCACTGCCACATCATACTAGTCTCCAAACTGCACTCAGCAAGTTAGCATGTCATTGTCATGAAGTGAGACTGACAGTGACGACATGCCTGACCAAAGGCTCCTGGTCGCACACGGAGCTGGCATTTACACCCGCCCAGCAGTCTGGAGGTCTTCCTGGAGGAGGAGTTACTGTTTGTAGAGAGTGAGGGAAGCAAGAAACCAGAAGCACGTGGCAGGGGCCATGGTGGTCCAGCCCAGGGCCTTCATTCCCTGCTCCCCACCAGGAGCCACACTGTCCCCAGAGCCCTGGGGGGATGGCAGGGACAAGGACGATGGACGAGGACCATGGCCTTCCCTCACTTTGTAGCCCAGAAGACAGAGCTCAGTGGCCACTACAGGAGTCAGGACGGGAACAGGTGGCATCTGAGCCCAAACCCAGCACCAGTGGCGTCCCCGCCCCAGGCGGGCAGGTGGGCCCCCTTCCCCAGGGGCACTGGTGAGGTCCTCCTGCCCACCCACCCGATTCTCTCCTGCAAGCAGGCACTGGGCGCAGTGGGGGGTCTGCCTGCACGGGCGCCCTGGATGCCGATCTGTGGGCTGGCCCACGGGGACCTGTCCCCAGCTCGTCCTGCAGTCTTTCCAGAACAGGTCCCAGAGGCCGTCTCTCCTGGGGCTGGGCCGTGAGCCTCACGCAGCCGCCAAACAGCGACGGTGACAGACACAGGAACACAAGGCGAGCGGTCCTATGAGAGGCGGGCAGAGGAAGTGAGGGAACAACTTCCAGAAAAGCCGCAGCTACTACTCTGCTGGGCCGACCATCCTGCCCGCCAGGCCCTCTGACTTCCGGCAGGATGGTGGTGCAGAGAGACAGGCGGGGCTCCGGGGCCGCAGCAAGGTCTGGGCCGTGGGTGCTGCACCAGAGGCTCGCCCCAGCCCAGTGCCCTTGAAGGAGGCGTGGAGACCTGCAGTCAGCCCTCGGCTGGTCCAGAGGATCCCTCCAGCCACGTGGATGCGGTGGGAACCTGGCACCCAGCGTGTTTACAAGGGGTGATGCTCCAGGTCACTCGGTAATTACCAGGCAGCCCAGAGGCAAACATGGGGATTAAGCAATTACAGTTCAGCGCACGCCACGCGAGCGCCACCTGTCACTGCTCATCAGGCACCAGCCCCGGGTCCCCCAAGGACTGAGTCCCCCGAGGACTCGGTGCCCTGGGGCGGCTGTGCAGCGTGGCCAGGCCGGCGGGGGATGCTGCATGCACCGCTGGTTTTGACGTTTGCAGGGTAGAGGGCAGCGGTGCTGGCTTTGCATTCAGGGTTTGATCAAACACATCACCCTGGACACCGTGAGAGTCCGGGGACTGCCTGCGGGTCCCCTCTCCATGCCCGGCCATGGCACCTCCCAGCACTGACACGGAGCACAAGCCCGCCTCCTCCCTGGTAACACACTGTGACGGCATCCAGGAGTGAAGTGTGTGGCACCAGCTCCCAAACGGTCCCAGTGACTCAGCACCCAGAAGTGAGCCCCCACGATCCACCACCCTTCAGCACGGCCCACATGGCCACATTATTGTCCCTCCCTCTGCACTCGGGTCCCCAGCAGAGGTGGCACACCACTCACTCCCAGCGGGTAGGGTCCTGCACCTCCCGCGGGACCACAGTTTGGGAAGCGAGGACACTGGGCCAACATCAGTTCAGAGCGTCACCACCGCTGCCCGCCGTGTGGCAGATGCAGGCATGTCCATCCGAGCTTCCCACTGTGCTGTGCTCAGAGGGGGGTTGGGTTTTGAAGACGCTGCCTCCAGTGGACTGTTGATGACCCTAGAGCCTGGCCGAGACACTGGCAAGTTCAAGGACCACCCCCAGGAGTGACAACAAAGTCTGTCCGTCCCCTCGCTTTGTTTTTCTCCACCCGAGGTGCATGAGGACCAGTCCGCAGAGAGCAGATTTTCAGAGCGTGACGCTAGCACTCCCAGGGAGAGGGGATGAGGAGGGACAGGCCACCCTCTCGCACGGTGAACCCACCAGCCTGTCACCCACCGCCCCTGATCCCACTCAGACCACTAGGAGGAGTGGCAGCAGGTGGAACTGTGAGTCCGTTACAAGGGCCGCAGTCAATGCATTCATATTTTAAAGGAACTCACGACCAGACCCGAAGCCTGCGGCCCAGCCTGGCCCTGCCCGGGGTCCAGAGGAGGCGGCACCGTGAGTCCTTGTCACGAAGCAGCATAGCCAGAACCCTGCGGGGCCCGTCCTCGGCACCACGGCTGCACCAGGAGCCTGTCTGCACCCCCACATCACATCCATACCAGGAGCCTGTCTGCACCCCAATATCACATCCGTACCAGGAG
>VMDR010000048.1:6930-86621 GCA_007922815.1 Macrotus californicus
GGCCCCCCCCCCCCCCCCCCGCCCGCATCACCCCACATTTGCCGGTTTCTGCTCTTGCAGGTCTCCCCAGGACAACAATTCCCTCCTTGACCGAACTCCAGCTGGGCTCCCCTGGGCCCTTTCTCAACAAGGCCTCAGCCTGGCCTATAACATCTGGGCAGACACTAATGAAGTTTCCAACGACCCATGGCCACGTCCCTAGGATGACCCTAGTTCTTTTCAAGGGTCTGCCTGGGCAAACTTGAGGCTGCCAGAAGGACTTACTGATTGATCCAGCCAATTCCTGACTTATAGATATATAGATAGATAGACAGATAGATAGATAGACAGAGACTATGTTTTTCCTATACATACATTCTGAGACAGTTTGATTATGAATCAGGCAATTTCGTGGATAGAAGATGCATTCTTACTGTAGATCTTAGTGACCTCAGCATACAGGTTTTGTCTTTCCTTATTAGGGGAACTATTACCTTTGTATTTACAGGCAGCACTTCACGGATTTTCTACGGCGTATCCGAACGGGCAGCATCGCCACCCTCGCAGTGTGGGGCCATGACTAAATAAGATAAGGTCACTTGCACACAAGTACTGAGATGCCATGACAGTGGATCTGACAACTAGATGGTACTACATAACTAAGAGGTGGGTGGGTACCGAGTGTGGCTATGCGGGACAAAGGATGACTCACAACCTGGGGGAGGCAGACCAGGACAGAGCGGCATGGGGGAGGTTCCACCATGCACGCCAGAATGGCACTCAGTTTACAACCTACCAGTCACTGCTGAATGGAACTTCCCACACAGCATTTCCAGCCCACAGCTCTCTGCAAGTGACAAAACGTGGAAAGTGAAACCACGGATATGGGGGAGGACCCCCCCATATCTGACCGCGGATACGGGGTTGGGGGAGGACCACCCTATCTGTTCCACACTGCAGGGGTGGATCGCTATTTGCTTTATGTTAGTGATCGCACAGCAGAGCGTAGCACAGGTGAGCGGCAGTGGGGAGAAAGGGGGAGCGTCCTGCAACGAAGCAGCAGCAGCGAGTCACCCTGATACCTGGGAGGTGAGTGGTGAGCCACCCGGTAGAGACAAGACTGCCTGACTCAGGAAGTTCCACCTCCTGTGGAAGTGAGACGACATCAGACACCAGGAAAACGAAGGATGAGTCTCACAGCAGCTCTATTTTCTCACTTGACCCTAATTCATTACAGAAATTGCTGTCTCTGAACGAATTGAAGTCCCCAGGTCTGAGCTGTCTCTCTGGCCTCGGGGGTTAGGGACACGCCTGTGCGCACTCACACATTCCTCTCACACCTCTGGGGTTACACCCTGATCGCCACCTGCCGCCACCTATGCATGCACGGGGCTGTTGTCAGGCACAACGAGCAGCCCCAGAAATAACAGCGTCAGTTGTGAAGTGCGAATGAGGTTTCTGGGGTGACAGCCACCTGCCCTCACCCCACAAACACACAAGTGGAGGCCACACGGTCCTGAGAAGCTTCAGTCCCTCTCCTGTGTTGTAAGTTGGCCTCAGGGGCGAGAGATCTCCCCTTTACCTGCCAGGTGCCACCTGACCCTCACCTGTCACCAAGGCCCACGTGCGACAACAAACTCCTACTCGGAAAAGTCCGCGTTGAGGAAGGCTCATCCCTCTGAGGTCCGGGCATGGAAACCCATCCCTCCCAAAGCTAGCAGGGCCCCTGTGGGAGGGGAAGCTGCCTGTGCCCTCCACTCCGGGTCTGAGGGGGGCTCACCTCAGATCAGCGCCTTGATAACCCTGTCTCTCTGGGTTTCAGAGCCAGGTCACCAAGACCACACAATGAATATGCACCCCACCATGCAAGCTATTTACAGCCACAGGACATCAGGCTTACAGGGTGCAGCGTGCTACCTCAGAAAGCCACACTGCTGTTTTAGGCATGTCCCAAGGAAGAGCGCCCAACAGACAGACTGTCATCGACGGGTAGGGGCCAGGGGGAGTGCAAAGAAGAGAAAACCACTAATTTTGGCTTTGTGCGATTTATTGATTTATTATTTATGTAAACCTGGGGTGCAGTTTAGAAACCTTAAAAGGCCCCTCGTCCTCGGCGCCCCGCCCCCACCCCCAGCTGTGCCGATTAGCGGCTCTGCGCATGCAGGTCAGGTCCGGGGATTAATGACGGCTAATCTGCCCGAGGTTGGTGCAGCGCAGGCAGCGGGCTCTGCAGGGCCAGCTTTCGCTGCCATATGGGCGGAAGCAGCTGTTTCAATTACTTTCCGCGCCCAGATGTGTCAGCCGAGCCACCAGTCCTCTGCGGGGCGCATCAGCCGCGCGCGGCAGCTAATTGCTTCCATCGCTGCGGACGCGTGGTGCTGGGTACGGTGAGAGGGGCTTCCGGGGACAGCCGAGGGCCAGCTGTCGTCGCGGCTCACGGGGCCAGCAAGTGCAGAGGCTGTGGCGACACTTGAGCCTTCACTGGCCGGCCCGCGTGACACCTGGGCGGACCGTGTTTGTCGGGTGCGCATGGCGCAAGGAGACGGCGGCAGGCCGAGCGCCCGTGAATACGTGCCGGGAGCGAATGGGATAGGGGGCTGTGCTCTGTGGGTGCCAAAAAGATCAAAATCAAAATTACGTGATTTCAATGAACACACAACGCAGGCTGGTCATCTGAATCTGAAGCTTCAGGCACCTTTTTGAGGTTCGCAGCCCCCTCTCGGTGCCCAGTGACCCGACGCCTGTGTTAGGCTTCCTGGTGCAGCAGAGTGAGGCGCGAGGGGAAGAGAAAGAAAGGTCGGCGGCCACCCAGTGCCTTGCACTCGCCTTGGGTCTTGCGGGAAAGAGACAGGAAACAAACGCCAGGCAAAGACGTGTCCTCTCGTTTGGAATGGGAGCCACGAAAAAAAAAAAAAAAAAAAAACCTGCACAAAATAGGAAGCTGCTGTCATCATAATAATGCATCTAGTTAGGGAAAGAATAAACATTTGTTTTGTGCTAATTCTATGGTAATCAGGGTGATTGATTGGACTGCACTTTGCTACCCGCTGTTGCCATGGTTACTCCAAGCAGTCTGTGGTTATTAATGGCCCACAGTCTCATTTTGAGACCATTCATCAGAGACGAATCCTAACTTCACGGCGGCATCCCCCCCCATCTCAGAGCCCGAAATAAGTTTGCTTTTTCGCAGTCTGGCGTTACGTGGCAGGTACTCTGCATCGGCGGTGCTCGGCCCCTCCGGTCACATCGCCACCCCACAAAAACACCCCTTTACGACAGGTCGAGGGCATCATTACCAGAGCTCGGCATTTCTCGGACTGCCCGGCTGACGGGCATGCGAGTGTATTAGCGCAACTGGCCAGGCCCAGAGCCTGTGAAATAAAGATGCCAGGCGCAGGAAACCAGAGTTTAAACCCGTGTTCCAACGTTTCAACCCAGCCCTCCCTGCCTCAGTGACACTGGACTAGCGTCTTCCTCGACTCCACGCTGATCCCTTTTCTCAATCTGGGCACTCAAAGCACTGGCAGTGCACTTCCTGTTATTCTTACCAGTCATGGCGGGAAGGGGGGGTTCCTAAGTGTCTAAATCGATCATCATCAAGAGCCATGCTTCCTGAGAAGAACCACAACAGAACTGTTGGAAACGGAGCACAAATGAGCACTGAGGAACGTTTCTGGGAGCCCGAGGACCAGCCAGGTTGCATCAGCTTTTCCTCAAGTCACTGACTCCCTCTGTCTGCTGCCACATAACAAATGGCTTCAAGACTTACTGGCACACCTGGCCGGGGAGCTCAGTTGGTTAGAGCACCATCCCCATACACCAAAGCTGCAGGTTCGATCCTTGTTCAGGGCACGTACAAGACTCTCTCTCAAAATCCATGTAAAAAAAAAACCTTAGTGGCATAAAACCACTAAGTGACTTCCTATTTCTTATGTACCTGGGGTCGATCTGGGGAGCTCGGCTCCCACACCGTGTCCCCTCAGGAGATGGCATTCAGCTGCCGCTGGGCTGAGCTGTAAGGCCCCTGAGCCGGTACCTCCAGCCTCCACCAGCTGTGGTCCTCACCTTCCATGGGACCAGGCCCTCCTGGGCCCCACCCCTCCCTCTGTCTCCAGACCCTGCCCACCTGGCCACCCAGTCACCCCTGTTGACAGCTGAATTCCAAAAGAGCAAAGTCAGAATCACTTGACCTTCTTAAGGGCTAGACCTAGAATTGTCACAGCAAGTGGTCACAGAAAGTCAGGACCAGTCTAGGTTCCAGGTGAGGGTAGGAAGCACTGCACAGCAAGGGGTTGAGGGGAATTCTGTCTTAAAGACCCCCCACCACCAGGTATGTGTTCAGGGCATGGGCGGGCAGACAGGGAATGAAGAGAATCTATTTGAAATGGCAAGTTGGATTGTCCTTATATTTCTTTAAAATAAAATAGCAAAACAAACCCCCAAAATCTTCCAATTCATAGAATTCTCCTCTGTTTTGTTAGAACACAAAATATTTGAAAAATGGAAAAGCAGGTTTTCTTCTTTTTCAATCTCTCTTCTGAAAACTGGCCGGCAGTTGTGATTAGAATATTCCCCACCTCCTTTGTCTGGCTTGGCATAGTACGAATTGAAAGCAGGATTCACTCTGTGAGAGGCTCAGAATTGTCACTCATAGGTGACGAGAGGAAAAAAATGTCCTCCGAACAGTCTTCTCCGGTAGGGGAGCTGAGCGGACGTATTGATGCCCTAGTGGCCGCTTCTTCCTTGAGGCACGCCGCTGTTCTCTGGGGACCGTGCCGTCTCCACGTGACTGCAGGGGAAGCATGCAGCAGGAGTGACCCCATTACCAGTCACGTGCATCATTCAGGTGAGGATTCCTCCGGGAACCCGTGCCCTGGGTCACGTCAGGGAAAGCAAAGCTGGCAATGTCACCAAGCTGGGGACTAATTCAACTAGAAACCGGTAAACGGGCAGAATCAGAAAGCATGCCCTGTGCACAGCACTGGTAGTTAGTCTGGGCTACATGTTGGAACCCCTGGGAAACACCAGCTCTTCCGGGGGAATCGGGAAGGAGTAATCAGCTTATCCATCATCTTCAAATAAAATAAAAGTTTGTGTCCGATCCGTGTTCAAACCTCAGCACGCGCTTTCACTATTAATAAGGGGTAACATTTATTGACGAGTCTGTGCTAGACACTAGCCTCAGGTCTCCTTGTACACTTCTTCTGCCGCTTAATCAGCATCTCTATGAAGTAAGTACGAGGGCTGTTCCCGTCACCCCGGTGAGAAACTGTGGCCACAACCTACTAGGTAAACGGCCTGCTGTCACTCACCAAATAAGCAGGGGTCTCAGATGTGGCCACAGAGTGTTTTTTCCACAGTGTACACTTTTCTTTAAACTTTTGGGTTTGAGAAGGTTGCATGCAGCTCTGCAGATATAATAGAGAGATCGCAAGTCCCTTGCACCCACTTTTCCCCACTTTTCCATATTATAATACGTAAGATCTTAAGTATGACACTAAAATATCATAACCAAGAAATTGAGACAACAGTTAATTAAACCAAGTGATCATATTCAGACGACACCAGTTTTATACACACTCATCTGGGTGTGTTAGTCGGATGCACCATCACCTCATGTATAGATACGTGAGACCACAATTTAGATAAAGCTGCTCCAAACATTCACTCGCAGGCTTTTGGGTGACACAGGTTTGCCTTTTTCTGGGATAAATGCCCAAAATACAATCGCTGAAGTCATACAGTGAACGTGTTTCCTTTTTTAAGAAACTGAAAATCTTGTGCAGAATGCCTGTGCCCTTGGACATTCCTACCAGCAATGTACGAGGGACAGTTTCTCCACATCTACACCAGCATTTGGGGTTATCATTTTTTAATTGAGTCACGCTCCTACGTACGTGGCACCATCTTGCCTTCGTCTGGACTTGCATTTCCCTAACGGCTAATGATGTTAGGTAGCCACGTCTGGCTACGCTTGTTTCCCACAAGCACGCACCTTCCATGTCTGCTCGTGTCTTTTGTGCGATTTCTAATCAGATTCTCTGTTCGTTTGCTTTTTAATCGCCGAGTTTTGAGAGCCCTTTCTGTGGGCTCTATGCAAGTCCTGTGTTGAATATGTGCTTTGGGAACATTTTGTCCCTGTCTCTGGCTTGTCCTTTAATCCTTTTCGCAGAGCAAACATCGTCAGCTCTGATGAGCCCGATTCGCCAGCCTCTCCTTTGACGGACCCCGCTGCTGGTGTGGCACGTGCCTTCCGGTGTGACGTGCACAGACTGCTCAGGTCCGCTGGGTCTCGGCTTCCTTATCTTTAGATTTGCCCTCACAAGAGCCAGGATATGGGGTAAAGGACCACACAGGACGTGTACGTACTGTACGGTGGTCGGTCCGTTCTGTGCTGTGAGTAAACGGTCACTGTTGGTGTAAAAATTCGTTCTGGGACAGACACATCAGAGAGTACCTTCCCGCACTCTGTTCATGCCCCACTCTCACTGGTCATGTATGTAGCAGGCTCTTCGATTCAGGAGGCTCTTCCATTATTTTATTTGAGCCTCAGAAAAACTCTTAATTTTTCTGACTATATAGATGAGGATGCTGTTTGCATCTCTACACAAAGCACTGAAGGGACTCGCTCATGTTCACTCAAGTAGGTGGTCATGGATCCCTGACACACGCCCTGTCCCTCTGACCCAAAGGGGACACTGTTATCACCGCACATGTGCCCTTGGACCCCCTCTCAAACTGAATAGTCAAATGCATTTTCACAGAGTCATTTCCTCAATAAAGAATCGTCTCCATTCCAAAGGCTAAACAATGGGACATGATCCTTCTTCCCAACTCTTGCCTCTGGCACACGCGAGCACCATGGAACTGAGCCTGCGTTTACCACCTGACGGCTTCCAGCTCTAGGAGCAACTTCCTGATTTCTTTTCAAAATTTTTTTTATTTCAAATCTGGCAGAAAGACTCTATTGGGATGATTTGTTTGTGCAGCCTTTGAGACGTTCCCCCAGATCGATTTTCTCTGGCTAACAGAGCACTGCCCTGTCTACAATGAAAACCCCACCGTTCAAATTGGGGGACATGCAGTCCCCCCAAGGAAAAGGCAAGTGCCCCTGAAGAAGATGAGGACATGAAGAAATGCACTTATCAGTTAAAACATTTCTACTACAGCCCGCCCCTTGGCTCCCCGGGAGATGTATCTCCCTCATACATATGATATCTCTTCCAACGTCCTGGACTGTTCGTTCTAACGGGACTTCAGCGTGACATGCAAGAGTGCTGGCCCTTCTTTGCTAGCCCCAGATAATGGGTGACTACTTACTTGGGTCCTGCTTTTTCCTATTTGCTTTCAAACAAGCCAGTTTTACTGGAGTTATTTGCAGCACCCTATGGGAGGCCAGGAGAAGCTCAATGCCTCCACACTTTTACGCCAAGCTGCCTAAAGTGACAGACTGTGTGGGCATATGGGCTGAGCCTCTAGGGACGGCAGGCGATCGCTGAACCAATTGCTGAGCTAGGGCGGAATGGAGACACAGCTCACTTCCCAGCGTGAAACAGAAGGAAGCTACGGCATCCTACCCCACCTGAACGTGGCTGATCTCATGCTAGGGTCTGCCAAGTGAGATGCCCTACCTTGGTCTTAGACAGGACTGTGGTACTGATCAGTGTGAGGAACCCAACTGTAGCCACACTAAGAGATGGGCTAGTGAAAATCCAATGTTGAATATACCAACGGTGAGGCACGGCTGCATTTTCAGAACAATTAGGAAGAAACACCTGTTCTCTCTCTCTCTCCCCCCGACCCCCACAGGGTGGCTACCAGCCTTTCTCACTTTTTGTACCTTACAATTCTTTCCATCAGAGAAGAATGACCCTTCCCCCTTAAAAGATCCAGTTAAAAAAGAAAATAGAAGAGAACTATATTTGGCCTGGGCCAGGCTCCCATCCCTACCTAAGCATCAAAGGTCATGGAGTCACACATGCCAACACCAGCCCCTAGGTGACCCCTGGGCTGGCATGTGGGGACCAGTCACTCTCCCGGAAGCCACAGCAGGGTACAGAAAACAAGAGATATCCACTGCAGGGGGTGTGGGTAAGACCAGGGTCACGTGAGGCCTGGGATACCAGTGGGGCATGAAGGAGACAGCAACTGTGCAGTGAGGAGTTTGGGGTCCCCGTCTCCGCTTTCACACAGCTGGGGGACCTGCGGCAACCGCTTCTCAGCACCTCAATTTCTTCATCTGAAAACAGCCACCGTGATCTCTCACAGGCAGTGCTCTGGACGGAACTCAGGGACCATTCAGGTAACACCTCACACACTGAACAGAAGTAGCTGTTTCATCTCGAAAGGAAAAGCTCAGGGAGGGAGACGCAAAAACTGCCTTCACATTTTTAAAAGCTGGTCATATGCACACGGGTGCCAACGTTTTCTCTGTGCTCTGGAGCATAGAGTTCTGTCAAGAAGCTACAAGGCAGTGAGTTTTACTTCAAAAAGAGAAGAAAGGAAAAAAAAGATTGAAAGCATAAATGGACTGGAGAGAACTGAGCAAACTTCTCCCAAAGATTTTTTTCCCCCCAGCAAACCTTGGCTGTGTCCATCCCAGGGATAATGTCAAGAATTCGCAAGTCATTTGAAGGCTGGGGACCAAGATGGCGGCAGGGACTGGAGACTCCAGTAACCTCCTACCAAGTCCAAAGAGGAATTATGGCCAAAATGCAGAATGATCGACCCGAATGTCCAACTGAAGGTCAGCTAGAGGGCAGTGCCCCCCACCTTGGAATGTCTGTGCTTCTATCACCAGGCGCCGAAGGGCATTGTCCTTGTCCCTGGTCCCTGGCCCCTGGCCCAGGAGTAGCTTTTTCCTTCTGGGAACACCCACTGCCTTTCAAGCAAGCACTCCTTCTATGAGTTACCCGAAAGGCCACGCTCACACACGGTGCTCTGCTGCTGGCTTTATGGCGCAAATGGAATTTCAGCAGGTGGGTTGCAGGGGACGTTAGCAAAATCGCAGACGAGGGACGCGGTCCAGCCCACATAACATCAGTGTACGCGCAGGACTACAAAGAGATGAAACTTCCAAAGGGTAAGGAGCTGGAGCCTTATTTTATAAGCTTTCCCCGGAAAGAAAGCCACCTGTCCGGGGCCAAATGTAATTTTATTTTAAATTTCTTCGTAAAACCTCTCAGATAATTTGACAAGCTGGGGGTGGAGTGGGGTGGGGGAGGGGGAGCCCATCTTGTGAAGGTCATGGGGGGCAGAGGTGGGTTTGGCAATCTCAGGCCCCTCACTGCCACCTCAGGAGCGCACAGTGTGGCCATGATGGTAAACAAGGTGACACAGGGGAGGAGACTTCATCAAAGGAACCCTCTGTAGAATACCAGGAGATTATAATCGAATCAGATATTTGTTGATTCGTTCAAACAAAGTATATTCAGAACATCTCATGGGCTATGCACGGGGGCTGCAGGGACACAGAGAAGACAGGCACCGGCCCTGCGCACGCGGAGCTCCCCGCCTAGGAGGACAGGGACCAGAGGCACGCTTCGATAAACAGTCACAGTCAGAAGGCATCACGACAGGAGGACAGCGTCCCAAGGGACCACACAGGGGCGCCTACCCAGGGCAGGCTTTCCAAGGGAAGCAGCATCTGACACTGGACATTGAGATGAGCCTGTTAGGCAGGGTCCACGACAGCAGGATGAGGGGTCAGGAGGCCTGGAGGGGAGTCAGGGCCGAGTGCATTTCAGCAAGGGAAGCAAGGGCGGGGCGGGGCTGGGCAGGGAGGGAGGCGGTCAGCAACGCCAGATCAGGCAGGGACCTGGAGGCCACCATAGAGAATCTGGACTTGGTAAGAACAGGCACAGCAGTAAGGGTTGCACTTCCTTCTCTTTACTCAACACGCTTTTGGCAGGAGATGCTGCGTAGTACACGTGTCGTTATTCTTTGCTCTGTAATGAATAAATTATGAAGGACATGTCGGCATCTCTCCTGAGTTTATATCACTTAAACTGTTTAGTCCTTAGCATTCACAAGTGAACTCCCCAGAGTCTGTAGCAGGCCCCCAAAAGTACGGAGTGGATGTTTCTTGAAAATGAACTCCTCTTTGGAAAGATAGAGCACGTCTAGTGCTTGGCCTCCCATTTCTTTTTCTTACTTGAAATGTCTGACTCATTGAACGTTTCCAAAATGCAACTTCCTGCAATGCTGTGTTATTGATGAAAGTCAACAGGGACGCCACGGTTGCATAGGATTAGATATTGTGAAACACAGTAAAATGCATGTTTATATTATAATTCCAGAAAACATTCATTTTTCTGGATTTTTAGTAAAATGACAGATGACCAATATTTTTATAATGAAGTATGATTTTCCCCCTGAGAACTCTGTGCAACTTCCAAACCTGGCCACTCCATGACCTTGGAGACAGTGTGGTATAGAGGTTGATGCATGAACTACTGAGCCAGGCTTGAATTCTGCCTTCACTGTGTGACACTGAGCAAGATGCTTACCCTCTCTGTGCCTCAGGGACCTCAGGAAGAAAACAGCAGTACCTCCTGGCTTCATGTAAGAATTGCATGGGACAATCATCTGAAGTCATCCAAACAGACCCTGGAAGGGAGTGAGCTCTCAAAGTAGCTTGATTATTAATTAGTTCTTACTAATTGTTATTTCTCCACCATGCTTATAGAGCATTACTGGAGGATATCATTTTTCTAATGGATAAATTTTCTGGTGATTAAAGCTTAACATTTTGAGCACCCAAACATACCTATTTTGGAATATTTTGGGATGGAACTTTTGCTAACTGTGAAATCCATTATTAACACTTATCAAAATAATTGCAAACGCCTCTAGAAATAGTAAAATCATTATACTGAATATCAAATTGAACAGTAAGCTTCAAGCGGTGTCCTCAGAAAGACAGTTTACCTCTACACTAAACAGCCCTAAAGAATTCCTTTTCTGTAATTGCTATATTTTAAAAAAATATTGTTGCTGCCCTGGCCAGGTAGCTCAGTGGGTTAGAGTGTCATCCCTATACACCAAGATTGCAGGTTCGATCCCCGGTCAGGACACATACAAGAAACAACCGATGAGTGCATAGGTAAGTGGAACAACAAATCGATGTTACTCTTTCTCTCTCTCTCTCTCCCCCCCCCCTTCTCCTTCTCTATCAATTAAAATCTTGTCACCGTCTTTTTAAGCCTCTCCCTGCCAAGCTATCAGCTGGCTATCCATGTCGGTTTACCTGCCTCTAGTGACCCCTCAAAATTTCTATTTTTATTGTTAATACCTCGTGAATTAGAAAATCTGGGAGCTCAGCATGTTGTGTTTTAAAACAATGAGGATTTTAAGGAAAACCTTTGCAATGAGTCAAATCTCCAATTTTTAAATGGGCTCCAATTTTGAACAGCTTCTACACGCCCCCCAAATTCTTGCTAGTATAATTTCTCTTTTAAAGACATTTTCTATTGGAACGACGTGTTTTGCTTATAATTAGAGAACAGCAGCCCCTCGTTCACTCTAAGAAAAGTCTCACGTTTCATGGCCATAGAGAAATATCACCAACCTGTCATGTGCTCCCCCCGCCCCCGTCGAATCTAGCCCGGACGTTAAGACAGGGAGACTTCCACCGTTCAATGCTAGACTCGAACTTTGAAGTCTCGCTTAGAACTGACATAGTGATGCCAGACTTACGACTTATTTAGGAGCATGTATAAGAAGGAAATGGTTCTTTTAATTGGAAACTCAACAGCACCCCCGCACATGCAAACGCAACGAAACCGTTCTATTAAACCCTTCCGCCACGTGGTCTTCAGCTGCAGTGTCTGGATTCCTGGAGCCCTCTAACGGGAGGATGAGCGTGGTCACCTCTGCAAGATCAGAGGTGGAATGAGTGTACGTAACCATCTCCATATCCAGGAAAAGGTGTGTGTCTCACTTACAGAGTCATTTTTATGGCTAGTTTGATGAGGCACACGGGGGTCACTGTTCGGAGGGTGAGGGTCGACGGTTACCCAGGGTCATGCATTCTGCCATCTGCCCAAGTGACTAGGGGGCTCAGTGTCCTGGTGGCTCGTACCTGCCATCACAGCGGCAGAGGCGAGCAGTGTGTTTGAGAGGACTTCCTTGTTCTAAGAGCAGTAACTGCAGAAGGAATAATTGCCAGATTGGGTGTGCAAAGGCTCGGCTGAGAGGTCTCACTTGCATGTTAACTCCAGTGATTAAAAAGTGAGACTTCTCAAATACTGCTTCTGCCTTCGGAAACAGAAAGACAAGTAAGGCAAGAATTCCCGGAAGAGAGGTGGAATCACTCGGTACTGTGTCAGTGGCCACGCCTTCTCATCACAAAGAAAACTCGATTCAAATAAAAGTCTAGCTAAATCAGCTGTAAGGAAGGAGAGTCAGGGTCCTGGAAAAGAACCGCATGCAGGAAAAGCACCGCAAAGCCAGGCGCTGTGCTCTGTGTTGGGGACACTAAGACAAACAATGTCGGTCTCTGCCCTGAAGACATATACAGTGTACTAGGCCAATGGACAAATTTTAAAAAAGAGGAAAACGGAGAGGACCACAAGAGGATCAGAAGCCAAGCCCGGGGCCCACAGGCATTCCAGGGACTGAGCAAGGAACGTGACCGAAAGTTAGTGAAGATTTCTGATGAAGCTTCACATCACGGTGGGGATAAGCAAGGGATAATCTGTCAGGTCTAGAGGGAAGGGGCACTTTAACTTGGGGACATATATGCAGCAGTCACTCACGCCCGTTACACTGGGGAAGCGAAACTCTTGAGTTCTGACACTCTTGTGTACGGAAGGAGAACAGTGACCAGATGTCATAATAAAGGTGACACAAAATGTCACATGACAGCGGCTGCCCAGAGGACACTCTCAATCCCTCCCGCCCTTCCCGTAACCATCCCAGGCACCCTTCAGCTATCTTGGTGGCTCCCAAGTTTAAGTCTGAGAGCCTTTTCCGACAATCTCTCCGTCTACTCAGATTACAACTTGTCTTCGCCTCGAAGACAGCATTGTGCCCGAGCAGGAATTCAGTTTCACTTTGCTGGTTAGCAGGCTCCTGTAATAAATATAAACCACCAGACAGAACAGGTCAGTAACACAGTGTGCCCGTCTACGGGATCCGGTCCCCATCTTTTCCCCGAACACCCCTCTTCTGCCCTTTTCTTACTGACAGGCAGCTAAAGAATGAGAACTTGCTGCCCAATCTATTGCGGGCAAAGCGAAACGATTTGTTCCCAGCATAACAAGACCTATTGGCAGCTGTAAAATATAATTTCCGTTAAGCTGTCTGACAGACGTGATGTAAATCTCAGCGTACGGGGGGGAAGCAGGAGCCACATTAACAGATAAATTCCATCATGTATGTCTGACGACGGTGTATACGTCCAGAGACCCCTTTTCTTAAGAGAGGAGAAAGGGGACTAGGATTTTAAGCCACCACAGGTCCACGCTAGCTCTGTCGTCCTGTGGTCTCATTCTCTTATGCATACGGAAATCCCTCAGAGAGATTTATAACCCTGGTTCATACAGTCAGAGTTCCAGTAAGCGAGTCCCTTTTCTGAAGGTTAAATATTTATGCTCTGATTTTCCTGCCTGATACGGAGAAGAGTAAACCCACACTGGCCACGAAGCCTGGGGGACAGGCCAGGTTAGGACAAGAAATGGCAGCTGTCCCAGCATCCAGGGCATCTTGGGTTCACTTGTATTCTTAGAACGAACAAATCAAAGAAATAATGCATGGATGAATGACGAAGGAATGAATGGATGAATGACGAAGGAATGAATGTGTGAACGAATGAGACCTTCCAGACAGAGGACCAGTCCCAGGAAGCAGAAGTGAATCTCTAGAAAGTATGAGTCTGAGTCCGTCTAAAACTCCCCCATACCCGGCCTCGTGAGACAGATCATAGGAGACGACAATAAATATCCTTTAGAAGAACAGCCGTTACGGCGAATTAAATACTCCCGTGTACAGTCGCGCTTCGCGGAACTCTCCGGAGTAGACAGACAGAAATTACTGTTTTATTTCCGAGATGAATAAGCGATGCTCTAAGTGCACGAATGACAGTCTGTGCCCACAGGTGGCTAACGGCGGGCCCGTGACAATCAGCCCGTGACAATCACGGTCCTCTCTCCAGGCTGCTCCTCATTATGACAAAACTCACAGAACGGTAACTGTGAGTACAGTGAGCTGCCGTGCAACACGAGCGTGCCGTGTTTTTCCACGGGGTCTTCTGTGCGGTCCTTCGAGCATTTTCTGTTTCAGTTTAGTTCTCACCTAAGCTTTGGAGAAAACCAAAACGGGCACGTTTGTAAAGTCCAGTGAGATGAACGGCAGCAGCAGCTCCTTGCCCCTCTGTGCCCAAAACCCACCCCCTGAGAAGAAGCCATTTTCAGCTTCCCACTTACTGCCTCTCCTGCATGTCCCGTTTAAAAACGGTGTTTTTGCATTGCTGACCCTCAGCTGTTCCATCTTAGACATTACACATTGACTCCTGGTGGGGAAAATCAGGACCAAGGACTAACTTCCTCCCCAGAACACACAAATGCGTACTTCCCCACTCAATTTCTCAACAGCATCGTAACAAAATCTGGTTAAATCAATATTTAGTGAGTATATTGCCATGAACACTTAGATTCTGTTTACAGTTATGATAGAAAGAGCCAAATTGCCTTTATTTCTCAGTTTTGCTCAACTTCTTGCTTTTGTTTTTTTTTCTAGTGAAGTTAATATAATCACAATTGTTTCCTTAGTTTCTTAGGTACCTATCAAAATTTTTACCCCAAAGTCCCCTCAATATGATGATATGTATTATCAGGTAATATTCTTATTTAATATATATATATATATACACACACACATATACTCCTGAATTCTCAGGCCTCTTGTCCAAAATTAGAAAGACACACAGGGAAACCAGAGCAAGACAAGACAAAAGTAGGAAGAAGAAAGAAAATAATAAAGATCAAAGTGGAAATCAATGAAATAGATAATGTAAAGTAATCGGGCAAAATCAATGAAAGCAGACGTGGCTCTTTGAAGGGATTTATAAAATTGACAAACTTCTAGCTGCTTTATCGGTAAAGAAAAGACAAAAATGACAACTATCAGAAAGGTGAGAATCATCATTTCAGATTCTACAGATGTTACAGGGCTCATATGAAAATATTATAAGCAACATTATGCCAATAAATTCAACAACTTAGATAGATTGGGTAAATTTCTTGAAAGACGCAAAACTACCAAAGCTCATGTAAGAAGGAACAGGGAATCAGAAGGTCCTATATCTGCTCCAAAAGTTAATTTTACAGTTAAAAACTTCTGCAAACAAAACCACAGGCCCACATGGCTTCATAGCTGATTGTTACCAAACATTTAAGAGATACTACCAACTCCTCACAACCAGTTCAAGAAAATCAAGCAGGAAATAACACTTCTCAATGTTTTCCTGAAGCCAGCATCACCCAAAGATCAATTTCTGACAAAAATAAATTCAAAAAAAGGAAAAATATTCTTGGATAAAGCAGCAAAAACTCTATAATGTTTTTAACGGATTCAACCCAACACTTTATACAAATGGCAACATATCATAACCAAGTGGTACTTACCATAGGACAGCAAGGTTGGTTTTATCTCCAATCAATCAGTGTCATTTACTGGACCAACAAATCCCAAATAGTAAACTATATAGACATTTCAACACTCAGAACAAGCATTTAGCAAACTCCATTTCTGATCAAAATTTTTCAGCAAACTAGGAATAAAAGGGAATTGCTCTGCCCAATAATGAGCATCTATAAAAACACTGCTAACATCTTATTTCATGTAAAGGACTAACGTTTTCCCCTTAGGAGCAGGAGGAAGACAAGAATGTCCACTCTAACAGTTCAAGAAAATCAAGCAGGAGATAACACTTCCCAATGTTTTTCTGAGGCCAGCATCACCCAAAGATCAATTTCTGACAAATAAATTCCAAAAAAGGAAAAATATTCTTGGAAAAAGCAGCAAAAATTCTACACAATGTTTTTAACGGATTCAACCCAATACTTTATACAAATGGCAACATATCATAACCAAGTGGTACTTACCATAAGGACAGCAAGGTTGGTTTTATCTCCAATCAATCAGTGTCATTTACTGAACCAACAAACCCCAAATAGTAAACTATATAGACATTTCAACACTCAGAACAACAAGCATTTAGCAAACTGCATTTCTGATCAAAATTTTTCAGGATCCGGCCAATTGAACCAGGCAAGAAAACAGAACAAACGGCACCCAGTGTGAAAAGGAAAACGATAAAACGGATTTACTCACAGATCACGCAGGAATCTGATGCAAACTGCCAACGGCAAACTAGGGAAAAAAAACAAGAACTAATGAGTTATAAAGGTGCAGGACACAAGATTAAGACACAAAAGTTATAACTAGAAATAGATCGGCAATGATTACACAGAAATTTACCAAACAGTATCATGACAGTTACATGTGAGACCTTATGCTAAAAACATTCACACGTACGTACGTCAAACAGAGCAAGCTGTACACTCCTGATACACAACTTATTGTCTGTCACATGGACCCCAATAAACTGTTCCAGGAGTTATGGTGAAGTATCTGTTGCTTATTGTTTCATCGTGTCCTTTAGCTGTCACATGTTACAGGCATGTGGCTTGTTTCCGCATTAAACCCTTCCCTGTTATTTGTCCGCATGCAGCCCCGCCCAGTGTGGGCGCAGTTTCCGGGAAGGACACTTCTGCCCACGTGCTATCCTCAGTCTGAGAGAACAGCTCCCTCATCAGTGCCCTCTCCCAGAACAAAGACCAGAGAGAATCCCTTCTTTTGAACCAGTCCTTAAAGCAAAGAAAACTTCGCAAATTGTGACTCAGGAAAGAGACTTCCCGCACCAGAAGTGCTCCTACGTCCATCCCCAAGACACCGACAGGGGACTAATCCCCACCCCTGACTTATGTCAAGCCCGGTTGACACCCTCCCCTGCAAAACCTGGGGAAGAACCTAGCTTTCCCCTGAACTGATCGATTCCGGGAAGAGAAGACCAACACCATCTGCCACACCAAGGACAAAGGCAAAGCAGACTTGTTACCAGTCACAACACCGAGCAGAGGTCAAAAAGAGCCCTCTGGTGTCCAGGATCCCAAGGAATGAGGAGATTCTTTAGATAATGCAACCCAGGAAGAGCCGAACCCGGTCTGCACACCACTGTCCCTGCTGACCCACAATGACACACAGGCAAACACGGCCACACCGAGTCAACAGCGATAATGTACCCCAACATCTGTCATGGAGGCCAGGCGCCACCTCAGGACGCCATTCAACCAAGCCACTGGGTTCCGTGGGAGAGCAGACACTTTTGCATCCCTACTGCCTTCGAGAAAGAGCACAGCTGAGCGGCTGAGGACCAAGGGCACTGCCCCAGCTGTGGCTCTCCGGTGGAGATGCTCTCTACGCTTAGCACCCCTACTCCGTTCCGACGGAACCTGCAGACAAGTGGAAAGTCCCCTGAAATTTTCCGAAGGCCGAGGCTTTTCTGCAGTGTTTCAGCCATGTCCACAAGCCCCCAGGGAACTCAACGTAAGAAACGCTCCCAAGAATTTAGGAAAAAAAGCTCCCATCGGAGAGTGATCGAAAGAACCGGCTACGGTGAAAAGACCAGACATTCTCTAAAACCAGTATCTGGGTTCGTCTCCTCTCTCCCTAAAACGTACTTTATCTCCAAAATGTGAGAAGGGGCATTCCTCCTTACCATGGTGCGATCTCACCTAAGTCAGGAGAGACTCAGGGGCTGTGTTAAGGACAAACAAACAACAACTCTCTCTGAACCACGCGGTCTTTTCTGTCTTACACTGGGCCCCCTCCTCCATTACGGAGAAGTCAGTAAATCCCCCCAATGGAGACGTAGGGAATTACTCAATGGTGAACCTTAACCAGCATCCGTCCTTCCCACGAAGCTCCTCACTTGGTCCTCCCGCCACACGGGCGGTTGTCACTCTTGGACAACCCGGCGGGCAGCCCCCCGAGCCTGCCAGTCAGGACCCAGGGACTCAAGAGCTGGAATGGCTTTGCTAACCCTGAAGGTTTGAAGAAACTCTCCGCAGCTCCCCATGGACCGGGATCCCTAATTGCACCCTCACGTCACCATGAAACAGCTAAGAGTGAGGGGTATTTGATCGCGTGCTACAAGCCTTTGCTGCGTTGTTGGCAAGGACCGGTTTCCAGAGAGTGACGATGCAGCCTGCTTTGTGTTGTCATGTAGAGAGCGCTCAAGGCTGGTGCCCCTACCTTGCCCATTTTTCTCAGTCTGCAGAGTAAGGAGGAATAACGACCTCCCCATTGCCCTCCAGCGCCAGGATTCAGTCTGGAGGGTTAACAAGCCACCTTCCATACCCCCCCTTCTCGGAACAGACATTTTTCCATGTGGATGAACACCCAGAGACCACCACATAGGAGACCCTTCTCCCAAATTAGGCCTCTCGTTTGTAAACGGAAAGAGTGGTAATGCGGTTCAAGCTCAGCTGAGCCCTGCACATGGGGGGTCTCTCCAGGCTGCTTACTGAGTGGCAGAAGGGACGGTCTCGTTCTATTCCGAGGGCTCCTGGTGTGACAGGCCATTCAAGCAATTGGGTACGTGTGTGTGTGTGTGTGTGTGTGTGTGTGTGTGTGAGTGACAGGCCATTCAAGCAATTGGGTACGTGTGTGTGTGTGTGTGTGTGTGTGTGTGTGTGTGTGTGTGTCCCTCTCCCCTCCCTCTCTCCGCAGATGTGGACCTCTCGCTGTCAGACCTGCCCTGGTGGCAGAGTAGCTGGAGCAGCAAGGACATGTGTGGGGACAGGGGGAGAGGGGAGGGAGGTGATCATGTGGGGGACAGGGGGAGAGGGGGATGATCATGTGGACAGATTCCCATCTCTCACTTAGATGCTGCAGGAAGGAAACTGCCCAGCCTATGACTATGAGGCTATGAAGCAGCTAAACTGCAGAAATGACCAGTAAAAGTACTTTGTAACATAAAGAATCAAATTGTCGTTCAGGCTTTTGGTGAGACTGACAGAGAGAGAAAGAGAGGAAAGGGGGGAGGAAGAGAGAAAGGAAGAAAGGGAGAGCGATCCACAGACAGGGCCAAAGAGATAGGACCTTCCGATCACATTCTAAAGACGCTGGTTAGTCAAAGGTGCAAGGAACCTCAGGCACAGACTGGTCCAAGTGACAACCCGTGGCCACTTTCTGCTTTGATGGCTCATGGCACACCT
Organism: Macrotus californicus; assembly: GCA_007922815.1. NCBI lineage: Eukaryota > Metazoa > Chordata > Mammalia > Chiroptera > Phyllostomidae > Macrotus > Macrotus californicus. The sequence goes on from VMDR010000048.1 coordinate 26,193, forward strand.
CAGGGAGGAATCTTTGGCCCAGTGGTGAGATTCCGGTTGTGACAGAGGTAGGCAACACACCAGTGGGCCACATGAGCAGTGTGCTCTGATCTCCACGGACCCATGAGGCAAAGGACATCCCGGAAGGGGGAGCCCGCAAGGGAGCTCAAGCCCTGTGTGAATCCTCGGTATTCAAGGGATACCTTCAGTTACATCACAGCACGTCCGTGGCTCTGTCCAGGTTAAACGGCTTTTCATCGCCAAGTTGTAAGAACAGATCAGACCTTGCTCTCCTCCCTCCGCCACCTGTTCTGTGGATCCCACCGTGCAAGGGAATGAGTCTGTCTTCCTCACCCATTTCCTAACACACAGCATCAACCCTCTCCAGCAAACGTTCTATTTTTTTTTCTTATTCTATTGACTCGAGTATGACTTTATTAAGCAAGAATTTACTGAGCTCCTACTATGTGCAAGATCCACAGGAAAGAAATCTGCAATTCAGAGGATGAAAAAAAAATGATTTCACTCTACCTTCAATCTGAAACTACCCTTCAGCACTACAATAGTCTCCTACTATTAACCCTTTCGGTACGGGTGCCGGATATATCCGGCGCCCATCTGATGACCTGTGTGGACGAGTGCCGGATATATCCGGCATCCATCTGTATATAATTTTTATAAATTTTACTTATATAATTGATAGAATTTTATATAACTATCTCTTAATATTAAACCTACAAACAACACTTGGAAAAAAGCATTGTTTTATTAAGCATAGATCTTATATAAGGTTAGGAAAGTCTTCACACAAAGGAGGACTGACCATGTGCTATGTGCGCGTTTTCGGCGCGGCACCTGGTACAGCGGGAGTGTCGCGGCGGGAAGAGCGCTCGTACCGAAAGGGTTAAAATAAGATCATTTTTAACTTCCGGCCAAGATGGAGGCGTGGGTGGACACACTGTGCCTCCTCGCACAACCAAGGGAGGGACAACAACAAATTTTAAAACAAAAAACAACCAGAACTGACAGAAAATCAAACCGTATGGAAGTCCAACAACCAAGAAATTAAGAAACATGCATCCAGACTGGTGGGAGGGGCAGAGAGGACTCACATGGCGGGGCGGTGGCTGGCGGACCGGGAAACAGCGTGGCTGGCCGGGAGAGTTGGCAGCTGCGAACCAGGTGCCCCACTCCCTCGTGAGGATAGACCAGGAGGAACAGCTGGGGAGCGGGACAGACCCCCACAACCCAGGGTCCCAGCGTGGGGAAATAAAGCCTCTGATTGAAAACTCCTGTGGGGGTTGAGGCGGCGGCAGCAGGAGACACTCCCGGACTCACAGGAGAGCCCGTTGGAGAGACCCACAGGGTCCTAGAGCGTACATAAGCCCACCCACCTGGGAATCAGCATCAGAACCAGCACCAGAAGGGACCAATTGGACTGTGGGTAGCGAGGAAGGTGACTAAAGACCAGCGGAGAGCGGAGCAACCGCCATTATTCCCTCTCGGTCCCCTCTCCCACGTACAGCGTCACGACGCAGCGACGTGGCTGCCCCGCCCTGGTGAACACCTAAGGCTCCGCCCCTTACATGTAACAGGTGTGCTGAGACAAAAAGAATGGCCCAAATATAAGAACAGATCAAAACTCCAGAAAAAATATAACTAAGCGATGAAGAGATAGCCAACCTATCAGATGCACAGTTCAAAACACTGGTAATCAGGATGCTCACAGACTTGGTTGAATTTGGTCACAAATTAGATGAACAAATGAAGGATACGATAAGGGAAATGAAGGAAAATGTACAGGGAACCAAGAGGGATGGGAAGAAAAAACAGGACTCACATCAATGGTGTGGACCAGAAGAAAGAAAGAAACATTCAAGCACAACACAATGAAGAAACAAGAATTCAAAATAATGAGGAGAGGCTTAGGAACCTCCAGGATGTCTTTAAACATTCCAATATCCGAATCATAGGGATGCCAAAAGGAGAAGAGGAAGAGAAAGAAATGGAAAACTTACTTGAACAAATAATGAAGGAGAACTTCCCTACTTTAGCAAAGGGAACAGACTTCCAGGGAGTCCAGGAAGCTCAGAGAGTCCCAAAGAAGTTGGACCCAAGGAGGAACACAGCAAGGCACATCATAATTACATTATCCAAGATGAAAGATAAGGAGAGCATCTTAAAAGCAGCAAGAGAAAAGGAGACAGTGACCTACAAAGGAGTGCCCATCAGACTGTCAGCTGATTTCTCAAAAGAAACCTTACAGGCAAGAAGGGGCTGGCAAGAAGTATTCCAAGTCATGAAAGGCAAGGACCTACATCCCAGATGACTCTATCCAGCAAAGCTTTCATTTAGAATGGAAGGGCAGATAAAGTGCTTCCCAGATAAGGTCAAGTTCAAGGAGTTCATCATCACCAAGCCCTTACTATATGAAATGTTAAAGGGACTTATTTAAGAAAAACAAGATCAAAAATATGAACAGTAAAATGACAACAAACTCACAGTTATTAACAATTGAACCTAAAAGAAAAACAAAACCAAACTAAGCAAACAACTAGAACAGGAACAGAATCACAGAAATGGAGATCACACGGAGGGTTATCCTCAGGGGAGTGGGTGGGGAGAGAGGGTGAGAAGGTACAGGGAATAAGAAGCATAAATGGTAGGTAGAAGATAGACAGGGGAGGTTAAGGATAGTATAGGAAATGTAGAGGCCAAAGAATGCATATATATGACCCATGGACATGAACTAAAGAGGGGAAGTGTGGGGGGAAGGGGTGTGCAGGGCGGGGGGTGGGGAGGAGATGGGACAACTGTAATAGCATAATCAATAAAATATATTTTAAAGAAAAGATCATTTTTAAAAAGTAAATCTATTGCTTCTCAGCCTTTTGGCTGAGATCAAGTATCGTGTCTGTTCTTACCAGTCTAAAAACTAGTGAAGAGAGACAAGACGGTCTGTTTCTCCCACCACGTCTCCCTGCCCCAGGTTTGGATGGCTGGAAGCGGCCTCAACTGCGATGGTGAGCAGCTGCTTGCACATGGCCAGAGCACTCTGGGGACCGTTTGCTTGGGAACGACCCTGGACGTCATCGTGAGCTAACTACACTGCTTGCTGCCAGTCAACACATCACTTAGATAACACCCGTCCGTTCCCTCTGAGATGGACTGGCGCAGGGCTTCCTCCTGAGATGCCCTCAGAGCTAAGCCTGCCTTTCTCGCCCTACCATTCACACTCTAGGAAAAAAAAATCTCTAGGTCCAGCCGGCTCTATGTTCGGCCCCTAAGGAGAGGCAAGAAGATGGTCTTGGTAGGAAAGCCTCAGCTCAAAGCAAAATTTCCTCACAGCAGGGGGTCAGGTGTCTCCTTTCCTCTGCACTGGGAATTGGGCTCAGGGTTGTCAAAACTGCTGGCTCTTCATGGCTTTCAGGTGGGGAGGCACAGGCAGATCTATCAGGGTTAAACGGGACCATTTGCTGTAAAGGATGACTAGGCCCCTCCCCCCCAACGACAGCAGTATGCGTTTGGGTTAACTATGCATATTCTGCTTCTGACTGCATTTGTCCCTTAAGCCATGCCCCTGTGTGGAATCTCACTGCTGTGAAAATCACCAAAATAAAATGAAGCAGAGACATTGCAAGGGGGAGGGGGGCCCCTGTGTGTCCCCTCTCACCCAACCGCTGAGCCCTGGTACATACTCAGCCCATCCCTCACACAGCTGGGGACTCCCAGGGTCTCCATACTGCCCCTCAATTATGAAATCAGCAAAACTCTTGTGGGGGGGGGGGAAGGAGACCCAGAAAGAACGAATGTAGCAGCAAGAGACAGGGGATCAATACCTTCAGAGCCAGGCGACAATGGGCCCTGCGGGTCTGTTAATTATCAAACAAAAATGCCGTTTCAAGAAGCGAAAAATGCATTTTCATAGAAGCTCTGTAATTAGTCATTTGTGTTCTGGGTTTCTGGGTAGTTTCCCGTGCCTGTCTCTCTTCACCTTACTTCCTTTAACAACATTCGCAGAGAACGGCTCCCAGGGTGTCTCTGCCCCTAATTACTTACTGTAGCCGCCAAGCAGCTGAGGGGCAGATGACAAAGTAATAAAGACCTTTGTGAATGACGTGCTGACACACCGCTCCTTCCTTCTTACTCCTGGATAGTTTTCTCCGTCTGTTCTACTGTATAATTTGGAAGTATGCATAAAACACTGGCCTGAGTCTTATTTTTGAGGCTGGCAGACTTTTGGTCTGTGAATTTGCTTTGACTATAGACAGTTTGCTCAGCCTTTGGTGAGAGGCACTTCCCTTCTGCCCCAGAGATCGTTATTTGACAAGTTGGAGCTGGTGTGACTTGTGTGTGTTGGGGGGTGGGGGTGTGTCTGGAAATCCAAATGTAAAACCAAGAGAAGGTAGGAGTTTGGATGCCAAGATTGAACTCTATGGCAGGGAATAATTCAGAAAACAACGTCTGATTCTGGGAAAGCAAATGAGAAACGAAATCGAAATTCCCTAGGATAGGTCCTGACTCAGTTGGTCAGAGTGCCGTCCCGATAGGACAAGGTTGTGGGTTCGATCCCTGGGGTCAGGGCACGTACAAGAATCAACCAATGAATGCATCAATAAGTGGAACAACAAATCAATGTTTCTCTACATACAATTTTTTTAAAAACTCCCTAGAATATACTGGGGTCAAGGCCACTACAATCTGATGAAAGCAGAAGATTCACAGTCAGAGAAGTGGCCACCCAAGTATCACGTCCTCGAAACTGAAATGGCTGGCAGCCCTCTGTCCGAGAGCCCATCTTCAAAACCTGAGACGTGGCATTCGGCAAGCCGTAACCCATGTGCCGTGAATAACAGAGTTTCGTACTCAACGGGCAGCTGGTAGCTGGAGAAAGATCAAGTTCCGGGGTCAGAAGGAGGGCCTGGGAGGCAGCAGGTGCCACTGGGATCTACCGCTCTCCTCTGAGTCCCACCAATGACCAACCACGCTCAACGAGTCGTCACGACCAAGGGCTCATAATGTGACTATGGGTGAGACAGCAGCGCGGAACTTAAGGACCACCATACCGTCACCACTAAAGCAGCCCATCCAAAAGCCGCTTCCGGGTAAAGGAGAGGCCCAGCACACCAGGGCAGCATCAAAGCGGGGAAGCAATGCCCGTGTTAACCCTCTCTCAAGGGGTTCTCTTTAAAAGCACGTGTAGATGGGACCCACAGGCCTTGCCTGTATGTGTCCTTCAACTGACAGTCAGTCCCCACTTGTGCTGCGGATGGACATGGACTCTTGGCGGTCACCAACAAGGAACTGAACAGACCACAAAGAGAGGCGACGCCAGCAAGAGAAAGTTTCCAGCATCGTACCTGAAAAACCCTCTGAGAAACAGGAGGAAGCCTAAAGCCAGGAACACCCACCAGAGCCAATCCTGAACATCGAAACAGCCAGGGAAACAAGTGGAGAACCTGACAACCAGGACCCACTTACTAGGGAGAGGCCAAATCCTGCAGCTGAAGCGGCCAGGCAAAAAGACGGGAAAACTCAACCCCGTCAAAGAGGAACGCTCTGATCCGTCATGTGCACAGCTTCAACACAGCCAACCCAGGGCAGTGACCTCTCGGCAGAAAGCACATCACACAGTGTAGTGTGTTAGGAATCATCTCGAAAGTTGCAGCAAGTGTCAAGAACTGCAATTTTACCAACTAAGAAACTCCGAAGTAAACACATTATCTGAGAAATTCCAAAGTGAAAATCATCCTGACTCACAAATATCCTCATTTCTCCCAGGGACCAAAGGGACAGTAGCCTCCGCCTCGGTTTTCTCGGCGTCTGCACCCCACGACACAGGAGCAGACCATCTCGGAGCGGAGAAGGCTCCCTTCTGCTGCACGGTTGCAGAATTTATTGGCTTTGACTTAAGCTTCTGCACATGTGATTTCCCACAATCCTCCCTGATCGCCCACGCTGGGGAGGGAAAAGCCACGCTAAGTATTACAACGAGGCAAAGGTGAGGCCGAAGCTCTGGCGCGCATGTGTGGGAGTCAGGATGCTGACTGACGGACAGGTGCAGTGTCTCAGGACTTCCTTCTTCCTTTTCTGCCTCCTGCCTCACTCGGATGTGATGTGATGGGGACAGTCCCTTTCTCTAAGAGGTCAAGGCTTCCCTTCTACGGGAGCACAGTCCAAAGTCGCCTGGGTCATGCAGCAGCTCTCCAGCAAGGATCAGAACGAAATAAATTTCTCTCGTTCTCTGAGTAGTAATGGTTCTTGGTAATAGGCTCTTGCCCTAGTTTATTGGTCCACCTTGTAGTTTATTAGGGCCCAGCCTGTGTGCCGACTTCCGTTATAATAAACTCATATTTTCTGGGTTGAGAGATCAACAATAAAATTGGGCTATTATTGAACCTTAACCCTGATATTCAGCCCTTGCTCAAGATCACAAGAGGAGAAATTAAAGACAGAAGGCCAGAGAGAGATGGCAAGAACAGCCCATGGATATGGGACCACAGTTTTGATATTTACGCATTTATCTCGGCAGGCCTTCTTGATTATAGGGCTCACTGTTTATCATGGCACATATTTGATAGAGAAGTTTTTGACAGAGAGAAATTAAAGGTAGAGTCAAATCCATTTCTCCTCTATATGGTTGTCACACCCATATGTCTACAGAATGACTGGGTCTTCACCTTTCCATTCGCTACTCAAGTTGTCTAAAGAACAAGAGGTTGAAGGTCACAAAAAAGCCAAGAGAGCCCTGGTTGCTGAGGCTCAGTGGATTGAGCGCCGGCCTGTGAATCAAAGGGTCAGCAGTCCGATTCCCAGTCAGGGCACATGCCTGGGTTGTGGGCCAGGTCCCCAGTAGGGGGTGCACGAGAGGCAACCACACATTGATGTTTCTCTCCCTCTCTTCCTCTCTCCCTTCTCCTCTCTAAAAAATAAATAAATAAAATCTTAAAAAAAAAAAAAAAAGCCAAGAGAGAAAGGTAGTGACGTTCTTATTTGAATTTTTTACCATCCAGTTTTTTCTTTTGGGTGACAATGGGCCATTGGCAGACTCGTGTTGCAAGGAAATTGTATGCTTTTCTCTAGCTAAACAAAAACCAGAGTATCAATGTTTTCTGCTGCTGCTGTTGTTTTCTTTTGTTTTACGCACACCGGACGGAAGAAAATTGTTTAAAGTTGTTTAAAGTGCTTCCCGGGGCAAGGAGCTCCAACTAAAAACATCATTTGTACGGGATCCGTATCAAAAGGCCCCGTCCTGCTGTCCTGTCCACTATAGAGAGAAACGTCCGTTTCAATTATCCCGCAGCTCTTTGAAATGGATTTTTAAATTATCTACCTTTGCGTTTCATCATGAATGTTTCAGGGAAATTACCCTGAGATCATGCCAACAAATGGCTGCAGACTCTGGGTTGATAATTGCTCCTGTTCATTTAAGGTTCCCAGCAGACCCTATCAGGAAATTCAATGCCTGGCAAGTCGGGGCGGATAATATACCGTAACTGGCATTTTCTTACTAGACGAGCACCCGAATCGGCTGTCGTTTGTAGCGATGACCCTAATTAGGAGAACCACGACTTCAAAGCACAACCTTGTGCGTTTTAACAATTGAATCTGGATACGGTGGTGCTGGCCAAAGGTTTATGTTGTTGTTGTTTTTCCCCAGAAAATTGGCACAATCGAACCTTAATTTTTTTTTCAAATGTCCATCACATGTTTGTTTTTTTTTCCATCCCCTTCTCGAAATAAGAGGCTTCTTTCTAGCCAGTGAGTACCTGTATGAGCAAGGATGCTCACCTCTGCCTTCGTGAAATGATTCTAGTTTTTTTAGCTGCAAGAGATGTTAGGAAAACATCTCCAAAGGAACCTCCGCTATCTTAAGTGGGAGAACTGAAGGCGTGGGAGCCAATGAGTTTGCTGTAGGTCATCAGCTGGAGAGAGGATGAGTCGCACTTACAGGAGGCTCTTGATAAGAACTGCTAAAAAAAAAACCCCAAAAACCTCCTCCTTCCTCCCCCCCCCAAAATAATACCTGTTAAAAGATGTTACCTGCGGCATATGCTGACGAACCTGACTTTTTAAAAAACTCAGCCAGTCAGCAGAAATCATTAATCGCTGTGAACTACAAAAGTGTTCGCACTGAAATTTTATTGTCACATCGCTCAAAGGGACCATTACCAGAAATGATCTTGTGCCATAGTGTAAGGCGTCTCGATGTTCCGTCTAAATGTATATATAAAACTTGATAACTTACTGGGTGGGAGCCAGAATAAATCCGCCGCCTCCTCATGTACCAATGATGGGAGATGCTACGAAAAGAATAACCAGCGTCTGAAGGGCATTTTACAACTCCTGATGGGCTTTTACCTGTGGTACGTCTTCAACAACAGCTTCCTTTGGAAGCTGCAGTATTCTGGCCCCTACTTCCTTGTTTGGAAAATAAGAATCTTTCCTTGAGTGAAAAAAAAGTCCAGGTTTTCAAAGCATAAAGCAGTGCGTTTCTCACCGTGATGTGCTGCCTTCATGAGGGCAGAAATCACGATTGGTAATACGAATAGAAAAAGCACTCAGCTTATCCACCACGGCTAGAACTGAGCAGCCAATAACCAGAGCTATTATTAGGCCGCCCTGGGCATCGTCTTGCACAGACACAGATGTGAAAAACTGCAGGGTAGGTGCCATCACCCCACAGTCAGGGATGAGCAAACGGAGCTCAGAAAAGTTAGATGCTTTCTCTGACGTCACGGAGCTGGGCAATGGCAGAAGCAGGATTTGAACCAAGGGAGCTTGACCTCAAACCCACTGTTCCTGACCATTGGCTGTGTTACTTCAGGATAAAATAATGTACACGTTGGACAAGATCCTAGCGTGTTGGCAATGAGAGCACAAACAGAAATCAACGATAAGAGCCACGCCCACCAGGTTCAGTTGGGATAGGAGAAGATCTTGGTGGAACAGTTAACGTGAGAGGCTGGGTGTGTTTGTGTGTATGCGTGAGAAACAGGTGTGTGTGTGTGTGTGTGTGTGTGTGTGTGCATATATATGATACATGTTATATCTATAGTTTTATTTATGGGTATGTGTATGTTAAAAATAGCATGGAAAACAAATACTAAATAAATACTAAAATATTTTTTAAAAGAGAAATAACAGATAATACTAGTAAGACCTTCACAAACCCTAGAGCGCAATTACAAAGCAGAATTTATTTTGTAAGTTTGGTGCAAAAGGCAGATTGCTACCAGTATTCTAGGCAACTTTTTATCAGGATTTAATTGTTAAGAGTCGCTTCAATTCAAGGAAAATGATTTAGCCCCCAGGATATGCAGATTGCTCTTATAATAAGCCGAGTTTTCTAACGAGGGGAGGGCCTTCAGCGATTCTTGCAAGAGCGAAAATTTCCAGGAATTATCCTTACTGCTATTATAAATTAATAAATTTTAGCAGTGCCGCACCACAGATCTTTGGCACTGACCTATATAGAGACATTAACATCTTATGGTATTGATTTCACACGCGAAGTCCAGAACCGTATGGTAAAGCTGGAGGAAGGCCATCCCTCCTGACAGACTCACCGAAGACCCAAGGAAGTGATAACTGCATCGGGAGCTCGGGACGGGCTTGGTGACAACCCCGTCCTCCTCAGGGGCCTCTGGGCACTCATGCACCCTGGGCACGTGTCCTGTGTGCAGCCACCTAACACACACGGCTGCTTCCTGACCTCTCTGCAACCATCACGGAGGACCTGAGTGGCCACGTAGCTCAGGGCCACATAGGAGGCGTTTGCTGGACACCCTGGCCCAAGGCGGGGGTGATGGCGCTACAGCAGGGGTGAATATTCTTCTTATCGGAACTGTTAGGAAGAGACGGGCAAAGACCCCGGATCGGGTCACAGAATGAGAGCGCTTTGGGATTTGGTAGCTCAGCAGTCGGGGCGCTGATTCTTCCCAGGTACGCTGTTCCCGGGGGGCCGTCCAGAGTGTGCAACCCTGGGAAAGAAGGTGGGCAGCAGACCAGGAGGTAGAAGAAGCGGCGGCCCCCTTGTTGCCCCCCTGCCCCCAGGTCACTACCTTGGATTATTGCTACAATGTACAAGCCGCTGGATGTTTTGCGACCGTGACCCTGTGTCAGTGTGCAGGCTAGATGGCAGCATACACGAACAAGCAGAAGCTTGAACAAACACAGCAGGCCAGGACGCCAGCCTCCTCAAATCCCCTGCACGTCTGGGGGTAGGGACTTGGTCTCTCAGCATCTCGTCCTAGCTGTTCGTCCCCCAGGCCGCTGTCCCAGAACAGCCAGCCAGGGCAAACATCTGAGACGCACATTTTCCACTCTGCTTATCAGTCACTTTGGCTGATACTCTCTGCTCTTCCTGAAGGCTGACCTTTCACAAATGTTGGTTCTGTTTTAGCGATGTCCTATTGTAAGTAAGAGGGCAGGGTTCAGAGAGCAGAGGCCGACAGAGCTGGAAGGCGCTGCGGGCACCGAGGAGCCCTGTGTCACTGGCCAGAGGCGAGTGTTAACCTGCCCTGCACTGTGAGGAGCAGGGGGTCAGCCCCTGCACCCACCCCGCCGATGCTGCAGCCCAGCTGGGTTTCTTCACGCTCCCCTGGGAAAACAGTAACGGCAAGAGCACTGTGTTGGCTGACTCACACGTCTGCTGAGGGGTATTTCTGGAAGTACTGGTAAATACCTGGAAGACTTACGGGGAGACACTGGGACAAAGATCACTACTGAACGGTGCTGGCGGTGACAGTGGAAAATGTTCCGTGGAACATTCGTATCTGCCATGTTGGCTCAGTCTGTGTGAAGGGACGTCCCTGTTAGATATGCCCCCAACTGCATTCCCAGGGGACGGAGGATTCTGGCTGGGTGAATCCAGTGACTTCTCTAAGCCATTTCTTACATCAGCAGGAGAATAAGCATAATATTTCCTCTCCAACTGCCCCCCAAAGGTTGTTGAAACTCACGTGAGATCATGCATAACACGGCACCTTCTCAACTGGCAAAGGGTGCTTGGGGCTTGGGCTGATACCATTCACTGATTTTTTTAAAATAAAAGTTGGTCATTCTGGCCTGTGTGGCTCAGATGGTTGGAGTGGAGTCCCAAGACCGGAAGGCTGTGGGTTCAGTCCCTGGTCGGGGCACATACGAGAGGGCAAGAGATCGATGTTTCTCTCTCCCTTCCTCTCTCTCTAAAAGCAATGGAACAAATGTCCTTGGCTGAGGGGAAAAAAGAAGTTTCTGATGATCAAACACATGGGGCATTCCAAAATTAGCAAAGCTCAAATAATGACATATGTTCGGGCCTAGCACGGGAGGGTGGGGGGCAGGTAATAAATCAGACATGCCTGCCAGCTGGGAGACCGAGAACTCCGCATCTGCAGCATGGCGAGGGAGGCTGAGGTCCCCGAGTGGGAGTCTCTCCTTCCTCAAACCTCAGACAGGCAAGCAGCGCTCGGGGGTCATGAGTCCCAAGCCCCCACGGCAGCCCCGCCGGGTCACAAGGCACGCTGATGTTCCCAGGAGAGGACTTCCAATTCGGCGGTGTTCTCGGCAACACCTTTGCAGGAGGGCAGCAGCCATCAGGCTTCTTCTGCACCATCAAAGCCCGGAGCAGGCACGGGGACAGTTCCTCACCACATGGTGAGAAGGGCCGTCCCACGCACGCTCTGAGCTGAATGCTCCCCCCTGAGTCGCTCAGGGACAGGGAGTGGCTTCTCCGAAGAGGCCCAGGCACTCTGTGAATGCTCCACCCGTCGGCCCTGGGCGCCTCCTGCTTATTTCTCTCAACCCCTCTCCGGCCACTCAATGCCAGGTGTTGAATGGGAGATCTCTGTCATTGCAGGGCATTCTGGCGTGTGTCCCATTGTGATGTTTGCTTTGTAGCGCTTTTCATTTGGAAAGAGCCTCTTTATAGGACAAAATGGGAACAGCTCTTCAAACTGGTTCCAATGAGAAATGGGCGAGTGTGGGAGAGAGAGCCCCAGTACCGGGGTAAAACCTGGCCACTGCTGGGTGGGGTCTGTTCATTCATTCAGTCCGTCATTCAACTTGGACATGGGGACCACTAGAGTACATGCCTGCAATGGGAAGATGAGAAAGGAAACCTCAGCTCCACCCCTGGAAGGACACGGCCCGAGGAGATGGAGGGTCCCTTCTCCTGTCTCTCTGTCGTCCCCATCGGTAGCATAAGCAAAGTCAACAACATTACAGCATTTTTTACTCAGAAGTAACCCACTTAATGTGAATTCTTCAAGGCATAGTCTGCTTCTAAACCTCTCCCTACATCCCTATCACCTTCAACTAACTGCCTTAAACCTCTAGAACATAAAGAGCATTTCATTCATGCTGTAGAAAGGCGGCCTCAAAGAAAAAACAATAAAGAGCTAAAACGGGCTGAAAACATCTTAACCAGAAGAGTTAGGTCGGATGCATAGGTGGGAAGGCACTGGGGACTGGGGACGACCGAGGAATACAAGAATAATGAATGTGCAAGACTCCAGGCCCCCTGCACGCACAGTTATGAGCTTCCTTCGACCCCCTCCATCACCAGCCAGGGTCACGGAGCAGGGACAGTGTAGGTGTCCTTGAACGCAATGGTATAGCTCATCGCAAAAACAACCCCTTGAGTTAAGGCTCATCGTTCCCATGTTACCGGAGTGAAAAACGCTGCTGGAAGATATTCAGTAGGTCGTCGGTGGTCCCCTCATCTGGTGATGCCACTTCAGGGCAACCGTGGCCTCTCCTGGGGCCGCTGACACCAATGGTACCAACCCCATCGTTAGAAACCTAGTTGGTCTGCCCTGTGTTGTGATGCCGCCTCCAACACCTGCTCCATGGACGCACCTGCATTCAGGCCTGTCCACCCCCTGATCTACCTGTGGATTCTCAGGCCAACGGGCCTTTCCAAATGACAGCCGGCCAGGAAAAAAGGCCTTGATATTAACCGGGGCAAGCCCTCCCTAATTACTCTTTTCTCAGTGCATGGGGTGATCCTAGCTCTTCAGGCATCCCATGAGCTTTCTAATCGCATAAAGAAGTGTTAGGATGGCACCGCTGGGACCGGAGGGCCTTGCTAGAACGCAAGTAGGTCAGCATGGAACCGCGCTGCTCAGGCCTCCCGTGCCAACGCCTCCTCCCTCACTCAAGGCATGCCGGGCCCCTCCGCTACCTCTCTGCTCTGAACTGAGTGTTTCGGCTGCACTCCTATGCGTGTGCTGCTCCCACGCAGGGAAGCTACGAGGCGTCACGCCTCTTTCTTTGCTACGTAGCTGCCTCGTGACGCTGTACCTCATTTTTTTTCTAAATGATTATTTCGGGTTTGCAACGTTAAAAACATGGTCTTCAAAAACACCGTGTTTCCCCTTTCTGAGTTGTTGTATCTTTTGATTGTTTTGTTTTTGATGCTCCTGTATGCCGTAGAGAGCGGCATCGCTATGCAAGTCTTGTTTCTGGTTCTGCGTGGACACAGCGGGCTGTGTTGCTGATAAGAATATGGGTATCAGTGGATTGAGATGTGCAGTCACAGATTTTTAAACCGCCTGTAACTGAGCTGCGTTGTATTCCTTTTGCATTCCCGGGAAAGCCGAGTGTTGTGTTCTTTCCTATTGTTTGGTCCCACTGCTTTGTCTTCTAGCCCTTTACTTGATGTGCAAGTTTCTCTTTCTGCTGCTTGATGGTTGGGACACCCAGGTTAGTTGCTCATCTGGAATTAATAGCAGTATTTTGTGTTTTCTGAAAAAGAAAACTATTCATTGTGCTAACTGCTTCAATTCGTTTAGCACAGGTTTATAGAGAAAGGTTTTATAATTTCTGTATCCACATCTGTTATTAGGCCATTTCTCAGTTCTAATTTTGTTTATTTAAACTATCTATTTTATTATCTTGGGGGGAATTCTAGAGGCATGGCTGGAATTGTGTTCCCTATAAAAATTATATTTGAATGATAAAACCATTTCTTTTCATTTTGTCTTATTTAATAATGCTATTAATTTGCTCATCACTACAGTTTTGGAAGCATCCAACGACATTTTTGAGTAGCATTCCATTTCTGCTTTTAAAATAATTCTACTTACAAATCTGCTCTTGACCTTATACATCATTGAAATAAAAATTACATTTTCTAAATAGATTGCTTTAAATCTTTTTCACCCATGTAAGTTTTTTTTTAACTTGGGAGGGATCTTTTTTATGGCTTAGAATATGATTGATTGTTCCCTCTTTAACTTTTCCCTGGCTGCCTAAACAGAATTTGTCTTCACCAGCAGGGTAACACATTTGTGCTTGGGTCACTTTCCAGTGTTCTCCCCAGGGTGCCGGCTGTCAGCCTGGTGGGGCTAGACGGTGAGGGACCCAGTCAGCTTAAGTGATTTGTTTGGACACTTTCTATACCCAGGCAGCTTGCTTTCCTTTTCTCCTCCTCAAATCGTATTTCTTTTTAACTTCAGATACAAACACTGGTCACCCGTAGTCCGTGGAGTATTGCTGTTGTTGCTTTCATGCGCTCGTTTGTGGGAACCCATATTCACAGTGGAAGTCACAACCAGCCTCCGTGGGGACTCCCTTAGTGCCTCTCGGAGACCCCAACAACCCTCATTGGCACCGCTCCCACCTAGTGGCCATTCTCAGAATTACAGGCAGAGGGTCCCAGCATGGAAAGCAACGGCTGTGAATTCCACATCTCTGAAACGTAATCTGATTCATAAACAAAAAGAGTCATAATAACCCATTAGGAAATAACACGTTAGGGAAATATGTCACTATAAGGTAAGGATGGTAGTTATTCCAGCCTGTTGCACTGTATGACACGGAAGTAAATTCCAACATTTAAATTCCAGAATGCTGTTTTTTTGTTTCCCTTGCGGGGTCGGGAGTGGTAGACTCACCGACTTGAGACTAGATGGGTCACGTATTCTGTGCAGATAACAAAACACCGAGGATTGCCTCAAACGTTTGTATTGGAAATCCTTAGGAATAACCACTTTCGTTTTCGTTTTTAGATCATCCATCCAAATTTCCGTAACCTTCTCCGCTCCGCCTCTCCTGATCACCAGCTTCTGCTGATGACACGACACCTTCGGTGAAGCGCACGGCAGCTGAAGCGGCCCGGGCAGGTGGCTCGCAGGTAAAAAGCCGAGGCGGAGCAGCAGCTGGGGCAGCAGGGTGGCGGGTACCAGGACACGGCAATCAACCCCATTCGTGAGACGGGCGGCGGTGCCGCAGCACATCAGCCCGAGGGCAGGTGGAAAGGAATATTTTGATTTTAAAAAAGTGCTCTTGATACAACTGGGGTGCATGTCCGATGGAAGAAACAGCTCGAGCATTTATTCCTAGTTAACTGGTATAATTAGCTCGGCAACGTAAATCTCTCTCACGGATTCCACAATAACCAGGTTTGTACTGGAAGGCCCTCCAATGTAAGATAGGTCTTTTGTTTTTTGGGTTTTTTGCCAAGATAACACTTGTTTGCCCAAAGAGCATACTCCCACCTGAACTGTGGCCTGCCCTTAGCAGTCCTCTAGAAAGGGGAGGGAGGGCAAAAGCCTTCCCCAATTGTACATAAAAGGGGAAATAAAAGCAAGAAATTGAGGTATTGCTCTCGGGGAGTTACAGTCTTAAAATGGAAAGATTTTTATTTGCTTTGCATGTTATGCAAGAAAGGATAGTGAGTCTTTTTAATGTTCTGGTTTTGGTTTTTAGGTTTCTCTTGTTGTTGGAGGAATTTATATTGGGGCTAAACAAAAAAAGAAGAGAGAGAGAGAGAGAAAGACACGTGCCCAATAGATCAGGTTTAAAACAGAAACCAACCAAGAACTGGAGAAAGAAGAGGGAAAAGCGTGGACGGTGCACCCCACGAGAGACACAGCCGGCCCCGTGGAAGACGCAGCCCTTGCACCGTGTCAGACAGAAGGAAATGCACAGCCAGCCCTCACCCACCAAACTCTGAGGCGTTCTCAAAACACCCGGATCTCAGCGATAGCAAATTGTTCAAAATACAGACACTCAATTAGCCGTGTAACTACAGAAAATGAGAGCCATCACACTGACTGCCTGTATGGATGCAGCTCATAATGCAGAACGACGATAAAAACTTTGACGCAGGCAGACACAGGCACACACACATGAATTAACAAAACATGAGCCGAAACGCGGAAGCTGCTGTTGGCATTTGGAACCGTGAGCAGAATATTCCCCCCCCCGCAGCCCACGGGAGAGCTCGCTCCCAGGCCTCCGTCCGTCCGGCAGTCACAGAGCGCGGGTCCCTCCACAGGGCCGCCCAGGGGACTCCCGGGAACGGTGTCAGGGCCTCTGATCCGCACACAAGGGCAGCCTTTGCCCGGCCAAGTGCGAGCAGAGAGAAAGGCGCCCTGCACCCAGCTTCAAACGCGCTAACGGCTCCCGAGGGAGGAACGCAGGACTCCCTGCTGTGCCGGGGCTATTTTATTGCCGAGGCCCGAAAGTTTCATCCTCAAGACCTGAGCCGGATGCCCAGCTGAGCCCCCAGTGAGGAAATACTCCAAAGTCCTCTGCGGCAGCAGGATTACTATTGCCACCGTTGTTGTATTAGTTCCTTGTCATCTCCAAATAGTGACGTTTCGAGAGTATGAACATCGCAAATAAGACAACATAAGGAGAGAGGATTTCGCGGAATTTTCAACTCGCCTGACGGTGCGTGTGACGACTTCTTAAGGGCCTTATCCCTTCTTCTGCTTCCCAGATCAAGTCGTGAAGGCTTTCAAATAATTTAGTATGGGCATTAAGTGATACAGCTCGGAATCAGACTTAATCAGGCATCATTTTCCTTTAAAACCTTCAAGGTCCGAGGAAAAGAGGCACGGGAGACAGGGGAAGGGGCAGGCAGTCCCAGGGCCCTGCCCTGGGCATTCACACACAGCAGTGTCCTGGGGAGCCCCCACCCCACCCTGCTGCAGCCCGCCCCCTGGCCCCGAGAATAAAAACAAATGGTTTTTGGCGACAATACCACAGGGCTGCGCTCTGACCTGAGTGATACAGGGATTGAATTCTTACAGACAGCTGCATGAAGCAATTTTCCCGTGCATTTCTCGGGGAACCAGCCACAGTCTCTGTTACACGGACCCCTAGGCAGGAACCACTAAGTTGTACAGAAGACAGGATGCCGCCCTTGTTTCTTGGGTGCCTTTGCCAGCGTCTGAGTTAGAGAGACAGAGATGGGGGAAAGGCCTGCGCACCACCCACGAGGACGGCGCTTAGGGCTTGAACATCCCACAGGCAACGAGATCAGAAAGGACCTGCCTGGGAAGAGACAAGAGATTCGGGTGTGCCAAAACCAACCCTCTGCCCTGGCCGGGTGGCTCCGTTGGTTGGGGTGCCGTCCCGCCCGCCAAAAGGCTGTGGGGTGCACCCGTGGTCAGGGCTCATATGGGATGGATGTTCCCCACATCGATGTTCCTCTCTCTCGCCCTCCCTCTCTCTCTAAAATCAAGAAACAAACCCTCAGGTGAGGGTTTGAAAAAACAAACCCACCCTCGCATGAGCAGAGGGAGCCAGAGAATTCTCTTGTCCTGCCAGGAACCTACTCAGCTGCCCTGTCTTCCTCTCGAAGGTGTGCAGGACGCACGGGGACAGGCCCCAGGGGCAGGCAGGCGGGCTCAATAAGCTCACAGCAGGTGGGGAAGTGTCCGGGGTCAGAGGAGACCTGGGTTCTGCAGAGGCACCTTTCCCTGGGAGTGGGGAGCGGGCAGCTGGGGGCGGGGACACAGGCTCCCCACGCCCAGCCAGCACACCGGGACTTAGCTGCCATCTGGCAGCCGCACCAGGCTCTCCACGCAAATGCATCCCTGCCCAAAGGAGGTTCATTTCTCCAACACGTTCTCGGAAGGCAACAGCGTCCTCAGAGCCGGAGGCAGAAGGCGGCGCCCCAACCTGGCCCAGGGCGTTTGTTTATGCAATCTTTAAATAACTCATCTTCATCCCTATTGAGCCCATCGGGGGTGTCAGAGAAGAGCGTGTCGTCTTGGCCTATTGTTCGCAGCGAAGCATTGTCGGGCGAGGAGAGATATTGCAGAGACGGAGGGAGATACACGCAGGAGTGCGACCTTTAACTGCACTACCTATAACCAATCTCATCAAATTAAAGCACTGTATATTTTCCTTAATAATCTCTGATTAGGCTGAGGCTATGAGTGGACACGAACCCCCGCCATTGCTATGCAGCGGGATGTCTGCTCAGCACCAGCAAAGCGTTTGGGAATAAGTGAGCAAAATGCTTTAATTTGATAGGGTTAGAATCCTGCAGGCTCTGGGGTGAAAGGTCCCCAACAGCTCCGCTCACACTGAATATGCAGAAATAAAAAAGCAAATTGCTTGCATCTGCTGCAGGCGGCAGGGAAAATGATCTGATTGGACCGTCCGAGGGCTCTCCATCTCTTTTGGGTTAGAGAGAGGGTTTCAGAGCATCAAAAGCTTGTAATTGGAGTAATTCTGAATTAATGGAGACACACACACACACACACACACACACACACACACACACACACTTTCAGGCAGCTGTTTGCAGAAGCCTGCCTGTTTAGGAATGCTCCCAGATTGCAAAGAAGCGACTTTATAAATAATCTCTTCTTCCCCCGCCCCCCAAATGAGTCCAAACTACGGGTCTGCATTTGACAACAGGTAACAAGTGCAGCGTTCTTATCTGGCACGTCCTTCTGCCAGGAATCCTGGAGCTACTGGGCCTACGTATCTGATTGCCCGCATCTCCCTGAAACAGACATGCGCTGGCTTCTCCGTGCATAGAAAGAGGGCTCGGGAAGAGCTTCCCGCAGCCCCTAGACCTTGACAGAGACAGCCCAGGTTTCGCCCTGCTGTGTGATGTGGGATTCCATCTGCGTATCTGATCAATAGGCATCACCGGTGGGAACGCAAGGTCTTGGGGGCACAAGCCCGTTCAGTGTCACACAAGATGTCACCTTGACGCGTTCCCAGGACCCCGTGCGGGGACCTGCCTCCCCGATCACATGCGGCCTGGCTCCATCTGCCGTCTTTGTCTAGAGTTTCGGGCGACATTTGCACCCTGCTTTCACTTTGTTCACCGCACCAGCTCACGATGCTCGTGGACCTAAGTAGCACTGCCTGGTCCTGTGGTCAGTGGGCTCGTGCCACGCACAGAAAGCAATGGTGGCCTCTCCCGGTCAAAAGCAGGCCCCCCAAAAAGGGAAAAACACAAATACAGAAAGCCAAAGACAGCCGGCCGAGGGCGCACACCCTGCGAGGCCCAATCTCAAGGCTATCTCTCAGCCAGGCAGTGGGGTCTGGGGAGGCAGCCTTGGCCAGACAGCCTGGATCTGAGCTGAGGGTTCCCGAATGCTCTTGGCGGTGCTCGCCTTAAAGAGACAGCTCCAGGCTGCTCTGACATCTCAGGAGTAAGTGGGACCGAGGACCAAGCGCAGAACAGGCTTTCCACGTCCCTGTTCCTGCCCAAGCCTCCATGACATCATCCAAACAGCCTGTTTCCTGCAAGTATCAGGTCGATAGTTTTCTCCTGCCATCCAACCAGCTAAAAATATCCTATACGATGAATTTTACTTAGGCACACACACACAAACACAACTATTTTCAGTGTGGGCCAATCGACTGATTTAATACGAGGCAGACCACCAGAAGTGTGAGTTCGTGCCTGCCTGGGACACAGGAACCCAGAGAGTCTCCTCAATTCCTGGAGGCAGGCCGGACCACACAGGGCTGGCGGGGCAGGAGCTGTGACTTTGTTTCCCTGTTTGCACAAGCCCCTCCCTCCGGAGGCTTCAGCCTCCACCACAGGGCTGGGCTCTGGGCTCTATCATCCTGACGTCCCCTTTGTCTGCCGGCTGGGCGCTGCCACAGACTATTGGAAGGTATTTGTCAACAATTATCTGTCTATTAAGGAGTAGTCAATCACCTCGGGCCCCAACGGCCAGGCCTCCAGGGCCCGGCTATTGATAGGAAATCGTCAATACCCCGTCCACACGCTTTCTCTTCGAAACGCAGTCACCTGGCCCGAACCATTGTCTGTCCCGGCCTCTAACAGCGCCCGTTCTCAGCTAATATTCTGTCTGGAGGAATAAGTGCCGTTTTGCCAATCTGCATAAAGGACCCTTATTAAACACTGTTGGGCCGGGGTGGGGGTAGACGGGTAGCACAATGAAGGACGTGCAGGAGGAGGGGCCATGGAGGTGGGCTGCAGTCACTCCTCGAGATTTTAAAAGCAGAAGAACGGTCATGAGGGATATTTTAAATTGGCCTGATGGCAATTCATACCCATAAATAACTTTCCTGCCCCCCGGCACAAAGGTGAGGGTTACTTCCCTAATTTAGGACAGAAGGTTGTGATATGACCCACTGGGTTTTTGTGCATATTGAATTTACAAATCTTACTGTGGGTTGTGTAATTATTATCATAAAGGGCTTGTCTCTTCCAGAGAGAAGAAAGACTGGGGCATGGGAATGTCGTAGACTGAAGCCCCCCTCCCACAGCAAAAACCACAATGTGGGGGGCGGGGTGGGGAAAGGGAGAAGAAAAGAAGCCCTAAGTGAGGCTGCAGCATCCTTTGGACTGGCAGCCCTCCTGAATCACAGAATTCACTAGGCTTCCCGCAACAAAAGACACATCTCACCCTCCCCACAAAGGCCTCGGACACCCAGCAGTATCTAAAGCGGATGTAATATTCTGAGCTCCGGTTCCGTGTGAGGTGCCCTTTTAAGGTCTGGTACAGACGAGGTTTTGTTAAATTTGTGAGGACAAACATTTTTTCTTCTCCTTCCGATGCCTCCCTGCGATGCGGACGCCTCAGTCAGATGGGGAAAGAAGCGTGACTCGGGCACCGCAGCTCGGGGTGCTCAGGCCAAGGAGCTCGGGGACGGCATGTGACCAGGCTCGCCCCCCTTTCGCCCCACCCCGTCTCTGCCCCCTAAAGCCCAGAAATTCCAGTGTTGGCCCAGAACACAGAAAGGTCAAAAAGAAGCCCAAGTGTCCAGTGACAGCTTTGGGGGTCAGTGCAGAAACACACAATTAAAATTAAAACACTGAACTGAACCGCGAGGCCTCAGGTCTCGGGCAGGGAAGTTTCTGCCCTGTCCTCTTCGCTGAGTCAGACGGCGGGTGACAGGGTGCTACTCCAATCACCTGTCTGTACTCTAGAGAGCATGCCCCACAACCCAGGAACCGTGAAGTCCGTGCATTTGGTGACCGCAAACCAATGGCTCTTAATGTACATTTGGTGTGGCGCGTGCTCTGGATGTTCAAATTCACTTACAGGTGTTCAGATCGCCTCGGCTCTATGGATTTCAAGGGGGCCTGCGGTTCGTTTGAGGTCATCACTCAGGCAAATTATGAATGGTCTTAACGAAAGGTTCCCGGAGCATAGATAGTGACATGGCCTGGGTCAGAACTCACGTCCTTGGAGGCCCTAAGCTGTTGCTTGCTGATCAGACAGCCCTCCTTGCAAGGGGCGGCTGATCTTCGCGTTTGAAAGCACCATTATGTGCATTTACGAAATAAACAGGGCACCCAAGTTCACCATTGCCACCATTAGTAACACGCATGACAGCAGCAAGCCGTCCCATGAACCGGCGTGCCCTACCTGCCCAGCACACCCGCTCCCTGTGTCAGCTCCGAGGCATCCTCTTTGCTGTGTGTGCGTGTGTTTTTAATCACTTTTCATGAGGTGGCCGCAAAGCAAAAGAAGTCGTTATTTAAAATAACTCGCCGACGTTCAGATGCTCTGACTCTGAATCAGATAAGTCAGCGAGTGCAGAGCTGGGGCGAGCACCGGGTCTCCTTAGACGCGGGCGTGCGAGGCAGGAGCGAGAACCGGGGTACGGAGTTCTCAGAGCTTCAGTAACCAGCTCTCTCCCACAGGATGAGGCGCACGCGGACCAACAACAAACAACCAGGTAAGTCTGGACTCCCCCGAGTTCTAACTGTACACGCTGTTTGCCGTGGAGCGCTTCCGTTGCAAAGCGGTCCTAAAAATTGTGCTTTGTGAGTGGTATTTGCTCCCAAACTCCTTCCCATCGGGGTATGTTTACAAAACTACGGGACTAGAAATCTACGTACAAATGCACAGAGATCTCAGCCAGACTCTTTGGATCAAGCCAGTCTCTAAAATATTTTAGTCACATATTTTTTTAAGTAGATATTACTCCAGCTTCCTATTAAGTAATACTCCACTTAAAAAACAGAAAGCAAAAAAAGAAAAGAAAGAAAAAGAAAAGAAAGAATTTCCTTAAGGTGATACTGTTATTGGTAAAGAACTATATCTTAAAAGCAACCAAGGCTTGTAAGAAAGAGCTTAAATTTTACTTAAAATTTTTAGTGAAAATTTTTAACACATGCCAAAACACTGAACCAGGGAAAATGTGCGGCATATTATTTACACATTATCTACCCATATAGATGGAATGTATCTTTCATAGAAAAAAAAGCATTAGCTTTATGTGCTAGAATAAAGAACATTTAGTTTTCTCTGACTTTTCTCCTTTAAGAGAGTGACATAAAGGCTTTATAGGGGCAATGCACAGATGACCACGAATTATGATGATTTTATTGGCAAAAAAAACAAAAACAAAAAAACAACACTTGGACAGTTCTAGGTGCAGGCAGGAGTTACTTTCTTTTCACACAGAGCCTTCCGCTGAGAGAGCCAAAACAACATTTTCCACACACTCGCTTTGCCACGTTTCACTCGGCAGGACAGCGAACACTCGATCCTTGGTCGGGCTGACTCCGAAAGTCACAGCCTGTCGGCGATGGGCGCTGGTCTCCCAGCCCCGCTCACCTCACAGAGGAGTGGACTCCGCCTACATTGCCCACCGATGAAAGTGAAAACAAGGAAGAGAGACAGACAGACAGACAGACAGACAGAGGAGACAGGAGAGAGAATGAACGGGAGAGACCATGGCAGTGGGTGGGATGGCCAGTCTGTACAGAAGTTAACTTTTTGCTTGGTCTTTGTTAGAAGAGGAACTGCCTCCCTAAGTCTGGCCGCGGCCTCTCTCTACTTCAGAATTGGTTCTCACGGTCCTGGGGAGGGAGGGCCGCCTGCGGACGTCTGAAAACTGTGTGCCTCCCTGGAAGCCCAGGTTCTTCGGATGGAAGAGGAGGAGAACCCACAGCCCGAGCGTTTACAACTTTGCCTCCGTGTAGGACGAGCCTAGACCACTTAAAACTGGCCCGGAGGCTGAACACACTGCCCAGCGGGGTCGGTTACCAGGCACCGCTGTGTGGGGCCCACGTGAACCTGGCAGGCACGGGTGTCAGGCCATGCTTAGGAAAAACAAACAAAAAAGTAAAAATAAAATAAAATAAAGGACGGGGTGAAACGATGTGATATTCCTCTTGTGAAATGGAATACCAGTGTGCTTGATTTTCAAGCACGTTTTAGACACATTCGTCCATTTTAAAGAATATTTCTCCAGGCTTGCATGGCTCAAAGCACAGGCCCTCTCTTATTCCCGGGCTGCTCAGGTGTCCAGAGGGGCAGCAAGTCTACAGATGAAACCTTCCGAGCTGGGAATTCCCTCACGAAGCGGGCATCTTTAAACAATGCTAGGGGAACAGCGCTGACCCGGTGCATTGATGGAGAACGCACTTTCATTTTTAAACGCACGGGTGTCTGAGGACAAGCGTGTGCTTGTATAAGGAGGAGAACACTTTCACGAAGTTAGGCTCATGGAGATGGATTCAGTCCAACTCCATAAGGTCTTTTTAAAGTTCTACACAAACTCAGCATACCGTGAAACTCTGAATTTTTGAAGAACAAACCAGACCTTTCATCCCCTCTCTCTCTCTCTCTCACACACACACCAAGAATTTTTGAGGCCAATGAAGAACACTGTGGCATCTCTAGCAGAAAATAAAAGTATTCACTAATTATTCTTGTCCATTTAATTAGAAAGTATTATTTCCTGTTTTCAGATCAGTGACTTCTCGCTGAACAACAGATTAGGACAGACCTTCAAATAATAATTAGAAGAAAAAAAAATCATCTACTCCAGAATTTTTAAGGGCGGCATTCTCGGTGCTATTGGCAAAATCCATGGTATCTTACCGCCATCTACTGGCCATTGTTCAAATGCCATGATTTAAAGGTACAGGTTTAAATTCACAAAACTGCATTTCAAACCCAGGACACTTCGAAAGCTCTGCTGAAACAGCTCATGACTTTGAAAGTTGCTCCAAAGGTTTGAAAATACTTTTTCATCGGAGCTGAACTCTGCCCACCTGTGACCACCACCTCTTGGGCTGGACCTGGTTTTCTGTGGCCCTAATGAAAATGCTGATTCCCTCTTCAATGCTTCAGAATTCTGTGGGCAGGGTTCAGACCCTCTCTCTTCCTCACAACCCCCCAACCCCACACACACACATACCACGAGCCTTTTCTCCAAGCTAAGCAGCCTCCCCTCCTGCCTACCTCACGTGGCTTCACCTCCCCTGTTCCACATGTTCTACCTTCGTTAATGCAACCAAAGGTCATGGTAGACACTCTGGAGAGTCACAAACACTACTTCATGATTTGCATTCAAGAAATCTTACAGATTTTTTTCTCTCTGTGCTGTTTGCTGCTGAGGTATGCCCTCCTGATAGATTTATGCAGTTTTTCATCTAAAAATATCCTAATTTTCAGTCATATATCATAAATGCTTGTTAGAGATGGCTCGTGGTTCCGGCCTGCCAAAGCATTTTTGAGTCATAATTCTACTACCTTTTCCAATTTTGTAGTAGCCATGCATTTGCTGCTTATCAGCGTTATTATTTAATTGGCATACCATCCACCACCCCCTCCAAACCACACGTCTTTATTTTTGTAGGTATCTCCAGTTTCATCAGATACCTTACAGAAACGGTCCAAGGCTGTCATTGACGTGCCGGGCCCATCATAAAACCCCACCAAAGGGCAGCTATTCTTACAGTGGCCATTGATAAAGATGATTAGGAGGGAAGCACGGTAGAAATGTAATCAGTGACACAATCCGCCATTACGCTGCTATCTGCTACAATCACAAAGGCACCCAGTCAGCTGCAGTTCCTCGCCCAGAGCCCCTTTCTCCTCTTCTGCCCTTCCCCGTTCCTCACAAAACAGGCGAATAATCTCGTCATCTTCTCCGGCAGGATCCTCGGCTTCTAGAGGGATCGTGTGTCTTACTCAAGAGCCTCAACTCTTTGAGACCATTGGGAATTCATTCGCAGGAACCCTACCCCATCCCACTGCACCCCACCTTCCAATTCTCTCTTTCTCCATATATATATTTTACTATTGATGAGAAAACCACATTCTGAATCAAAGAGAAGGTGGAAGGGAAAGAAAAGAGAAACAGCCTCTGGCGTGTCCCTTTGCTTTGCCAGCTGTTGGAGACACCTGCACTGAGCCAGGCCTGCGACTCCCCTGGGTAGCTAAGAGGAACCAGAGTGTGACACTCAGGTCCCAGGCCTCCTGAGTTCTAGGTCCCTCTGGGACAGCCCCAGTGCCCCTCTCCTGCCTTCTTCTCTTTGGAATGACCCAGAATGAATGTATTGAGGCCAGAATTGTTTCATTTTTATAGACTCCTATAGGTATTTGGGCCTGACATCCCACTTCTAATTTATTTTTTTAAAATGTGTTTATTGATTTGAGAGAGAGGTGGGGGAGAGAAACATTGATGTGAGAGAGAAACATCAATTGGTTGCCTCCTGTACGCACCCCAGCTGGGGATCAAACCTGTAATCTAGGCATGTGCCCTGACCAGGAATTGAACCCACGACCTTTCGGTCTACGAGACGATGCTCCAACCGACTGAGCCACACCAGCTAGGCCTGACGTCCCACTTTTTAAACTCTTAAAAAAAAATGGGCTGAAATTGGTAGCGTTCCATCACTCCACAACCTCCCGAAAGGTTTTACTGGAGGAGAAGGTAAATGTCTTTCCCACCAGGAAAAAGAACCATCAAACTGCTCATCAAAATTTCAATCTTGTACATTCTTTTCTTAAAAAACCCAGTTTTAAATATTGAAAACAATTCAGTTTTTAAATATGCATTGATTGATGGGAACCTGAAAAATGACTCAAGGAGTAAAACCACCCTTTTATCCTGATAAATATCACAGGACGCATCTAAAAAACTTGCAAGCGCTTGCCCAAAATGTTAAGTTCTGGAAGACTCAATTTTTATACCAAAGTTATAAGATATGGGGGCAGCAGAAATTAGCTAGATAAACACCCATAAAGAGTCATTAAGACTCGGGTTCAGGATGTCCCTGTGCACGGTGTGTGGCCTCTGGCGCCCCTTCTCTCCACGCCTCGCTCTGGCATCTGCCGTCAAACGGAGCAGAGGAAATAGCACTGTGTGGAAGGCACCCTACACAGAGCCTGGCACATAGTAGGTGCACAATGTCCACCACTGACCTTCTGTAAGTCAGCGCCTTACTTTTGGATACCTTCATTTGTTACGTCAATACAGAGCTCGACTTCCCGGGATCGAGGAACTTGGCAAGAGGGGCAAAGTTCAATGTCACTGGACGTTCTAAGAGTTGACTGAGTCAGGCAGAAACGACTCAAGGTAAGACCAAGGTGTTTGGGATTCAGGCAGGCATTTAAAGCCGCTGTGGTTTGGTGCCCATTGTTTTTCTGAGTACTCGGAGAACATGAGTCAATGCTGGATCTCTCCTTTTACAGAGAGGGGAGCCAGGGGCCGCACATTGGCTGGCTTACCAGGCGTCAGCGCTGAGTCAGAGGTGGCCAGGCCGACAGAGATCACGACGGTCTTGTTCAGTCATCTGCTCATTTTCGGTGACAAATGAATTAGCCCAAGCATCTAAACATCCAGCCGCCTGGCTTATCTGTTGAACGTTGGAAAAAAATTTTACATGCTAAATAACGTTTGATCGTTTTCATCTTCAAAAATGATCGTATTCAATGTTAATGAGGGTTCTGGAAGTTTTCTAGGAAAATCTCCAGGCTCTCAGAACCTAGGGAAGGCCCCGGTTTTTCCTACGAGCAGTCTGGCAATGTTTCAAGGGTCTCCAAAGATTACTTTCCCTGGAATCGTCCCAAATTTACACTAAAAGGATAACCAGATGCACACAAGGATTGGCTATTCTAAGACGTTCACTATGGAATTAATGAGAATAGTTTTAAAAACAGGAATGACGACACCCATATCCAACACGGAGAGTGTGTGTGGCCCATTTTTAGAGTGAAAGACTCCGGTGCCGAACATAACATCATCCAATTACCTTTTTTTAATAAGAGAACTATGTGGTATATTGTTCAGTGAGGAAGGGAAATTGCAACTAGTATATCCCATAAGATCTGTCTTGTTGAAAAATAATATGTGTAATATTTTTATAACCGCCAAAAGGTAACCCTTCTAGGTAGGATTCAAGGATCCTCTGTTTTGGTGCATATTCCAGATCTTCTCTGACATACTTATATCACTTTCAATCTGGGAAATACAAGTAAAGAAAAAAATACACATATGCACGGTGAGGGCGGGGCGGGGGGGGGGGCCCCGCCGTCGGTCCCGTGTGGGCCGGTGGTACCGCGATGGGGTAAGGGCTCTCTGCCCACTGCTGGAACAAAGCCAGCGCGGCCCCTGAGATAAAATGATGGCCACATTCTAAAGCACCCTGTTCTTTCCAACTGCCTCCCTCCCCAGACTGCAGCTGTCTTCCAACAACCTAGGGGCCACTGAAACGTGGCCCACGCACCAGCTTCTGCACTGTGACACATACGTGTTGAGAAAAGGCAGACGGGGAGAGGAACGCGAGTCTCTTGTGAAAACAAGCCTCTCCCAGGATGCTACAGCGTCTCCCTGTGCCCCCGCGTGTATGGCGGATCGCTAATAGACCTTTGGTTAGGAATATTTGTATCATGTATCGCCCACTTAGAAGACAAAGGGCCTGACCCCCAGAGGCAAACCGGTGCGGGAAGGCTGTCCTTGGCCTTGGTTCTCCAGGACTTGGGTGCCCGGCTCCGCGCCGGTGGGCAGCGGCAAGCGAGGCTCCAGCGCTGAAGCCGATGCAGTGACTTCTCACCCGTCAGGAATCCCAGTGCCTCCAAGTGAGTCACTCTTTCAGCCTGAGCAGCCCCTAGAGGTGCCTGTCTCCAAATTGCGACGGAAAAGGAGGGTCTGGTGCTAAGTCACACATCTCGGTCACCTGACCTCTGAGCAGGCGGGTGCTGAGAAGGTGAGCGAGGAGCACTGTTTTTTATGTTAACAGGGTATTTACGTGAAACTTCAGCTGAAGCACTAAGATGACAGGGTGCCCCCTTCCAAAGGGATGTCTCAGACTTGGGAGCCACGTGTTTTTTTAAATGTAGCCAAAAGCAACAGCACCGAGAACTGAATGTCTGCTGTGGGTCAGTGGGTATGACGGGCAGCCACGGGGACTTCAGAGGCAGGCACACCTGGGCTCGACCCTTATCTGCCAGCTGTGTGCACACAGTCGAATCTCACTAATGGCCCTTTCTCAGCCCCCAAGACTGATGGTCAGGGTTGAAGACACGGAGGCACGGCTTGGGAGGACTTGGCAGACCTCAGCCACGGCTGCCCTGGCCCCTGGCACAGCGGTGGTGGTGACAGGAGTGGCAGTAACAACAGTGCTGAGGACGTACAGGGGAGCAATGACAAGGATTTGGCTTCCAGCAGCTGATGTCTCAGCAGGCACACAGGGCTTACACAGGCGATAATCAGAGCTAAAACCCAGTGCTTACCCACGTGGGTCAGGTGCGTCCGGAGGAGGCACACCCTGGCGCGTTCCTGGCCCCTGGAGAACTGGGGAACCTTTGACTTGCTTCTAAACAATGTGGGTGAGACCACAGGTTGTCACTGTCAAATTCACCTTCCAGGATTTGACACAGGCACACAACTCCCCGCACACCACCAGGAGGGAGATTCTGCGGACCTTCAAGCAGCAAAGGGCCATGTCTGGAGCTAAGGGGAGGGCCCAGGGCCAGCCACACCGTGGTGCTTCTCTCCTCTGGACCGAACGTTTGGTTTGCTACCTGTGATGGCCCGGAATGATTCCAGGTGCCTTAGAAAACACATGCCAGCCTGGCTGGTCTCATGGCGCACAGCAGCGCTGATTTTTAACTGCAGAGCAGCACGAAGATACAGGGAAATGGTTCGTGGAGACAGAACAGTGTGCTGAGTTGCGTCCTCAAAAAAAAAAAATTCTTCTTCCAATGTTTATTAATCCGATTTCGCTCTGCTTTGATCTTGGGGTGATAGGGAAGAGAGAGGGGCGCTAACAAGTGACCCAGGCATTCGCTGTAAATCCTTCCGCTGCTGATAATCGGCGAACTGTGGTTTTATGTAACCATCAGATGCCGTCCGGAGAGCTTAATCCACCGGTGACGGAGGAAGCTCCATTAATTTGTGGGCCCTTTCTGGCGGGGATGAAAGCCTGGAGGCCGACAATAAAATCGATCGCTTGCAGTTCGAGAGGGCCCGCTCTGTTCTCGCGGAGCATGGGTTAGCGAGAGGCCCCCCCGCTCTCCTGCGCGGAGTCTGCGCCTCGCCCGCACCTCGCCCACAGAAGCACACAGAAGTGCACAGAAGTGCACGCGGGGAGGCAGCACAGAGGGAACAGGCTGGCTTCCCCAGCACGGCCCAGCTGCCTCTGCTGTGCATGCTTCCTTTTGCTCTTTCCCAGTTGCTCTTGGTGAAAAACTCCCATGGAGCCATTTTTTGGGGGAAGAGGGACTTACACTCACCACCACGGCATCTAAACAGGCAGAACAGCCACAGGGCCATGTGAGACTTTCAGAAATGTGCTGCTTTATTCCTCCGTGGATATAAAAATAGTGCCCCGTGTAACTCTAAAGCATGAGTATATTCTGTGCATGTGCTATCCACAGAGGAAGGTGTTTTAAATTCCTAATTTTCCCTCCCAGCATCAGGCAGGGTTTCCGAGGGCGGTGAGCTCTATAGCTATGTTGCCCGTGGACATCCACACCACGGGGAAAGGGGCTGTTTGTTCCCAGCCTGTCCCAAAACCATCCTCGGAAGCGAGGCCTCGGCCTCAGCGTGCAATGAGCCAGGCCCTGGGCCATCCTGCCACGGTGGCTCAGGTGTGACACCTGCATGTCAGGGCTACACGACACACTCCGTTCACCCTTTCCTATTGCTCATCTCCACGGAGGGACCTTACGTATGACAAAGGGTGGAAATTTGTCCGTAACAGAAATATAAATAGATCGATGCAGTTTTTAACTGATCTCCAAGGAGACGGACATCAGGCATGGCTGCTGTATTTGTAGTCAGTTTTGTTTGGTTCAGTAAGTGCACGAAATGGCCCAGGTCCCCATGTGTGAGCCGAGCAGCCCCCCTAATCTAGGGACCTATCATTGAAGGTCTAATCTGCAACTCCATTTTAAATCTCCCGTCTAAGAATTACTTCATTTCTAATTCATGATTTGAAGACCAAGAACATCAAAAACGATACCAAACGCAGCCAACTGTACAGCATTTCTCTGTGAGTGTTATTATTCTGGTAAAGAGCAGAGTTGCAGCCAGAAAGCCCCTAACAGGAAGCCCCAGGCTCCAGTTGCCATTCCAACAGCCTTCCAAATGGTTGTATCATGGGTCGACTTTTTTCTGGAAGGAAAAATAGATGCTTCTGTGTTCTGTGCCTGGAAGAACCCAAGGAAAGTGAGGTGTGAGGAGAGGCATGTCCTTGCTGGGAAGGGGGAGCAGGCTGTGGGGGCGGCACCCAGAGGGGGCCCTTCTGACCTGGGAGAGAAGAGGTGTGGCCTTGACCCGAAAAGGCATCCTGACAAGGTGAGGTGAGTTACACAGCTGTGGGAGGGGTGCTGGGCACATGCACACACATACACACACACACACAACACAACCACCAAAGTGGGTTCCTGCGGGACCAGGAGATGCAGAGGGGACAGGAGCCAGAACTTAGTAGGACAGGAGCTGTGAAGCCAAGGGACTGGTTGGTGTCCCCAGCCAGCAGAAGGCTCGCTCTCCAGCATGAAGCAGGGGCAGCGCCTACAGCTCAGTGGCAGCCTGGTCTAGTGGACAAAACCGAGGGACACGGGCGGGAAAGGGGGTCATCACTCCTCCTGCAGAGGCAATGGGGGAGGGGAAGGGCACGTGTCCCTGCTGTTGTCCTCACTAACGACAGCAGGAAGGCCACAAAGGGACTGGAGGTCAAGGCTGGTTCACATGCCAGCCCGACCACTCACTAGCTGTGGATGTCCGGCAAGTCATGTGATCTCTCTGGCCTCAGTTTCCTCATCCGGGAAACAGCCTGGCCTGCTCACTACCCCGATGATGTCCATGGTGGGCACAGCATGAGCACATTTTCTAGACGGAACCAAGCATGTGCATGAAAACTGTACAGATGTGCTGAAAAGACAGATGTACATTCAGGGCGTGGGCAAAGATCTCCAAGAATTATAGAACCAGCACTGACGTAAACGCATGAGCAAGCGAGGAAAATGTGAGGATACGAGGGAATGCCGGGCCGGGCTGGGCTGGGGCTGGGGGTGACGTTTGGGGTGTGGGAATGGAAGGCACGGAATGACCAGGCTATTCCAAAGACTTTGGAGGCCCAGGCCATAAAGCAGACACTTAAGAAAACCATTCCAGGTGTGACCAGCGACTGGGAACAGTCCACCGCCAATGGACCTGGTATCTTCCCCGGCACCGTGGACCTCAGGCCCTCTCCACGCAGCACCAGTGGATGCCTTCAGAAGGGGTTGACGTATGGACATCAGGAAGGCCTGCAAGGCCGCCCCAGGGCTGCGGCTGTCCCTCTGAGCCAGCACTAAAGGCGGAGAAGAGGTTGGGACGTGGAGCCAGCCCCTCCCTAAGCCCCAGCTTCTCTGCTTTCCATCTCGTCTTCCTGGACAACCTAGGCCCTAACCCAGGGGTCATTAGCAGCCCCTGGCACGTCTTACACAAGCAGGGTATTAGCCCAAAGGTCTTGGCTATATTTCAACCCAGGTCTAACTGCAGTCTGCTCAGCAAGGTCGCTGCTCGCGGACACAGTCATTACCGCCACTGGACATCGCCGCCCACCTCAAAGAGACTGTTCTCCCCGGGGGCTTGGCCCCACGCCAGGTCTGGCACATCCGACTCCAGGCACCAGGACAAGAGCTTCTGCAGAGCCTGGGCAGTGGGGCCGCTTCATGTTTCAGAGGTCACAGGTTCAAATCCTGCTGAGGGGCTCCTTTCAATAAGACCTCTGTTAACATTCCGGGGTGGGGAGCAGACCTGGGGCGAGGGGGCCGCTTTCCTCCCTGTCTTTTCTTCGCCTCGACAATGGTCCCCCTGGGAAAGGCAACAGTAGGTTATCTTTCACTTCCCTTCCCGATATGAGGTTAGCGCCCAGAGCCAAGTGGGCCCTCTCCCGTCCCACAGGGCATTTGGCTCCATTGCCAAGTTCAGCTGCCTGCGGGAGAGAAAAACAGACCTTCACCTCCTACTCAGACTTACGATTCCTGCCACAGTGTGCACGCCCGTGACAGAGGACATACAGGTGGGTGACGAGGACATGACACTCAGGCACTCCACCTAGGAAATCACAGAACATGGCCGAGTGACACATTCTGAGGTGGTGGCCAGAGTCTGAAAGCCTCGGTCATGTACACGCATCTCCACAGGCCTGGTTATCACACAGGAAAGCGATCCTCACACGGAAACTCACACGGTGGTCCCCGCACCTGCCGGGTGATTATTACGTGCGAGGCACCGGGGTGGGGTCTCTACGCAGACTATCTCAGACGAACAGACTCAGACGAACAAACCACCCTGGGTCACACAGCCTGCACACAGTGGCGCCTAATGCACACCCGAGTGTCTGGGGTTGTCTGCGCTCTTGAACACCCTCTGCTCTTTCTTCCAAAACACAGAGCCCGACAACAGCGACCGCTGAGAGGTGAGGCTGTGGGACGACTTTAATTCCTTCTTTAGGCTTTTCTAAGTTGTCCGTATTCTCTGTTATGAGTGTACATGTTGCATTTCTAATGAGACAAAAATGTTTGCCTTCCTTTTTTCACACTGTCTACCTTTCAGACAAAGTCAAAAAATGTGCTCGGTACCAAGGAGCTCATTTTAATAAAGTTCTTTTCTGGAGCTTCTAGGACCAGAGAAAAGGATTAGAATAAGGCAACCTGGCAAGCTTCTCCACAGAAATGCCCTCTCTTTATAAATCTGCCTTCTCTCCTTCTTAAGCAGCATTTCCTCTCTCTCCCTCACATAATGGCCTCTTGACCCAGAGACTGAAGGAGGCACGAGAAACGAGGAGGCAAAAAGTCACTTCTAAATGGCCAATGCTTCTCCACTTCACGAGGATGAACTTGGCCTCTGGGTCCAGCGATCGCAAGGGCTGCTGAAGCTTTGCCGTGTTTTAACAGCATGAGGTCATTCCCCAACTACACCTTACGAAGCATGGGCTTGAGAGCAATGTGGGGTGAATTAGCAGTCAACAGCCACAGAGAAAACACAATTCATTTCTGAGAAGGGCTAAGATCTCGAACAGTTTATTAAAACACATTGGAAGTTGGGGAACTGAGCTTGAATGTAATCCACAAGTGGGTTTGTGGTGGGAGCTGAGACACTCAAAGGCTTTTGAGACTGTATTCATTCTCTCTCTCTCTCTCACCCCCTCACTTTCTCCTGCATCTGCACCTGCTCTGGAACCCCAAGATGGGTCCGTGGCAGGAAAAGCAGCTGACCTCACACCTTACTGCATGGAAATGAAGTTTCCAGTTCAATGTTCCAGACAGTAATTAATCTAATTAGCATCTACTCCGCAGTGATGAAGTTAAGAATGTCACGTCCCGTGGCATACTTTCCATTTTGGATGGGCTTTTGAATGTGATTCTTCTTGACATTTAACTACCTCGCCGCGTGTCTTTCCTCTTGCAGGGAAATACAATTTATGCATCGAGGATGCAATTTTGCTTTCCTTGGGTGCTGGAGATTGGAACAAGAGCAGATTATCTTCATATGGAAAGTGATGGTTCCTGGCATCTGCCTGAATACGAATGTCACGAGGAACGGAGAAGCCACTTGCAATGGTGCATTTTGCTGTTAAGTTTGAATGGCAAAAGGGTTGGACATAAGCCTCGGTGACACTAGACAGCGTTGTTGTAAATACGAACTGATTTTTAAAAAAAATTATTCATTTATTTATTTTTACAGAGAGGGGGAGGGAGGGAGACAGAGAGGGAGAGAAACATCAGTGTGTGGTTGCCTCTCGAGTGCCCCCTACTGGGGATCTGGCCCGCAACCCAGGCACATGTCCTGACTGGGAATCGAACCGGCGACCCTTTGGTTTGCAGGCCAGCACTCAGTCCACTGAGCCACACCAGCCAGGGCTAAACACTGATTTTTAAATAGTTTTAAAGAGTGCTTAGAAAATACATTTCCCCTAATACATGTTCCTGGGCGTGCGCAGGAGACGCTACCGTGGGAGCGCTGATAAATTCACAGTGTCCTCACTTCAGCCATCAAGCGATGGGAGGGCTGTGCCCTTGGCGGCTGCGAAAGCTGCACAGCGAGGGTTTAGGTGACAGATTGGGAAGAGGAACGTGAAAGTCTCGGTGCCTCCCTGGGCCCCCAGCCCCCAGAGTGTTCTGAATTCTGTGCCTTTCCAATTCATTTGGAGGCATCATGCTCCACACGCTACCGAGTCATAACATGTTCCCCAAGGGCAGCGGGCTGCTTTCCACAGGGAAGCAGGGTTGGGAGGCTGGGGAGAGGATTCCCTGACCACACAAAGAGAAGATGGGCAGATCCCAAACCAGCAAGGGAGTGGCCCCGCATGTGGCAGCCCCAGTGCGGTCAGAGCCGAGCCACAAGCTGACACGAGGGACGTCATTCAGAAAAAGTCCCAGGAATGCAGCACCGATTCCCAGAGTCCCTGATGTTCTCCCAGCCCACTCAAAGCTTAGCCCTTTCGTGGGGTCTGGAGAAGGAGCAAACAGTCACCAGGGGGCTTC
The DNA here is from genome assembly GCA_007922815.1 of Macrotus californicus. NCBI lineage: Eukaryota > Metazoa > Chordata > Mammalia > Chiroptera > Phyllostomidae > Macrotus > Macrotus californicus. Next base: position 61,124 of record VMDR010000048.1, read on the forward strand.
CAGCTACGGCGGCCTCCTGAGCATTGGACTTGTGCTCTAGTGCTCTCATCCCCTGCACACCCGCCAGGCACCAGGAATCCCTGTGCTGGGCGTGCGGCCAGGGGCCAGAGCATCAGAACACACACATCCCAGGAAAGGGGCATCGTCCCCTTTGAAAGAGACAGGACTGAGTTTCAGGCAAGCTCCATGCCTAGTTACCCAACTGACTCATGGCAGAGAGAGGACCGGAGCATCAGAACACACACATCCCAGGAAAGGGGCATCGTCCCCTTTGAAAGAGACAGGACTGAGTTTCAGGCAAGCTCCATGCCTAGTTACCCAACTGACTCATGGCAGAGAGAGGACCGGAGCATCAGAACACACACATCCCAGGAAAGGGGCATCATCCCCTTTGAAAGAGACAGGACTGAGTTTCAGGCAAGCTCCATGCCTAGTTACCCAACTGACTCATGGCAGAGAGAGGACCGGAGCCCAAGGGCGAGCACAAACCCAGACTCACGTCATTAACGTAAACTTGCCTTGAGCATGACCTTGGCCCTTTCTGATCTTTGCAGGTGCTCCAGGAATGGCTCGGTTATTCAGAATATTCGGGGAGGGGAGCACTGTGGCACCCTGATCTACCTTAGCCGATGGAGTCCAACAGAAGTAGGCCATCAACATCCAGCCACCGCACGGCAGTCAATGGCCCCTGCGCCACTGTCGTGCATCCTGCTCGCCCCCTGCGCTCCCCGAGATGAAGACATGAGCACACCTGATGGCCATGGTGGGTGCGTGTTCCCTCCCTGGCCTACTGAGTGTCCAATCCCACAGGGCAGGGTCTTCTCACCACGCTGTGTCCCCAGAGCAGGGCACAGAGGAAGTCCTCAGTGCAAGTGTGCACATGTGTGTGTGCATGCACGCCTGTGCAAGTACATATACATTTACGTGTATATGCACAGATACTATGTGCGGTAGGATATGTGCTACACAGTGTAATAAATAATCAGTAAATATATAATGTGTATGTCAGATAATATGATACATCATGCACAATACAAAATATATATTTATTCTATAATAGATAATATAGTAATAGTCTATATACTATGTGTATCTACATACATTATATAGTAATATTTTATACCTGTATTATGTGTACATGTTACATATAAAATACATTTTGTATTATGTACTATGTATTATATATTTACCATATAAATGTATCATGTAACACACTATATTACAACACCGTAATATGTGTGTGTGTGTGTGTGTGTGTGTGTGTGCGTGCATACGTGCTATGTCACGTATGCCGGACAACCGACACATAAGATGCAGAGACACACAGAACAGGACGGAGCAGGTGAAGAGGGCACGTCGGAGTCTGAGAGGGACGTGGTTAAGGCGGCGCACTGACCTGTAGAAGCCCGGCGGACACCTGGGGCCCGGACCCAGGCTCCACCCCTAAGCAGCCTGGACCAGGAGGGCGCATCCCTTACTCACGCCCCGAGCCAGGTGAAAGGAAAAGAACTGAACTCCATGCCCAAGTTCACCGGCACCTCTACTTCCGGGCACAATGCCAAACACTTTGCATGTCCAAACGCAACGCACATCCCCAAAACCCTGTGGGCTGGGCGCTGTCATCGGCTCCTTTGCAGGTGAGAAAATGAAGGCACAGTGAGGGCACTGGCTCAGGGTCCTGCAGCGTCACAGGCCCAGGGTCCGCTGCAGCAGGGACTCGCTGAGGGAGTCTGCGAGCCGCTGTGCCCTGAGCACTCAGCAAATGCCAGCTGTCCCCCGCCCCGGGCTGAATGACGACCATCTCTCGCTAACCACGCGTGCTGCCAAAGCTTGACCATTTATTTATTTGCCTTGTAGAGAATGGAAGAAGCGATCAGCTGGCACAGATTTTATTTTCGAACTATCTATAAATAATAAGTTAAGGAAAACTTGCCTTTCTTATTTAAAGGTCTAATTTGGATTCTTTATCAAAATGATTTAAAATGCCTTTCACCAGGAAACCGTATTTCAAAGACTTTATTTATTAGACTTCTTGAAAGCGTGTTTTTAATGCACATTCTGACTTTTTGCCAAACCTCTGAAACAGTAAAACTGGAGCAGCCCCCCCTTTAAAGAGTTACATTTATTAGATTTTTAGAGATTGCTACAGTACGATTTATCAAAATAAATCTAACAGAGGATTGGCACATAAATCTTTCACTCTTCCAGCATTCTTTAGACCCAGAGTCCCTGCCGTAACCTCCCTCTGACAAACGGTCAGAGAGGCCTGATAGCAAAGAAAGTGACTCAAAAGCCACAGGGCTGAGGTGGCCCCTTCACTTCCGTCTCTGCCGGGCCCCGCTTGGGCCACACTAGCTGTGTGTGTTTTATCTGATGCTGACAATCACATGTAATTACGCTTTAAACCTGAACGGCTGTGAGCTCTGCAAAATGTGCACAACACATAAGCCAAGTCCTAAAGCCGTGTCCCAATCTCCCGGGAAAATGTCGGAAAAGGCCCCCGACTTGTGTCTGATCCGGTGGCTAGCCAGACACTTTGTGCACGTGTCCAACCCGATCTGGCAGTTTGCTTCCCGGAGAGCAAGCAGCCTCAGACAGACAGGTGATGGGTGGATGGGTGGACACACAGGCAGGCAGGCACATACACACATACATAGAAAAAACGCACCCAAGACAGAAGCCGCAGTCTCTTTATAACCTAACATTGGAAGTGACTGGAAGTCTGTCACTTCTGAAATGGGCTGTTCGTTAGAAGCAAGACGGAATATATAGCCCACACTCAAGAGCAGGGAAATGAGCTGTGCTTTTTGGAGAGGGAGAAATGTCAAAGAGTTTGTGGGCTTAAACCTGACCCTAGCCCCCGACTGACTGCGTTAGCAGGCAATTCTGTCAGGATTTCGGCCTTGCTCCCTGTCTGCAGTTCACTCAGAACCCACAGAACTTAGCCCCACGGGAAGAGGGAAAAAGCCCCTGAGCTATAAAACCACCCCGGGCACAGCTCTATCACCATGGCTAAAGCCTGCGAGGCTCCCCGAAAGCTGCCTCTGCTGGTTCTCGTGCGCATGTGGACCCTGGTGCGGCTGCCCCGTGTCTACACAGAAACCACTTTCCCCTCCTCGGAGCCTCCTCCCCAGAGAGCTGACTCGGGCTGGTCCAAAGTCTCACCTCCTTCGGCACCGGCTGAGTCCCTACCGGCCTGGCAACCACCCTGCCTGCCTGACTGCTCTGGGGTACAGGGCACCACGGCTCTGGGGAGCTCCTCTCTGCCCTGCCTCTCTAGAAACGAGGGCATGCGTGCCCCGGCTGCCTGGCTGGAGGCGAGGGAGAGACAGGTGGACCTGGACAGGTCTCAGGGATTCGCCCAGGTACTGATGGTTACGTTCTAGGCTTACCATGCCTCTTCAGAGGGGTAGTGTCTTCTCCCACCCACACCGCTGCACAGAGGTCCGATGCCTGCGCAGGCGTTCCAAGTTCACTTTGAGCCCTGTCCTGTTCACAGACACTGTCCCTTCAAGGTCACTGCAAGTTAGCCCACAAAGCACCCCTCCAGGGGCAGAGCTGTGCTTTGCAGTAAGAAGCCCATAAAACACAAGAGTCAGGCATGCTCAGAAGTTATTCAGAAACCACTTGGCGTCCTGGCTGGTGTGGCTCATTGGCTGGAGTGCCACCCCTTGTACACCAAAGGGCGTGGGCTCAACTCCCAGTCAGGGCACACACCTAGGACGTGAGTTTGGGCCCTGGACACAGGAGGCAACCAATCGCTGTCTCTCACACCTCTCCCTCTCCCTCTCTCCCTTCCTCTCTCTCTCTAGAATCAATGAATACATCTTCGGGTGAGAATTTAAAAAAAAAAAAAGGAAATCACTCAACACAGCCTGGTCGAACACATTCTTACCCCAGCGGCCCAGTGAGGCAGAAAGTCAAAACCCCCTCCGCCCGACAGACCCTGGAAGCCCCCTTCTCCCCTCCGCATGCTCCCTCCGCCGAAACAGACACAAGACATCGTTGCTCCTTTTCCTTCCCTCTTCTTTAAGGCTCTCCAAGAAAGGTCAAGTGCACGCGGTATCTATTCCAGGGATTTGCAATGGTATTTTAAAGGGCAATTAGCCAATTATTATTTTAAAGCACATTCTTTCTTGGGGAAATATCAGTGTGTGGAGAATTTTCTCTAAGAAAGGTGAACATGAAGGAAGACTTTTTCTCCAACCTTGAAACTTTTCAAGTTATTTAAAAATAAAGAGGAGACATGTGGTCTGTGAATCAAGCATCACTAGTCTGGGCCTGGGCCGGGGAGCTCAGGTGGTTAGAGCATCATCCTCATACGCCAAGGTCGTGGGTTCGATCCCCGGTCAGGGCACAAACAAGAATCAACCAGTGAGTGTGTAAGTGGAACAACACATTGACGTTTGTGTGTCTCTTCCTCCCTTCCTCTTTCTCTAAAATAAGTTAATTAATTAATCGGTATGCTTTTTAAAGAATTACTAGTCTTGGCTTGCTGTGGCTCACCTGAATCTCAGGAACTTGAACTTCCCTAGGGGTGGCCCCTTCATTCAGATGTGGCCCTGTCCGAGCCTCAAAGGCAGACCTCTGTGGTCGACCTCCTGCGCACTAATGTACGGTGGCCGCCTGACCCGCTGAGAACGCCAGTTCACAAAGCTGACGCAGACGGAGGGCATTCTTTTTAAATTTATGGGTCACGGCATAAAAAAATCTGAAAACAGACTTGGAAGTCCACACGCGGGACGACAGGCTGATGTCAGGGGCACATCAGGCGCGTCCCGTTGGGCCACCTGGCCGATGACCTCCCTCACCATCGCCTCTCACACAGATGCACACACGCCAGCAGGACACACGGCTTCGGCCTCCTTTCTGTCACTCTCTGACCTGCAGCCTGCTGGCGGGACACCGGCTGAAAGGGACCCCCCGAAAGCACACTATCAACAACTGAGAGAGTGTTCAGGCCCCAAGCGTGGGAGAACACAACGTTACCAGACACTTTAAAGAGTAACTGGAGCAAAAGAACGAGAACTAGACCGACTGCTTTCTCATTATGGAATGTACTAAATTACCCATTATATAGGAATCACACATAAAAGGCTTTCCCCACATCAAGTGACGGATCAAAGGAAGGGAAGGTGAGTGGTCTACCGGCGTGGGCCACGCCTCCCGAATTCTGAGCCCGGGAGTGGGCTGTCTGCATCTTAACTACCTCCTGTGACATGAAACGGCGTGCGTGTCTCCCACTGAGCAAAGTCAGGTACGCTCAGCTACAAAGGTTCCCTCCCGCCCCCTCCCCACCTCCTCCCGTTCCCACTGAAGGATGACAGGTCCCTGACTGGGCTCAGGTGCATCTAATTTAAAGCCTGGACTCCACAAGTCCCTCCCATGGGAGCCTTGCAGTGAGGGCATCTGTCAGAGTCGCAGCGTGGGTCCCTGGCATGTTCTTGGTTCCCAGGATGGCTGCGCCTGCCCATCACAGCTGCCCTTGCTGCCTGGCCCCAGCCCCATCAGCATGGAAACGACCCAAGCAGACACTGTGACTTCCAGTGACAGGGGAAAGCATGCAGCAGCCCCCTGCCATCCCACTGCCCTCGCCCCCCACCCCCTTTCGGAGTGTCGAGGGGCCATCGGATGCCACCCCCATAATCATCTTGCACTCCTGCTGCAAGTGCACCAATATTCAGAAGCCATTTCCTCATTCCCTCACTCACTCCCCAGACGTTACCAGGGGTCTCCTGGGGGCCCGCCACTCACCCAGACACTGAAATTCCATCACAGACACGCTGGCCCAGGCCCCCACCTCCGGGAGCTCAAGTCCCTCGCGCTCTCCTCACGGGTCGCTTCCTGACCTATGAGCGGCCTTCTCAGTCTATGAACTTCCCAGACGTGGATGGGCAGTGACAGCGAGTCCCTGCTGAGGACCACTTCTGCACAGGCTCTCGGGGCCAAAGAGAAAGAGAGGGCCACCCTGCAGGGCCAGTCCCGGGTGCACGCACCAGCCCTGGGTAGGCAGGAGGGCGTGGGCCCTGCAAGACGTCTGGACCAGGGGCCAAGAGAGGCTCTGGACACGCCACTCACTGGGCACCTGTAGCGACGGGGCCGCTCACCCACAGCTCTGGGCACACAGAGCACTAATCAGACAGTCTAGAGAGTATTAGAGTGGGCTGGAGGGGGGCACAGATGCGCAATAAACAGATCCATGGACGAAATATTTGCCGTGACAGTAAACTCTGTTAAAGTAACAAAGATAGGAAAGAAAGGCTGGGAGCTTCGTGCAGCCCTCCACCCTGTTGGCCTCTGTGTCCTCATCTCTCAAATGGGCGTGATTCTGGGTCATCATCGAGGGCCCTTCTCCTGCACCTGGAACCACTAGCCCTGTCTATGCCAACTCTCCGGACCGACCTATGCCTTTCTGCGCTTTCTGGGAACCCTCTGACCTGTCCGCGCGTTGTACCACTCATGCCCAGCCTGGAATTTCTAGACAATCGCTCGTATTTGGGAAGCACTTTAAAGTTACAAGGCGCACCCTGCTTGGTGTGGCTCAGTTGGCTGGATGTCGTCCCACAAAGCGGAAGGACAGCAGTTCGATTCCCCATCAGGGCACATGCCTGGGTTGTAGGTTTGGTCTCTGGCCAGGGCGCGAGCGAGAGGCAAGCGATCCGTGTGTCTCCCCTTCTCTTTCTCCCTCCCTTCCCCTCTCTCTAGAAATAAGTAAAATAAAGTTACGAAAAGCTTTCACAGATCCACCTCATTTAATCACATCGTCTTCACACGCGAGGGCCAGGGCCAGGCAACTGTCCTTTCCCTCTGAGGGACAAAAACATCGGAGCTCAGGGAAGTGGGAGAACTTGATGAAGATCTGAGAAGAAAACAGGAGCAATCAGGCTGACTTGAGAGCCAGACATTCTACCTCCGTCGTTTATACCTGCATCGATTATCAATCAGGAAATGGGCATGAAAAGGAAGAACGACGGGAGAGAGGAAGAAGGAGACAAGAAGAGCCTTGGGTGGTTCACAAAAGTCAGTCCCTGGTGACAGTGAGGGTCCCCCACACAGAGAATGCGTGACAACTGCCACGGAGCACCCCGGCCACAGGTCAGTTTTCCCACACCACTGACAGGGGGGCCCCCTCATCGGCTCCAGGGCCTGAGGGGTGCTGCTTGTGGACCCACCAAGGGCACATGTGGTGGGGTGGTTGAGACAGAGATACTGTTAGCCAGCACGTAGGACAAGCCACCTCCGAGGACGTTGCGCTGGCAGGAAGTGAAACCAGAAGTGACACCAAACCCTCCCGTCCTCGGGGCATGACTTCCCGCCCAGCCACTTCCGCGAACACCAGGTGCCCAGCCGGGGGATGACTCCGTGCAGGCTCTGAGAAAGCACATTTATGTGCAGCGAGGCAAGGAGGCCCCAGGGAGCCTGGATTCTACCGAACCCGGGTTTCCTGCCCACGCAGAATCAACCAAACGGAAGTCCTCGGGCCATTATCAAGCCAGTTCTTCCTCTTGGTACCTGAACCAAGTTCAGGGATGTAAGACAATCTCAAGTCCCCCTACAGGAGCTACTCACACACCAACCAACGCTGCACAGCGAACGTGTGCTCATGAATAAAGGGAAAAGCGAGAGGGAGTATGGATTAAAAGAAGTTCAGAGTTACGCCCCAACCGTGCAGCTGACCATCAACTACCCAGCAGAAGGCGCTGTGTTTGGTTCTGTCCCGACTGAACCAAGTCTGCTTCACTCCCTTTTCTGTATGCACTGGGCGGGTCCCCCGGATTTCACAAGAGCCCATCTTCGGTGCTGTGCTCACCATCGTCACCCATGTAACCTCACGTCCACCTGGGGAGTTTTGTCTGGTGCCCTGCATTTCATGGAGGAGGCGCGGGATCAAGCGGGGGTCTGTCTGCCTGCAAAGCCACACCCTCCCCAGAGGCTTCGGGAGGCAGCCATGGGCTCTGCCCACCCTTCGGCCACCCTCCCCCAAGCAGGAAATGCACAAAATGTTATTATGGGATGTATACATCGTAGGACCTCGACTTTCCTAGTTTGAGCCTCACTGACACCGAAAAGCAATGGGACGCGACTTTGAAGGCCAGCAAGCACCTCGATGATTGACAATAGTAAAACCACTAACTGGTGCTTCGTGAACTCTTCCTGATTTTCCGGCACTCTGCAAGGTAGTCTACACAGTCTCACTAGTCCTGCTATAACCCTACTGCTACCTACAGGGCCCCGCAGGAGACCATCCGAGCAGCAATGCCATCCAGAAAGCCGCAGCAGTGCTGTCAAAGCCAGCGCCGTCTCACCCTGGGTGCCTGGCCACTAGAGCGCTCTGTCCCCACCAGGGCGGATGGTGCGAGCTGATGCCTATCTCGTGTGCAGTCTGCTGAGGTTAGGGTCGCGGTGTTATGGGCAGAAACAGGGCAAGAAAAGGGGTCCGCTAAGCATTAGATGGAGATTAGGGGAAGGAAGACTGGACCGGAAGGTCACTCGGGACATGCGGAAGCTGAGACAACGAGAAGTTTCCAAAGGACTGATGCTAATTTTCGGGTTCAAAGCGGTCCGTTCGTTTTGTTTCTTAAAGCACATCTGAATGGTGGTGGGCGTGTAAGCGGGTCCTCTAGTCTGACAGAGGATTTGCCTGTGATGAGCAGCCACGTGGAAAGCTGCAGGTGAGGCATCACTTTGAACCCGTGAGTGGGGTGGGGAGAACACAAAAGATGTCCTCCTGCTTCAACCAAGGCCTGGAGGCAGCAGACAGGCCCAGGGTCTAGAGACGGGCTCTGTGCCTGGAGGCAGCAGTGGGGAGGGGTTACAGTGGACCAGAGGCAGAGCGGGCAGCCTGTGAACTCCGGGTGCCCAGGCTGCAACCGGAAACCCGGCAGGACTAGGAGCTGGAAGTCGTCGCCTGACGGCCAGGTGACAGGTGATACGGCTTAGAAAGAAAGAGGCCAAGAGGCCAGACCATGGGAAATGAAGTGGGCTGGCAGCGGGTCAAGGAACAGGGGGAGCAGTAAAACTTGAGTGACTTCTTGTGTGATTAAGGGTTGATTTGGCGTTATCTGGGGCTAGAGGGAAATACGATAGGGCAGCCCAGTTTCCAGGCCCCTGCATAGGCCCGTCCCAGTTTGACAGAAAAAAAACACACAACAATGCCCAGAACAGGTTGTACGTAGAGACCCGTTTTAACCTCTTGATCTCCCCTCCAAAAAGTGGAAGTGTCTCCTTTAGAATCACTATCCAAACCGCACAGAGTAGTTTGGGGAGCTGTATACAGAAAGCAGACAGGCATCCCCGCATCCATTCAAGCGAAAACAGTCATCTACCTCGGAAATGTTCTCAGATACACTTTCATGTTTTTATGAGGTCATCAGAGGTGTTCTGAGACAAACTTGTTCACGCTGTAATTGTCCTTTTTCTTTTTTTATCAGAGGTCATTCATTTCCAGTAATCACACACATTCCAGAACCAACATACTTTCCTGTAGAACATGTTTTGATTGCTAATTTCATCAACGTAGGAAAGACACTATTTTAAAAAATAGATATATGGGAGAATGATTCCGTACAAAAAGACAGAATAATATTGACCGTTTATTCATACTGTAATAAATTTAAGTGCAATTTCCCCAATTAAAACTGGATGTAGTTATTATTTTTTAATAGATTTGAAATTTTTCTATATTCTCAGATTTTTAACAATCAGATTCAAACCCTCAACTCCGACCCTTTAGAATGTTAGCTGTATATTTGCTTAGATGGGTAAATAAATTTTTGAATAGCACATGCTGGGAAGTTAATGAATATGCCAGGATTACTATATAGCCACGTTGTTTTTTTTTAATATCACAGAAAATATTCAAAAGCTTTTAAGTTTACCGTCACAAACTCACAATACAGTTAACTTTAGAGATTGTTGGAACCTTTCCCCCTCAGCTTCCAAAATCAAGACTTAAAACTGTGAGTTTCACAGATTTCCAAAATCTCATGAACCAACGTATTTTTTTTGTCTGCAAAACGACATCAACAAAAACTCGAGAAGAGAAACCTAAGACAGTAACAAAACTCACAGGGGGATAGAAGCAAACATCCCCTACTTCCGCCCATTCAAAGGATGGCCTCAGGGCTGAGCAAAGAAAACAAAACCGATACTTAAAAAAAAATAAAAAAAAAATCCGGTGCTTCTAATGCATTTGGGAGCGGGTGTCTAGGCAGCCAAAGGGAACCTTGGGGTCACTGGGAAGGAATGTGAAAGCCGAGTTATTAAGTTGAAGCAGAAAATATGGCCTGAAAGTTTAGCTTCGAAAGAATTAAGGATGTCCCAGGAAATGAGTGAAATATTTCCTCTGCGAGTCAGGGGGTTCGCAGGTTGGGAACCCGCATCTGGGCCTTATTACGTGTGTTTTAGGTGACAGGTGGCTTTAGGGAACGGAGCCCTCGTAGGGCTTTTAAAACATTTTCCTGGGGAGGGTAAATAATTTGATGCCTCGCTGGCTTCCCTTCTGCAGGCTGTTTGAAAAACGAAAACACGTCTTCAGCCACATCAAAGTTGTTCCGTGTGCAGATGAAGACGAATATCTTCAACCCTGACACCCGGCCGCCTGGGTCTCACTTCCGGCACTCTGAAAGCTGTTCCCTGAGCAACTGGCCGAGATCCGTGACCGAACCCCATTGTTTCTAAAACTAATATTTATCGGCTGCCATTTTTTTTTCTTTTTGTTCTTGGTGTTTCCACCTGGGTTTTTTTTTTTAATATCTGATTTTCATGCGCCTGAAAACTTTTATTGCCCAATTAGTTCCTAGGGGTAGCCACAGATGTTGAGCCAGAGAAAATCACCTCCAATTTGGCACTGAGAAATAACATGATGAGAAATTATTTCAGCTTTGACAAATAAAAGAAACGCTGTTTTGAATGCTTGCCAAGTCAAGGGTCATTTTTGCTGAGATCAAAGATGATAGATGATTTATGCCTAAGTGTTTTCCCTTGCCTTTACTGTTATTTTTATTTTTCAAACTGGTTTTGTTGTTGCCGGTGGCTTTGTGTTATTTATGTTGCTTCTCCTGGCATTTTGTTCCGAGTTATGTTTAGTCTGACGTTAGGAGCCACCTAGAAGTCCCAGTTTGCCCAGTAGGATGCCTCCCAGTCACTCAGGAGCCCTGACACTGTGCGTTAAATTCTGAATATTAGTTCCGGATCTGTCATTGCAGTATTATAAAGATGTCACACTGGGCATTAAAACTCAGCTGAAAACAGCCTGATTACTTTAATTTCAACATCCATCCACAACAGACGAAGAAGTTCCCACACACACAACCCCAGAGTTTTACATGCAGGTGGGCCTGGCACCGCCGCCCCTGCGTTCAAGGTGGACGGCATTTCCGGCACCCCGAGAATAAATAGCCAAGGGATTTTTAAATTTAACTTTCAACTGACATTTTCTTTTTAATCAAAAATGACATTTTAAAAAAAGAGTTTTAAAAATAAGCTTTTCCACATGATTGGCCAACCCTTTCTGTACTATTTTTACCCCATTCCTCCAGCTATTCTGGTCGGCAACCCCAGGGCATTCTTCTTTATTTGGGGAGAGAAAGAGAGAGAGAGAGAAAGAGAAAGACAGGGGGCGGGGGTGGAGGGGGGGAGAGAGAGAGAGAAACAGCCAGCTACAAATACATATATCAGCTAAGAGTCTGGTCCACAATTCTCCTGTCTCCTGGCCAACACGGAGACAGAACAAACCCTCCTGCACAGCTACCCAAGAAGAGGAGTCTCACTCAGCACCACCCCAACCGTTCCCATGAAGCTCCCTGGACTAGACCCCCAGGCCCCGAACTCCCGGGCTCTCAGGTACTTGTGTCGCAGAAGCCGTGATAACGCTGGCCTCAAAACCCAAGCGCTCCAATGACTGTCTCCCCATTTCAACCAGGCAGACGCCCAACTTCCAACAAAGGCGAGGACGCGTGATGGGCGTAAAAGCTCTTGCGGTCTCACAGGGCGCTTGAATAAGAGAGAAACCCGGTAAGAGAACGTGAGAGGGGAGCAGATAAGCGGTCTGTCCTCTGCAGTTCTGGAATCGGGCCATCACTCGGTGTCCTGGAGTCACACCAGATAACTTGATTGCCCTTGGACACTTATCGCCCTATTTTTTCTTGCCTTTGGTGTTTTAGTTTGGGTTTTTGTTTTTTGTTTTTGGTCTTTTCTGCAGATCTCCGACGCATCCTAAATTTACAAGTTTTTGAGTTGGGATCTAGACAAATGATCCAGATTTCTTTTTTCCTTTTTTTAATTCCAGTGACCTTATTATCACGTTTTGTTAGAAGAGTGTGGTTCTTCATCAAATCTGGGTAAGAAGCTTCATGCCCGAGAAGGTTCGTTTTTACATTTTGTGTAGTATTCGTCTGCGCTTTTCACAACTGAGATGCCTGCGGACAGGTCCCCTTCAGGTTAGGGCACCATGACTGGAATGCAGTCCCAGGCGTGAAGCGGGTGCTTTAGTAAATACTGGTGACAGTCGGAGAGACTCAGACTTGTAAAGGCTCTGGGAGGTCACGTAAAGCAGGGATTTTCAAACTCAAGTCCTTGGACCTGTTGCATCAAAATCACCTGGGACAGCCCTGACTGGTGTGGCTCAGCGGGTTGGGTGTCATCCCATAAAGTGAAAGGTAGAGGGTTTGATTCCCAGTCAGGGCACAGGCCTGGGTTTCGGGTTCTGTTCCCAGTCAGGGCGGTCCAAGAGGCAACCAATCAATGTTTCTCTTTCACGTAGGTGTTTCTCTCACTCTCTCTCCCCCTCCTTTCCCCTCTCTCTAAAACTAAGTAATCTTCAAAAAAAAATCACTTGCAAGTTTTAATTATACAGATTCCTGGGCCTTTCCACCAGAGAGCATAATTTCGCATTAACTGGTTAGGGCTCAGGAAACCCTTTTTTTTTTTAAACTGTCCAGGTCATTTCCACTTGCAGCCATGTTTAAGAATTATTGACTTAGGCTGGTGAGCAGCAAAGTCAAGAACAGACCTTAGATCTTGTGACCAGAAATTCCAGGATCACCTTCTTGGCTTCTTCATTGGGTACTACCCAAAACCAGCCCAGAGCCCGCAGCACCCTTAGAACAAACAAGATCTCAGGGACCAAGAACAGAATCTCCCCCATTATCCTCTTGTTGGTAAATAGCATGCACTGCGGTTTCAGTGAGTCTTCTGTGAGTTACAGAGTCGGGAACTTAGACTGTCATCCAAGCTAGGTCAACACGGAACATTAAATGCTGGTAAGGGGTTTTGTATCATTCAGAGGCACTGTGTAACAAAACAGGCTACCCTGGGAAACACAGTTCAATAAATGTTAAATAATGCTCTTCGCAATTGCTTGATCACCACAGGAAATCTGTGTATTCACATAAATTAAGGAAAAACAAAGAGCATAGCTTATTGGAAATTAGAAAGTGCAGGGAACTCCACAGCAATATAAAAGAATCCCAGGGATGTATTTATCCTTCGTACCAAACTCACAGACTCATAACTTATGTCTGTCTCTCCCACTTGCCCTTTTCTTTCTTCCTACTTTCCATCCCAGGTTTCAGCGGCTCTGCTTAAACAAAACACACTGCACTGAGGTTGGCGTGAGTGTTTCCGTTCTCTGTGCACAAGCCCCACGTCTTACAGTGACCTGAAGACAATGGTCATCTTTCCACTGAGATGTCTGAAGGACAAGCAGAGGCCCACAAGAAAAGAAAGCTCTGAGGGACGGAAACGTCCCCGATCTCAGGAGTCGTAGGTCAAGAAGGTAACCCAAAGCACCCTGACTGCTGTCCTTACCCGTGCCCATTTTGCAGCCTCCTCAGGTGGCATTCCACCTGCCAGGCGCCTGGCACTCCAGGCCACCTTGGGGACAGCTGCCAGTTAGGGTCTTTCCCATCTACCCAGCTAGTGTCCCGTTCAAACATCGCTCAGGGGGCCTCTGAGACTAAAACCAGGACATGGAGAGGTGTCAGTCCGTTCTCTGCCATCGGTTTGTCTTTTTAATCTCTTTATATGAGCAAAGCCCAGATGGAAAGTTCCAGCGAATCTAATAGAAAGGTGGTTTCCCAGCTAAACCCCAGGACCTCGACTTAGAAGCCGAGAGTCAAGTAAGACAGAGACTTAGAAATGACCGATTCATTTCTGCACAGCGTCGAGAAGCTATAAAGCCACCCAAAAACGTCTCTCCTGGCTGAGCTGTAGAATTTCCTCTCCACCTGGCTTTCTCCTCTGCCCCACAGCTCGGAACAGGAAGGGCAATCATGAGTCACTTATTTTCTCACAGCCTGAGCTGTGTTTCTCGCAGACAGAGGCAGAGGGACCAGCCGACATGGATGACAATTCGGGGCTGTGTCCTTCTGCTCGTGAGTCACCCTTTTTAGAGAGATGATGGAAGCTCAGAGAGGGCTGGGAAGGGCCAATCAGACTAATTTTGTGTCCTTCTGTCTGTGTAGCCTGAGACTGTCCTAGTGAGGTCTTGAAAGTGAAGGGTCACAGTCCCATCTCATTATGACGCTTTTGTAGGGGACTCTGCCACCTTCTGGCCATCATACTTGTGTAGGTGACCATCCAATATTCTCTCTTCACCCAGTCCCTCGCTTTGTCAATTCCCATGACCACGACGGGGCTCTACTAGAGTCACACCCCAGACCTTTCCATCACTGCACAGAAATTACCTTCCTCCTTTGCCCGTAATTTCTGGCCCTCCCAGCGCCTTCACTCTCTCATGGGCTGAGTCATGTCCCCCTCCCTGGGGCTCTCCGTCATTGCCCGGATAACTGTCCTTTGTCTATCCTCCTTCTTGGCCCCACTGAAGACCAGGTCTGGTCTCTCTGGCCAGGCCTCTCAATGGCTTGCGCCCCATTCTCCTCCTGTACTCTCATCATGCCCCTCTTCGCGCGGCTTCTGGACCGCCCTCCGCCTCTGCCCATCCCCAACGCTGCAGGACCACGCTGCGAAACACAACACTCCGCATGGAAGCCTGTCCCACCCCTAGCCAGAGGTTCTCTCAGAGACCAGACCTGAGTTTACTCCGTCTTCCTGTCTCGGGTGCCCAGCAGGTACCTGGCTGACACGCGCATCCCAGACACGTACGCTGGATGCATATGCATGACGGATGGACCTCGGGGAGGGAACAGGAGGACTTTCTTTCCCATCACCCTGCAGCTTGTCCCACCATACACATGGCTTTGACTCTCAAACCACAGCACTCGTTCAGGACCCCAGGGACGCCCCACCTCCCACCCGCACAAAAGAGAACGCAATCCTGCGTGATTCCGAAGGCACCTGAATTGCTTCAGGGTCATTATTACAAACATCAATTATCCCGACAGCAGCAAAGAACAGATGCGTAAGTTAATGGAGTTTTCCGGATGGCAGAATGCTGGGTAAACAAATCTGCGCCGCGTCATATACGGAGAACTATCCCAACGTGGAGCTGGGAAGCGAGTTTGGAGCTGAGCGGCAGGTGCCGCCGTCCGGGGGATTGTAAATCCGCGGAACCCTCCGCGAGCCCGCGCCGATCAGGAAAATCGGGCCGCACCGGCCTCGGAGCGGCTGCGCGGAAGGCCAGCTGAACACCCCCCTGGACGGGCACCCGAACGCTCAATTAGCATCCCAGAGCGCACCCAGGGACTTGCAAAGAGCCAGCTCTGCCATGTCATTACAAGGAGGGAATCGCATCCCCGCCAGCCTCTCTCATTAGCCAGCGCTGTGAAAGGCCTTCTGTGAGGCGCTGGGAAGCACTCGACCTCCCCATGTGCCAGGGCCCGCTTCCAGCCAACAGTCGCCATGTGCGCCTCTCTCGTCTCTTTGAAAACCTCCAGAGTTATTCCCTTTGCTCTTCAGCGAGATTTCATTGTGCCTTCAATACATAATTCTGCATCACACACGATTTGCTCATTTCTATGTGTATTTTTTTTAATGGATTTTACGGGCAAGCCTGCCCCAAACTGCGGTGGCTTCACCTCGGGGATTTTGACACATCTTTTTAACAGCAGGTCGGCAGACGCTGTGAATGAATGCCAGCTCAGAGACACAGCCCTGCCCCAGCTTCCGCTCTGACAAAGAGTCCACCTGCAAGCATGGCGCTTACAATGGGTGTTTGGAAGGACAACCGGCATTCAGGCGAGGCATGTGCAAACCTAGGCATATTGCAGTAACAGGAAACAATGAATCTAGCTCTGAAAATAAGAACACGGAGCCTTGTAGGGCTGTTGAAATTAAATTTAGAAGGGGAGAAGGTGCATACACTGTGTGTGGGGGGTGGGGGAGCATCCGAGTAGCCGGTGTGAATGACACCTTCACGTGGGCTTCGTTCACTTTGTAGACACGCGCGTGTCTGAGATGGCAGGGGCCGCTCTGAGTGCCACAGACGCTCTGTGTGAGCCTGAGCAACGCAATTTTTCTTCAAAGCATGTTGCAGCTTGACGGACAGGTCTCTGAGGATGGTCCTGGATGTCAGTATCCATGAAAATGAGTTCCTGAGTGTAGTCACCCCACCCCGGCTCGCGTGGGACCCCAATCACCCATTCCTCACAGAGCCATTTGCCCTGTGCCTTGCTGCTGACGAATAATATATTCACTTGCTTCTTGCTAAAAAAAAGTGAGAAACCACTGGTGCACACTGATAGCATCCTCAAGGAGCTATAATTGGGAAGGGGCACACTGGTTCTGACCACGCCAGGGGACCTCAAGCTGCTGTGACTCTGCTTGCTCTGCAGCCGGCTGGAGAAACGTGCCTCCAAACTGTCAGGTGACCCTGTCTCACTGTTTGGAACTGGAAAAGTAAAGACTATCTGCTGGACAAAAAGGGACTTGCTTGCCAGTGTGCCACTGAGCATTTTCACAGAGCGCCAAGTGCCACCTGATTAAAACTCCTCACTGGGAGGAACGTGTTTGCTTTGCAGTCTGTTTCTATGGCGTTGGGGCAGCACCCCATGCACACGTGTTCTTCTGCATTTAAATATTTAACATAGGTGTCTACAGACCAAAGTCACATGATGCGGCTCCGATGTTCCAGGGCAGGACTAGGGCTGCCATGGAGACAGGACACATAAGCAAGCGTCGACTCCAGCTCCCAGGAGAGCATGCATCAGAACACCGTCCGTTCTTCTGGCTGCAGACTATCCCCTGGCATGCACAAACTGCATCTATGCATCCACTCGTCTGCCTACGGTAGCTCTGTCAGGAAGTTTGGAATCCAGAATGCACGACTCCTCCAACTTTCTTCCTCTTCTGCAAGATTGTTTGGGCTCTCAAGGGCCCCTGAAATTCCATGTGAATTTGAGCACTGGCTTTTGTATTTCTGCAAAATCGAAGTGTCGTGATTTTGTTTGGGACTCGTGGAAGGTATAGTAAGAGGCACTATTAAACCAGCTTCCCACCTAGACAGGGCTCGCTCTGTCGGAATCTGCCTGAGTAGCCACTCGGAGACTCTGGACTATATTTGTGTTGAAACTGCCCAGGGAAGGCTCACTGGGTAAATTGAGGTTAATTTTGGTCCATTTAACTTAACTCAGCAATGGCTACCCACTGCCCACCCTGAATCCCTGGGGCGGACAGCTGTGTGCATGTTATATACAAAGAGCTTATCGCAGCCAGGGTGGGCGAAGAGGACTCTGCCCTTCAAATGTTAGCGCTCGGTGCTCCCATCACTAATCACTGCCTCTGGCTTTACAAGTACAAAGAGGTGGGCAGCATGGCTGTGGCACCCTGCCCCTCACCCGCCACCCAGAACCCTGGCCGGCAGAAGTGACTTCCAGGGGATTTAAAGGGCTAGTACCCTTTGTTTTCTCTCCC
Source organism: Macrotus californicus (assembly GCA_007922815.1). Lineage (NCBI taxonomy): Eukaryota > Metazoa > Chordata > Mammalia > Chiroptera > Phyllostomidae > Macrotus > Macrotus californicus. The sequence goes on from VMDR010000048.1 coordinate 78,935, forward strand.
CTCCATCTGTTTGGGAGCCAGACATTGCAGACCAGGGCATTCCAAAGCCACTGCACATATAGGGGAAATTAGAAAGTCACCACCTGGGCTCAGAAACAACCTGAGAAGATCTTAAGTTTACACTTCAGGCTAATGCTAAGCTCAGAGATAGCTTACAGCAATTTAAAAAAAAAGAACAGTAAATAAAACAAAACAACAGAAATCCATAGGGAAGGGGAGATTTCCAGAATGACTGCATTATTAGATTCAAATATCCAGTTTTCAACAAAAAAATCGTAAGGCCTACAAAGAGGAAAGAAGGCCCATTCAAAGGAATAGACAAAACTTTAACAAGATGGAGCAAGAAAAAAAAAACAGAGAAAACTCCAGTTACTAAAATCAACATGTAAGTGGACACACCACTACCCATTCCATAGAAATAAAGAAGATTATAAGAGAGTTGTGCCCCAATTGCAGGTACAACAGGCCAAAGCGACCCTGTCCACCCAAAGCCTGGGCCATTTGACAGTCGCGTCCCAAACTTCAGAATGTACCTGCCTGTCCTTCTGGGGGCGGGGCGGGGAATGATGAGAGTCCTGGGACTCCAGGACGCAGTTTGAAAGCTCCCGAGTGATGATCTCGTAAGGCCCACTGACACCGACACTCCGTGACTTACGAATTAGGAGCCGAAAGAGCAGCATTCATTTTAATAGGTCGGAACTCGGTAACAGCCGTATTTCCGGCTGTACTCCCGAGGCAGTCCAGCCTGCCTCCTTCACTGTGGGGCCACTGCAGCAGCTCTATGGCCAACAGAAGCCTTTTTAAGATGCAAAACATGCACTTCAAAGCAGTTGGATGGAGCCGCAGATCCTCAGCTTAAATAAACAGCATCTCTCCTTCCTCTGCCTGCGCTATGCCAACAGTCTTTGAAGCAGGGGTCCTACCTAGTGACTGCACCTTGCCGTAGACATTAAATCAGCACTGTGGTGCCCACGGGAATGTCGCAGGAAGCCCTAATCAAAGCGGAGCATGGGCTCCTGAATCCCTGACAGCGTTCATTACCAAAGCCGGAGCCTGTCAGGTTCTAAAGCGGGAAGTGGATGGTGTGCCCAGACGTGGTCATGGCATCCACACAGTGGTAGGTTTGAGAGGCAGAACCAAGTCACCCGGAGAGATTTTAACCCAGGCAAAGCTGCGTCTGACAGTCATTGGATCTGTGCAAATCTGGGACTGGGTTAAGTTCCATCTGGGTTTCGCTAGCATGTGGCTTCCTTTATGGCACGCTCACCAGGCCAGGTGAGAAAGAGTGAGCTACAGCAGGAGAAGGCCGGTGAATATAAACCTCACACAGTACCTGCTCTCGGGGCAACGTAAGGAGAGGTTGGGGGAGGAGCTTCTAGAACCTGGTACGTCTCAGCCGGAGATGAACCCAAAAGTAAAATTTCAAGAAACGAGTCACATTCGAGACCAACAATCGGCATGGGATCCATTTAAGGTCCAAAAGTAGGTCATTTGGAAAAGACCAGGTTGGTAGGGAGCACAGCATAAGCAAGAAGTCAGTCCCTCGGCAGCCAGCTAGGGGCTGCCTCGGAGAGGTCCCAGGATCGTGTGACTGTGTGTGGCGGGGGGGGGGGGGGGGGGGGGGGGCCGGTGGTAGAGAAGAAGCTCCTTTTGAAAGAACAAGAAGCAGTCCTGGCTGGTGTGGCTCAGTGGATTGAGCACCAGACTGAGAAGCAAAAATTCTCTGGTTCGATTCCCAGTCAGGGCACATGCCTGGGTTGTGGCCCAGGTCCCAGGCAGTAGGCATGCAAGAGGTAACCACACATTGATGTTTCTCTCCCTCTCTTTCTCCCTCCCTTCCCCTCTGTCCAAAACTAAACAAAATCTGTAAAAACAACCAGAACAGAGCCACAGTGAGTGAGCTGCACTGGAGTGACCTCCCAGCATCCTTCCATCGCATCGTGTAACAGGGTTACGCTCCAGGTCTCCAGGTCCTGGCATGGCGTGCTGGGCCCCCCCAGGACGGACCCTGGTCAAACCACAACCCCTGCCCCTCCTGCTTCTCCAGAGGCTGCCCCCATCCCTGCCACACTGCCTCTCCACTCATGCTCTGCCCACTCTCCTCTCCGTGTAAGAGGCTTCCTAACCCTGTGGCACAAGGGGAGGTCACGACCTCTCTCACCATGCCCACCACGGGGTATTATTCTCCTGGCTCCATCTCAAGTGCTTTAATTACAGGTAGAATCAATTTAAATACTTGGACAAATACCTGACAGTGGAAGGACATTGGGACAAAGGTCATCACCCGAATTTCTGCTGTATTTTACTGTAGTTTTGCTTCTTGCCCCAACGTGGACCGTGACACCAGCGTGACCACCACCCGTGGGCTGAGTCCATGAGCACGTCCAAGTCCATAAGGAATTCGCTTTTGTTTATTTGTTACATTTGGCAACGGGTGTTCCCTATGCATGTAAATTCTTCCAAAAAGCAAGCTCCTTCCACATGATAAAATGGAAAAGGCAATGCGAGTAATAATAGGGATAACAGTTTCATTAGAAGCCAACATAAAATTGAAAAAGGGAAAAGCCAGTACACCAAGTTGCTCTCGTTCCAAGAACACCTACCTGCTGGCCCTTTCAAAGATGCATCCGCTCTGGTCCGGCGGCGCAGGCCAGGCCCCACCCCTCCACCTCCTCTGCCTTAGGGACTCACAAATGAGTGCTCGGGGCTCACAGGAGGGTTGATCACACACACTGGGCGTTGATCTCTGGATGCCTGCAGGCCTGCAATCTGCGCTGCAACTTCACCCCCCACCCCCCAGAAGGAAGCAAGCAAGCTAGAAAAGGAAGGACGACACAGAGGACCGAACCAATACAAGCATCTGTAGCAAGTTAATTGGACCCTTGTGGGCCACCAGCAGGCACAGCATTAAAACAAACCGAGCCTGGCGCTGCGCACATTCAGGACTGGCCCTGCCCTGGGTCTCCTGGCTTTTCCCTGCCCCCACCCCTGGTTGCCATTTCTAAAGGACCTAATTAGGGGTCTTTTGGAAGGATCACAAGCCAGTTTCCATCGAAAAAGAATAAGGTATTTTGCCTGCGAACTGCAGACACCGTTAGAAGTTGGTAATTAGCAGGACTTGTTAATGGAGTTTGGCTGTGATTAAGCGGTGATTGAGTGTGGGTTCGGTGCCTGTCGGTGGGTGAGCCCAGGAGGGGGAGAGCTGTTTAATGAGACACCTGTTGTTGGAGGCCCACTGGGGTTTGCTGCAGCTGATTGGCACTTGGACGCACCACTCTCGCTGGGGGAAGCCGGGCCGAGCCTGCCAGGTGGTTGACACAGCAGCGGAGCCCACCATTCCCAGCAAGTCAGGGCTGGCTGCGTTTCCTGAGCGGCCTGTGCAAGGCCGCAGTGACATGCTCCCATGTGATCCCACAGGCTGAGGGGCACGGGGCTCTGACTCCCAGGGGGTGCTGCACGTTCCCTGCAGGAGGATGCTGCCCACGTGGGGTCTTCCATGGTGGCCCCTGTGCCCACCCAACACCAGGCTGGGCACCGCACACTCCTGTCCTCATCCTGTCCCCCAGTGTGGAAGAGGAAACTGAGGCAAGGGAGGTTACAGAATCTGCCCAGGCTCAGACAGGCCGCCTCCGGTGCCTAGTACTCCGTGCTCAGAGACAGCACCCCTCCAGCCTTCAGAGGACCCCTGGAGAGAGTGTGAAAATGCTGATTCCAATTAACGGGGTCTGGGGTGGGCCTGGAGGGACCACTTTCCCAGACCTTGAATGCTTCTAGAAGGATATCAGAGTTCCAGATCCATCTCTCAACAGGGATTTGGTATATGTTCCTGAACATGGGGTAAGGGACTGTCATATGCCAAAGGGATTGTCACAGGACATGCAGATATGGCTTATGGAAATTGTTTTTTTTTAACTGTTAAAATTTTCAAGTACCCAAAGGTGCTACATCTCAAGGATCCCATATGAAAACGGAATATGCAAGAGGCCTTAGGATGGAAGCGAGTAAACAGCAGGTCTGAAGACAGACGGGTGGTGAGGGAAGCCCAGCTCTGCCAGTGCTCGCCGTGGAGCCTTGGACCAGCGGCGTAACGCCTTCGGGCCTTGGTGCTCCGCTAAGGACTTGAGGGCAGACATGTCGTCTTGAAAGACTGCTAGGCTAGGGGACAGAGGTAGGGGAAGCTCCTGGTATAAGGCAGACACTGGAGAGGGTTCATCTTGAGCCCTGCTGCACGCGGCCCAACCCCACCAGCACGGCCAAGGGTGACATCTCCAGCATCAGCACCTTGGAGAGCTGCCCCAGACCCACTGCATGCCCCCGCAGGTGGACACCAAAGAGCTTGTCCCCAGGCCGTCACTTCCCCCCTGCACGGTCACAAGGAGTGACCCTAGTCCTTCCACATGCCTATAGCCCTGCCTGATCCAGCCACTATGGTACCCCCACTGGCCCCGCTTCCCAGATCTAACCTGCCAGCTCACTCCGGCCAGTGTCTGTGACCCCCCCGTTAGTCCCTGCCTGACAAGCCCGGATCTTGCTGTTCCCCCACTCAGATGCTCTTTCTCCAGCTCTCTACCAGGCTCGCCCCATCACCCCATCACCCCATCACCGCTCTGCTCAAAGCCGAGAGCCCTTCACAGACGACTGTATATACCTTTGCAACTCACCCAGGCCTCCCTGGCACACCTCCTTGCCTTGCTTTATTTTCCCCGCACACCGATTCGCACAAACACAACAGATTTGGTGGTTCCTAACCATTACTGTCTTGCTCCCTCACACTGCCCACGTTTTGCTCCTTGACGAATCGCAGGTGCCTAGAAACATTACCTGGTACACCATAAAAAAGATGGTGAATAAATGATAAGTGAATGAATGAATGAACGAGTTCTTGACGAACAGTAGGCCCTGCATGACTGTTTATTGAGTGACTGAATGAAATCGGGCCTTCTTCCTGATGTTGCTATGCAATGAATGGTCATGACTGTTTATTGAGTGACTGAATGAAATCGGGCCTTCTTCCTGATGTTGCTATGCAATGAATAGTCCAAAGACCCTCTTGGGACCATCTAGCCAGCACAGTGACATTCTGGCCCTGCCAGTGTTCACCCCATGTCAGTTCCACACAGAAAGAGCCACATGTCCTAAGGGGGCAGAGTCCCCAGCTAAAACGGAGCCCAGTCCAAATGGAAAGAAAGCTCCCTCCCCCCCATAATAACCAGCCTAAGCCACTGGACAGTGTGTGGAGGAGGCAGGCTTCCTTGGCAGTCCACCGAGCTTAACCCCAGAGTGAACTTGGAACCATGGGCAATGGGGCCTGAAAACATCCACAGAGGTTGGCAAGTCAGGATACAGTAGGGGAGACCCTGCCCCCCACAGGTGGAGTCGAGGACTGCAAGCCCCGCCCCCAGCAGAGGGTCCACAGCCTTGGCCTAGGAAAGCCTGCCCATCAGGAGGCCACTGCCCACCGCTCACTGTTCAGGGACGCGGGATTATATGGAAGTTAACCGTATACCCAGAAACTGCATATCTAGTTCACATTCCAGAGAATGTGGATTTAATTATTCTCAACCGATCCTTGTGTTTTTTTCTTCAAGTTCCAAATTAAAAAACCCTCCAGGCTGTCATTTTCAAGGGTTATGTGGCACTGATGAACACTTGCTGATTTTTTACTAAGATCCAGTGCAGGCCTGGGACTGGTAAAACCAAGAACTTCCGGCGTGCGGCCTGACGCAGGCCTCCACCTTTCAAGGCGCATGTCCACCACATTCCAGTGCAGTGCAGTGTTGTGAAGGCCACAGGCCCCACCTAATGCAGTCCTGAAAGGTGCGCATGGTTCTCTCCATTTTTACAGGCGAGGGATGTTGGGGAACTTGGGTGGCTGGGTTAGCCTAGCAGAGCCTCCAAAACCAAGCGCCACAGCCCAGGGGGCTTCAACAACAGAAACTTATTTTCTTGTGGTTCTGGAGGCTGCAAGTCCAATATCGAGGTGCCTAGATGGCAGGTTTGGTTCCTTCTGAGGCCTCTCTCCTTGGCCTGTAGACGGCCGTCTTCTCTCTGCGTCCGCACATGGGCTTTCCCCTGTGTGCTTAGCCCATGTGTCATTCTGTGTCCCCAGAGTCCCTCTTCACTGAAAGACACCAGTCTGGTTGGGTCACGGCCACCCAACGGGGTTGTTTTCACTTCATCACCTGCACATACAGTCACATCCCGAGGCACGAAGGGTCAGGCCTCAGAACATACGGATTTGGGGGTGGGGACACAGCTCAGACACAGCAGGGGTCATGGCACTCTGGTCTGCCTGGGACACTCCGCGCATGCTCACTGTCCCAATGTCATCACTCCATAGCACCCTTTCAGTATCGAAATCATCCCCGTCTGATTGATCAGCTCTATGCGCGCCATTCTGTCACTGCGGGATTCACAAAACAGGAAAAGAACAGATGGAGTTTCAGCTCTGCACTACTCACCAAGTCTGCCCGCCCCTCCTACCTCTCGAATATTCCCTTTGCACAAGCATGTGGCTCCCCCATGGGAACTGCACCCACCTGGCATTTGCAGGGCCTAGGCAAAGAAAGCAGACAGGCACAGGGACTGGGTGGGCAACATGCAGTGTCCACGGCTGGCCACAGCAACCCAGAGCGACGTGGGGCTCGTTTGGAGGACCGTGGGCAAACGGGCGTCTTCTTCTCTCATTCACTCTTTGCTTTCATTGTGGCTGACCATGTTTTACTGTTGTCCTTTTGTTCCAAAATGAAGAACCCTCTTCAATGGCCAAAGGAAAGCTGAAAGCAAGGGCGTGTGTCCAGGAGAATGCTGCGCAAGCCCCTGGGCCACCGTGGTGGACGGCCCAGCCCGAGCCTTCTGCCAGGATTCTGTGGTTGTTTACCGCACCCTCACCCCACCAGGAAGGCCCGGCAGCATATGGCGCTTCCCTCCTGTCTCCAGCATCTTCCGCGGCATATGTGCGAGCCTCTTCCCTCCTGGGGCACGTGAGCCGGCCCCTCACTGGGCCTGTGGCTGCATCCTCCGACAGACTACAGGTTGCATATTGCCGGCCTCCGCCTCTGCTGTGAGCCCACTCAGCCTTTTCACAGCTCATTCCGCAGAAGCAAAGCCAGCGCCCTGTGACCGTGAACGTGATGGATTCTGTCCTGGGTGAGAAGGAGGGACAACTCTGGGAAAGTCTACAAATCCCAAGGGCGAGCCAGACTTTGACGACTTGACTTACTCTGTTCCCATGTACCCTAAAAAAATGAAAACAATGACAATAGCTTCCATAGAGCATGTGCTCACCGTGTGCTAGGCTTTGGGCCAAGTTCCAATCAAACCACTCACACAAACCCGTGAGGTCTGTCTCCCAGGCAGAGAGAGGCGCATTTGAACTTGGGTCTGCCTCTCCCTCTACAGCTCTTGCTGCCGTGGTACCGACTTTGAACGTTTGTGTGATCACTGAAAACGAGGTTCCCAAAATGCTTAATAATGCCGACTTTGCACCTAAAAATGACTCATTTTTGTCTATACTAAAGCATCCTAAAGTGCTTTCCAAGGAATCCATCTTCCACAAAACGTTAATAAATGCCCTGTCTTCCTGCCTTGACCTTCCTCCAAATGAAGGGCCTTTGTGGCCTTCTGTCAGAAGGTTCGGTGGCTCAGTTTCACGGGGTTTGTTTGCTTTTTTCAGGACTTCTCCACA
>VMDR010000048.1:86721-152572 GCA_007922815.1 Macrotus californicus
CTGGCCACAACCCTCCTTTTCATCTTGGCCTTCTTCTAGGGTGACCAGCTTGTCCCCATTTTTCTGGGACGTTGCTGGTTGGAGCACTGAAATCCCACACAACGCAGGCAAACCTGGACCGCTGGTCAACCTACCTACCCCCTATCCGCCCTAGCGTGGATTAAGGTTTTGCTCCCTAATTCTTCATCCTCTGCCTGAAATGTCCTCATCTCACTGTTGGCCTTTCAAGGCCAGGTTCACAAGCTTTCCTCTCGTCAGACATTCCCTTATCATAGCCCTTATCATAAGCCTCTCCTGATGAGCTCAGCCAAGCCCCTAGGCCTAGCACTTCAGCTAATCAGCTGCTGACTATAACCCCGTCCTCAGTATACCCATCTCCCTTCTGGGAGACTCTTCCTGTCACGCCCATCCTCGTGTCCCACTGCGCCCAGCAGAGTTCCTGATACCAGGCCTCCATTGAATGGACCGGCGCTCATTCAGGATGTGCTGATGGTTTGGCTGGTTCTGATCTCCCGGCAGGTCCAAAGTAGGAAGGCTGAGGCCAAGCAGGACAGTGGAGAATGGGAACTGACTGCCCCCGCCCTCCTGCAGCTAAAAATGCAGTAAATAGCGCTGAAGCCTCAGCGGGCATGGGGTCCTCTGTGCACTGTACAGAGCTGGCTCTGACCCACAAGCAGCCGGTCAGCTTCCTCCTGGAGTCAGAGCCGGGCTTTGCTGATCTGCGCAGGCAGGAGTCTGCAGAGGCCCAGAATGCCTCCCGGAAGGAGAGACAGTTGTCACCTACTCCACCTGGTTGTTCGGAGTCGTTACCATTCCGTAATTTGCTTGGGAAATTGCAGGGGCCATTGCTTTACAACGAATATAACGTGAACAGAAAGGAGTTTGGACAAGTCAGAGTCACCACAGCCAAAGCAGGCCGCCCTCACTGGAGCTGGCAATCAAGCGCCAGGGAAGACGCAGGGCTTGAAGGTGGTGACGAGCCATCAGGTGCAGGATGGCGAACAAAAGCCAGTGGGACGACAGTGGGAAGCTTCTGCACCTGAGGATCTGGTAGAACTCCTATTTATTTTTCCAAAAATGACGATCTTGTTTTTTTTAAGCCAAGTAGCATTGTTTTCCAACCTGTATCAACTAAAGAAAGGAAGGTTTCCACTGAGTATTTTTCTTCTGACGATGTCACATTACATTGGTTTTCTGGAAGCTACCAGAAAAAATATAAAGAGAAGCTCTCTCTAGAGAGAGAAAACCTCACTCCCTCTTTCTGTCTCTGTGTATATTTAAATGTGTGTGTGTGTGTATATATATATATATATACACACATATATAAATACGTATACACACTATACACACATATTATATGTAAAATACATATATAAGCATTTAAATAGGTTTTTATTGTTATTTATACTGTACTATATTTGTTACTTATTACTTACATACATACACATACATGTGGAGAGAGAGAGGCAAGAGCAACGCCACCCCAAATGCAGCCTGCCCCGTTGCCCAGAGAAGCACCCGAGCTGGGAAAAGGCAGGACAACCGCGGGCCCCGCCCTCCCCACCCACAGTCAGGGTTCTGCAGGGGTCCTGGGTGAACTGAACTGATGCCAAACGCTCCCAGGCCAGCTCAACAGCTCATTGAGAGGAGACATTTATCCTTGAGGACCTGCTGTGTGTGCGCTGGGCCAATGGAGGCACAGGAAGCACTGCCGATTCCTACATCACTTTGAGTTTACGTGAAAGGAGAGCCTGGTTTGGGGTGTCTCCTTTCCAAACGCTGGGCAACCTGGCACCCTGCAGGATGCGGTGTTTCTCCACCATTAACGTCTCTAGGGAAATTCCGTCAATAACTCGGAGGCCCCGAATACCGTGTGGCGTCACTGGTGAAATTGGAGTCCCCTGCTCAGGTGGGTGTCCTCCTAGGAAGTGAAGGCTTACCCCACCCCCACCCCCACCAAATGGTGGAGGGTTTACACTCATGTTCTGAGGACTTGAATAGTTCTCCCAGATTAAGACCAGTGCCCTAACCGGGCAATTGGAAGTAGCCGTGTTTTTAAGTTAATCACAGGTAACAAAGAAGGGGAGGTACTAGGAGATTAAAAAGTAATTAAAAGAAAGTAAGACAAAGAATAGAATAAGCAGCACTAGCTGTACATCCAAGCTGCTCTGTCCTTTCTCCTTCCTTCACGCTCTTTTTACCCAATGATGCAAGTGAACATTTGTTAAAGAAGGTGGGATCCACATCTTCCCTTAGGCAAAGCTAAGAACTCTGTTCTGGATCTCTCAAAACACTGACGTAACGCTTCAGGAAGTTAACCATGAGGTCATGTAAATAACTCTAAAATTTCATATTACATAAATAAAGGCAAATTAATTTCCTTTTTAATGGCGAAAGGAAGAGCATAGAAAAAAAACGTTTCATAAACAAGGAGGCAAGAAGAACATCCTTGGGCTCTAGTCTCTGGTTTGGCCCCGGACCAGTTCTGTGAGTATAAATAAGTCAGGGCGTCGGCTGGGGACTCAGTGCCCAAGCCCGTGTGTGATGGAGGCCACCAGATGAACTTAAAGTCCCCTAGAGCCCTAAGGGTTCAGTTGTCTAGAAGAAAGAAAAGAAATAGGAATCAATTAATTAGGGTCAATTAGGGTCTTACTTTTCCTAGATTTCCAGTCTTAGAACTACAGAATTAAGTTTTTAATCACAAGCCTGGTGCTTGGCTGCTGTGCCCCACCTTCCGAGAGCCCTGATGTCTTAACCAGAGGCGATCGGATGCAGGAAGAAACTCCTGGTGCCCCGCAAAGTCAACGGAGAATGCAGGCCACGTCTCGCGGCTGAAGAAGACTCAACATTCCACTTCGAGGTGGGAGAAGGGAATTCGGCTACCTGAGCCCCATCCCGATGCTCGTGTTCACCCGGGGACAGACACACAGAACTGGCTTTAAAGGTGACAACGCGACTGAAGATTTGGAGCAGGGACCGAACACGCAGTGGAATCTGGCTAGGACTCCTACACCATCTGAGAGAGGCTGAATGATGAAGGTGTCAAATTAAATGACTCTTAAAACCAGTGACCTACTGGTGCACAGGATGTCTACCTACTGGCCCAAGTAAAACTTCAGTCTCGTCTCCCAAACACTGTGGACGGAGTGGAGCTTACTGAAACCCAACAATATCAATTAGTTGTCCTGGTATAAAGCCCACTAATCTGGAGTATGATATTGAGTAATATTTTAATGTAATTCATATTGAAAAAATAACATGAATTATTATTAGTATTGTGAAAATTAATACTTTTTGAGCACTGTGCTAAGTACATTCTAGAAATCATGTCATCTGTTACTCCTAGTGACTTATATGAGAGGCTCTATTATGGGTCTTGTTTTCCAAATGGGGAAACTGAGGCACAGGCAGGGAAAGCAGTCTGTACCTTGGTTCGTAGCAGAGGTGGCATTAGATCCCGGCTCTTCTAACCCCTGAGCACACGCCCTAGATTCAGTCCCTATTTTTAATAATAGAGAGATCACAATTTAAAAAATAAATCCAGGGTGTGTTTCACTATAATGTAATAGTGAAAACCTAGCTGAAAACTAACTGCATCGTAGTCTTTGATACTTCTGACCATCAATGAGCAAGCGAACCGCTCCGTTTCTGGAGAGTCATTCTCCGGGAACATTCATTCATCCCTGTTGGAATTCATTCTGAACTTGAACACTACAGGCAGGGTTTCTAACCACACAAGTTTACAAGAGGGTCGGGGGTGGATGCATCTTTTATTAAACACAGTCCTTTCTCACAGCTCTGCAACCTGTGAACGACAGAATGGTTTTCCTCCTGCCCGGTGGCTGGCAGGGACGCAGCTCCCAGCGGCACGTGAGAGATCTCTGCTCAGACAGGCTGCAGGGGCCGCTGCCTGGCTTCCGCCCCTGACGCTTCCAGAACCAGCTCCATGGAAACCAGGCCTGACAGGCTCCTGAGGGGCCTCCTGACGGCCTGATGAAGACATCACAGACCAAACGGAGCATTTAAACGCGGCGCTGGCCACTTTCCATCTATCCCTTAGCATGCAAATAAGCCCCCTGTTCTGCCTCTGGGTTCTCTCTCTTGCAGTGCAGGGCTCAGAGGAAGCCAGTTGCCAATGACTTAGTCGGTGGCTGCCTCTTCTTTCTAGGCGTCAAGAAATGCCTCAAATTATCACCATGTAATAAGGCTCCCCAGTTGTTGCTTTACTCTGCCTGAGGGTCTGCGTCTACTCCATCCGGTAGGCTTCCCCTGTGTGCTGATAAGTTTGTGCTTTGAATTTGCAGAGGATTACAAATGGGAGCTGAGTTAGCGTGTGTTACACATTATCACATATCAGGGGAGCGACTTCCCCACAGGAAGCTAAATCGGGGAAAGAGGGATTCTAAGATTCTCCTGGAGGCATTTTTGCCACATGCCATACTCAAAATCAGAAGAATCTGAATTTTTTTCCCACCAAATTTCTCACCTGAAGGAGAAAGATGTTAAAGGACATGGCTTTTAACCTTCACCTCCACGTGGATATTTTAAACTTGAATAGACTTTCAAAAGCCATAACCCTGCACCCTATTATAAGATTCAAAAAAGAATCTTAAGGTTGTTGAAAGTTAAAGAGAACCTGCCCTAGGAAAACTGTGTTGGGATTGTACTTAAAAAGAGAAAAAAGCTGAAGAGTTCATTCTTAACACTGCTGCACTAATGACAAATGTGTGGTTTCTCAAAATGGTCCAGCCTGCCCTGACTGGTGTGGCTCAGTGGGTTGGGCGTCATCCCCCAAAGTGAAAGGCTGCGGGTTTGATTCCTGGTCAGGGCACATGCCTGGGTTGTGGGTTCGGTCCTGGTCAGGGTGCTTACAAGGCACAGCCAACTGATATTTCTCTCTCACATCCATGCTTCTCTCCCTCTCCTTTTCCTGGAAAAAGAGAAGGGAGGAAAGAAAGGTGGGGGGGGGGGGGAGGAGGTCCAGATTCAAAAAAGGCTGCCTGCAGCTGAGCCCACACATGTAATGAAGCAGAACACGAGGGTGAGTTAGCCTTGAGTCCCAACAGAACTCGTCTGCATCAAACACTGAGCGAAGATCTTTGAAACAAAAGTTCTTTCCGTTTGATATATTATCTAGTGAAGGATCAGGGTTCCCCCTTCACAAATACAGCCACTTCCTGTAAGTTCAAAACCAATCATGCTTTCTGGACCTTTCTGCGCCCCTTTCAATAAGATCACTTTCTCCACACACATCCCAACACCTTCTCACTGACTGTGACGACTAGCTTCACTCAGAAGTGTCCAATGCATCTCCCCTGAGATGCCCATCTCTAAGCCGTTTACTGCTTTGCACAGGTGGGGCTATAAAGTCAGGGTGTTTGGATCCTCCCATGATGCCTCTCTGTATTTTATCATGGCTTTCTACTTGAAATTTGTTATTTGGATAAATATCTTGCCACCTAAACGACCAGCTTCATGAGAGGAGGGACCATCTCTTTACCTGCAGAGACGGCACCCCGTGGTTTTATAGCCTTCCAGCACCTTGCACACAGCGGTCACTCAATAAACACAAATGGGAGGAAGGACCCAGACACTGACCCTCTAGGAATGCCTCCTGCAGACATGGTGGCACAGGGCATAGACAGAGGCTGATTCTCAGCAGTGAAAGGCAGGATCTCCATTACATGCTCACCCACAGAGGAACGATGGTATAAACATCCATGCCATTCACACCATGAGTCACCACGTATATAGAAACGAAGAAAACACACACAGGCATTTAACATTGCAAAAACACATCAGATAAAAAAGGTATGGAAAAATATCAATGATGTTATTATCTGGAAAAAGGTAAAAAGAAAAGTTGCAAAAATACGGGTAATATGCTCCCGTTTTTAACAAGAACGTGCATATATTCTATATTTTGAACCATAACATGTTTTTAGGCATCATAAAAGTCCAAAGGAGTATACACAGTAAGCTCTCATAAGTAGTATTTCTGAGAAAGGGAATGTGGTAGAGAAATATGGAATCTTGCTCCTTTACGTATCTGCCTGCTTCTGATCGTCTTTATTTCAAGTATAAAAGGTTAAGATAAATAAGTATTATCTAAATGAGTGAATGAATGAAAATGGAAAGGATAAACGAATGAAATCTCCACAATCAAATGGTTAAATCTGTATGCCTATTCTGGCTATCAGGACAAGCTTAAGAAGTCAGTCCTCTCCTGGAACAGAAACATTACAGAGAAGACCCCTGTTTACTGACAGGTAATGCAGCAACGTGCAAATTACCGAAGCGGGGAGCCCCCAGACTCCTCTCCTGGCCCATCGGCTACCTAGCGAGCTGTGCAGCTACGTACCCTCCCGCCGCGTGCTTTTCTGATTTATCTACAGAAAGGTTGGGTCGCCCAAAGGATTCCAAAATTCCTCTGGATTCTAAATTTCTCACCCAGATTTTTAAGCAAGAGAGAGAAAGAAAGAGTCATGGGAGAGATGATGAGGGCCATAAAAGGGCCAAAACATTAAAGCTGTTAGTGGCACTGCAATTAGAAGATAGATAGTTAACAGCGTCTGATAACAAAATGAAGGAGGGGAGAGCTTAGCAGGGTAACATTCATTTTATACTTTGCGTCACGATATGAACTTAGTCTTTCATCTGCGTTCAACCCCCCGACCTCCTAGGGACCAGGGAACAGTGTTTACAGGATAACATTTCAAATACCCAGATGACAGTCCATTTGGAACAGATTACAGGTCTGCTTTCTGTTGTCGGGCCTTCCCGAACCCATATTGCATCCACATGTGGCCGGGTCCTGTCTGTGGGTCCGGTTTTCTTCCACTTGAGGGGGGAGTGGGAAAATGGGGCAACAGTTTAGCACAGATGTCTTTCTGAATATTCTCGTTTTTTGTCACTCTTCTAGATTGGAAAGCAGGAAGGTATACAATGGTTGATCAGCAAGTAACATCTCTTAATAATGCCATCGCAGGAGCGGACCTGAATCCCATCAACTTGATATGTAACCTCTTGTCTCCGAAACCATATTGATCCATGAACTTTACTCCAAATCTGTTACAGATAGAAGACCGGGGGGCGGGGGGGTCACTCCGATAGAGTCTAATAAAAAGAGCTTGTTTTTTATTTTCCAGACTCAGCTTAAAAAAAAAAAAAGGCAACTTCTTTAAATCATGACATCCTATTAAATGCAAAAGGGGCCAATGGTTTTCATTGTCCCTAGTGAAATTATACACCGTTCTTTTTATGATTTCTGACAGGGGATCTTAATTAGACCTTAGGAAGGACGAGCTCATTTTTTCAGCCAACTTTGAAAGACGATCTTCCCCACCTAATTCTACCTGAAAATCAATAGACCCAGCTTCGCCGTGAGCAGGCCCCAGGGAGGCATCTCCACCAGGCCTTCTCCCAGGCCCCTGCCTCTAGCCTTCATTACCCAGGTATTTCTTTGTTCCTTTGGCAGAACTGCAGAGAATGGTGTGGCGGGAGGGCACTGGGAACACTGGGGAAGGAAAAGTTTCCGAATGGGGAGAGCCATGGAAAGGACGTCCTTCTCTTCCTTGAACCGGGAAGCTGGGGATTTTCGGCAGCTACCGTCAGAGGGGCTGATGGGGAGGCAGGAGATAGGCCGGCCTGGCCAGCTCTTCGAAGCGCACCCGCCTGCCACAAACTCCCCTTCCACCATTATGCTGTCCCCTCTGGTGCCTCCCACAGGGACCCCCACCTTCCGCATTGCAGCTCCTCAGACTGGACCAGCCTTCTTCAGCTGAGCAGCAAGTCCTTTTCCTCCAGCCCTACTGAAACCTGCCTGACCTGTGTGGGCCCTACTCACCTGCACAGGCTGCTACAGACCAACAATTCACATAAGAACTGCCGCGTGAGCATCGCTACAGGGGCTTCTGGGAGTAAAATGCCCAAGACGCCTCTTCCCAGTTCCTGTCTGACACATGCCGCACGCGTTCGCTTCAAACCGGGCACAGCCTGGCAAACCGAAACCCTGGATGCTCCGCAGCAACGGATTGGCGCTGGCCCCCACCGCCCTGCTCCCTGAAAGTAGACACTGCGGTGGCCGACAGAAGCATGGGGATCGGCCAGAGGAGGCGGGGCGGGTAGGAACCTTATCAAAGGTAAGGTAGGCCTTTCAATGACCTCTAGAGGACACCCCACCACTTGCCCATGGAACGGAGCCCCACCTCTATGAGAGCCCTTCTGATGCAGGGCGCCAAGGACGGGGTGGCCACTGTCTGCAGTGCGCTGCGGTGACACGGCCTGCTTCTCCCCTCCTGGGCTGCGTGATGACTTAAGCCTTTCAGGGACTCAGCTAAGACGTTCGACTTTGTCATACATCTCAATGTGGTGCAAAAAATAAGTCGCCGCTGGCCTTGAATGCCAGGCTCATACAAGTAGGGCTGTTTCCCCCGGACTCTGAACTTGGAAGCGTTCATTCAAGTGCATGGCAAGCCCATGGGGTGTTCACTTGTAATGAAAAACTGCCTGCCTGAAAATTCTACTTGGCAAAGCCCCTCAGTCCAGTTCCGTTTGGGAAAGGCCTCTTGATTTTTGTTCGGTCCGGCCTGATCACCAGGTCGTCGTACTGAATTCACACGTGCCTTCCACATGCATGGTGGACCTGCCCTATGCAAAGCAGCCATCGGAATGCATGGGGTAAGTGGGGCCTGAACGATCTGGTTTCTGATACACAAGCCACAGCTGGGCCTTCGACAGAAGCATCATTCCTTTCTAAAGCGGGGGTCTGTGGAGTCCCTCCCGTCCCCGCACCCTGCCTACACTTGTCCGTTCACACAGGAACCGGATTCCCCTTGTTTTATGCACACCAGGGTGTGGCGCCACACTTGTCTTCCGGGCGGGCACCTGCCTGATGACCAGAAGACCTCATTCGCATCCACACTACATCTCCGTCTTTCTGCAGGATTTCGACGCGTTCTTCCTACTGGTTTGGTGTTCTTCCCCGCCAAGGTTCCTGAAGTTAGCCTGGGTTTTCTCTCCCACGAACACTGCCTGACACACTCATTCCCCGCCCGGTCGGCTGCTGCACGCTCACTCACACGGCACACAGCCACAGTTGGACTGCCCGCAGCACAGCTGCGAGCACCCTGTCCCAGATCCAGTGCTTTGCAGGCTTTCTGGTGTTGAGCTCACTCGCCAGCGAATCCATCTTTTATTAATTTTTCCGCCAACTGGATTGAATACCAGTGGGACACAGTAATGAGACCTAGCAAATAGTCTGGGAACGTTTGGACCCGAGGGACCTGCTTAAACGCAGTGATTACCCCTGATGCTCCTTTTTTTGGCCATTAGGAAATCTTAACACAATAATAATTTCAAGCTTGGTGTTTGTTTCATTCACGTGAGTTGGGCCCTAAACCCTCCAAATACTTTTGGACCATTTGGACTTAGTTATTGGCTCGAGATTCAATGTGTCTCAACAGTGAGGACCTGAATTTTTCATACCAGGGATAACATAGAGCTGTGTGCACAGTTTTTAAATGCACGTGGCTTCCCAAAGGACGAAATGGAAATAAACGAAGATCACCCAGTGGGAACCAGCAGAGGCTGTGCAGGCTCAGCCTGCTACGGCAAAGGCGCCAGCCAGCGCCACGTGCACTTGGCAGTGAGGCACAGAAAAAAGGCGAGCGGGTCCATGGCAAAGCTTCACAGCGGGAACAGGGGAGGCTTCAGGTGTGTCCTGATTGGATGCTGTTCGGGCGAAGCTGAGAATGGGCTACCTGGGAGGGGGCGGCCTATGTCATCAGTTAGGGGGTCCTATTTGGCTTTCTGCACTTGGTCCCAAATTGCAAACATGGGTAAGAATTAGGGAAGGTGTCAGTTATGGACCGAGTCTGGCCACCTGGGCTCACTGTTGCCTGCAGGGCGTGGACCAGGATTCTGTTTTTATCCATGGTGCGGCCATGCTTTGTACATTCAGTCTCTCACCTGATACACACTGAGAAGTCTCGCCTACATCCGGCAGCATTCAAACGGCCAAGCTATGCCAGCACATGGCGCTTCCCATCCAATTGGCTGGCTGAGCATTTATTTTCTGTGATTACACGATACAACTCACCCCACGTGGATTATGACAAGGAAAGTACAAAAACACGAAGAAAATAATGCCAAGTATTTCACCCTGTTTAAAAGAGAACCCTGCTAACACTTTTGGAGTATACGTTTCCACTGTTGTTTTTATATACGAGATTTACAAAGGCAGGATGGAATTAGGCATAATTATTCGCAAACTCTTTTATAACCAACCCGAAACTAACAACTCCACAAATGTCCTCTGCCTTGTCATTTAGCGACTTTCTCTGCCACCATTTCAATGACCTTGTTGTTTTAATGACATTAAAGTTCCCTGTACTCTGCTGATTTGAGATTTTTACAGTATTTCTAATTTTTCACTATGATGGAAAAAATATCACATGAAACATTCCTGCAGGTAACACTTACCACAAGGCCCTGAACCAATAGATTATCAAAAAAAAAAAAAAAATTAAAAAGTGTCAGTGCTGAGACTTAACCAAGAGGCAACTGTGCAGAGAAGACCCATGGAGGTGGGTGGGTGCCCTGGCTGTGTGTGTCCCACCGTCATCTGTCCCCAGACCCCCTCGCTTCTCTTTCCGGGCCTTAGGTCCCTGTCTGCACGAGGGGGAAAGGCCCCTGAGGATGCAGGAACAGCACCGTTTTGCCATCCCTGCATCTGCTCTTCATGAGAGCAGGGGTGGGCCTGGTGAATCGGGGCAGCACCCCACCACACCTGCTCCCTGACAGGTGCCCTTGAAGTTGAACCCTGCACGTCTTGGTGGAGGTGGGCAGGTGGCTGCTCCCAGCTGCCAGCTTTCCTCCCCGGACCCACCCCAACAGACTCATGAAGGCCTCCCAGAGTTCTGGGAGCTGTTTCTGGGCCTGTAAACTTCAAAGGGTATCGGGTGGCAGCCTGCCTGCCTGCCAGCCTGGGGCCGGCCGGGCTGAGCTGGGAGGTTACGTTCCTGAGGCAGATGCAAACCTCCTCTCGGGGGAAACCATAGGACTGCGCTGTTTCCCATCAAGTCCAAACATTTGAGCACAGAGCTCCCCAGGCAGAAACCAGCCCTGCTCCTGTGCTGGGGAAACGGGCACATTCAAAAGTTGTGATCAGGCTGGGCCTGGGCAGAGGTCCTGAGGCTGGCCCCATTCGGGGATGCCCTCCAAAAAAAAGGATATAAAATTATTAGAGTAAAATTAGCGGTGTGGTAATGCAAACATCCAGGTCCCCAAGCAAGACACAACACCTGTCCTGTGTCTTCTACATCAACCTGTCCTGTCTTCACAGGGAGACACCCGGTCCCAGTATCGTGTCCTGCTGACACCGGGCCCAGGGCTGGGTCTGTGCTCGTGAAGGCTGTCATTGACAACCTCCCCACCCCGCCCTTCTCCCCACACCCACCCTGTGTGCACAGAGTGTTAAGGGGGCACTGGGTAGGGAGACTGCTTTCTGCTGAGAACTTCCGGGGAGGCATGCCAAAGAGCGAACTTCCAAAGCCGCCCAGGAGCGTGCAGAGGACTGCAGTGCCCGTCAGAGGGGAAGGAGCGCTCCAGGCCGAGAAAATTCCGGCAACAGAAAGCGGGAAGGCACAGAGGTTTGAACTGGGGCTTATACCCAGAGAACTGCATACAGGGACACAGACAAATATTCCTACATTCAGGTTCACAGCAGCGGAATTCACAGCAGCCAAAAGGAGGAAGCTACCCAAGTGCCCAGTGACGAATGCATGGCTGAACACACGTGGTCTACACACACAGCGGAGTATTGCCCTTAGCAAGGAAGGGAATCCTGACACCGGCCACCACATGAGTGAATCTTGGGGACACTATGCCAAGTGAAACATGCAGTCATGGAGGCACAAATACCGTGTGGCTCCACTTAGAAGAGTCCCCCCAGCAGTCAAGTTCGGCGACAGAAAGTAGGGTGGTGGCTGGCAGGGGCTGGGGAAGCGGGGAGCAGGGAGTGACTGTTTATGGGGACAGGGTGTCATTGCTGCAAGGTGGCAAGAGTGCGGAGACGAATGGTGGTGACGGCTGCACTTCACGCTGCTGAGCTTAGCACTTGACTCTCTCTGTCCAAATGAACGAGGGTGTGGAAAGGTGAGTTTCCGAGTCAGCCGGAGCTCTCTAGGGTAACGTTAAGAGGGGACAGCTGTAGAGAAAGAAGGGGGCCCCCCCCACCCCAGCACCTCTGGGTACAGACTTCCCCCGGCCAGTGCTCAGAACTTACCCCCCTCCCCCACGTAAAGTACAGCACAGGGAATACAGTCAGTAATATTGTAATAATGGTGTACGGTGTCAGGTGGGTGCTACGTCTGTTTGGGTGATCACTTAAGTTATATAAATGTCGAATCACTATGTTGTGCACCTGAACTATGTCATATTGCACGATGTGAAGTGCAATTGAAAGAATTTTAATTTTTAAAGTTTATTACACACACACACACACACACACACACACACACAACCTTCCCAGGAAGAAGACGGCAAGAACTGAATGGAATACAACCCGAATGCCAGAAGCCCTTCCACAACGCAGCCCCATCTGGAAGGCAGTCCAAAGACCCCGCTCGGATTTCTGCTTCCGGCAGAGGAATGGCGGGGTCTGCACGGTGGCAGGTCGGCGTCCTGACTCACCTCCAGGCTGTAAACGACAGGAGGGGAAAAGTGCACCATGTTCCAAACTCCGTCTCCTCGGATTTTACTTTCAACGCCAGTGCCCTCGTTCTAGTTTTCAGTGACACAAACGGAACTTCGTCCTGAGCTCTCCGATGACAACAGCAGACATCGAAGGCACAGACTCACTGGCGTGGCCTGTCACGTGGTGGCTCTGAGCGCAGCCAGGCCTTCGTTGGAGGGAGGCGGGCCTGCCTCTGCTGTAATGGGAACCGGAGCCAGAGGAAGGGGGAGGCGGCCAGGGTGAGACGCAGGGTGTGGGGACCAGGGAAAATCCCCAGAAAGGAGCGGCCCAGCACCCTTGAACGTGAACGGGAGCACACACGTGCACCTCTTACCTTCCAATTATACTGTTGGATCTACAGCTATAACACTAGCTGAGCAAATAAAACCCAGCATTTTTGCAAGCTGTGAAAGGGCTGGGCTTTCAAGTCATTGAGAGCATCCTCTGCGTGCTCCCTCTCCTTCCCAGATGGTACCAATCCAGAGGACGACCTCCGTCCTAACATGTTCACCAAAGAAAGCCAATCCGAGGCGGCAATGAACTAGACACAACGACTATACCTGAGAACAGCAAAAGTGAACACCACATATACGGTGGGCTGATTGGGTTAACTTGAGGGGGCTGGTGCTTTGAGCTGCCGCCCCGCCTGCGTGGCTCCGCCCTTTCCTGCGTCTTTGTAATTAGCACACGCGCAGTGGAAAGAGTTTCAGTGACGGAACCTGGGAGCCGTTCCGCTCACTTGGCTTTTCCTCGGTGTCGCTGCAGAGGAAGTTTCCTCGAAAATGCTCTCATCGCTGCTCGTGAAAGGGGAGGTGTGGCTTTGTAAGATTCTAGATCAGTGCTGTTGAGCAACGGAGGGTGAAGCTTGCTCTGCTTCAAGAGATGTGTCATTTTCTTTCTGTTCAGTGAGATGTTATGCATTTTTAGAGAAGGGGGAAGGGAGGGAGAGACACATTGAGGTGGGAGAGAAACATCGATTGGTTGCCTCCCATACACGCCCCTACCGGGGATCGAACCTGCAACCCAGAAACTGAACGGGCAGCCTTTCGCTTTGCAGGACGACGCGAGATGTGTCATGCGGTGCAGGTGACATCCCCTCTGGCAGCTGTGCCCCAGACAGGCCCATTTAGGATGCCCGTGAGGAATGGGGGCACTCCGTGGAACCCCCTCCCCATCTGAGCCCTAATATTTTCCTGAACAACAGGTGGCAGCAGAGAGACACCTTCTTCCGGCGCTAATTAAAGAGGACTCGTTCCCCATGCTGCTTAAAGGGAAAGGATCGGGTGGCAAAAAAACACAACCTGATTCAAGTTTCTTGGCTCTCGCTGCTGTTTCTACATATGTTACACCTAGCGCTCAGCTCTTCTCTGGCCGCCGCCTCCTTTTCTTATTTAAACCTGGGGATAAAAATAGTTTCCTTGCTGGGGAGACCTGCAGCTTCTGCAATTAGCAGACCTCCAACCACCAGCTCACATTCACATTCTCTCTCCCTCTCCCTCCGTGTCTCTCCCTCTCTCTCTCCCTCTCTCTCTCTCTCCCCGCCTCTCTCTCTCTCTCACTCACTCTCACACACACACACACACACACACACACACACACACACACACACACACACACGAGAGCCTGAGCTCTCAAGGGCACAGATTCCACAGCGACAAAGCCAAGGGGTGCTTTGTGAGAGAGCTACCATATGATAGGAACATTTGGTTTCTGAACTGCCTTAAAACGGTGACCTTTTCCCCACTGCCAAGCACACATTCTGCAAGCTGCACTCCAGCAGAACAAAAGGACCATCCGCTCGCCGAGCGCGCTGATCAAAGAGGTGACTTTTAGATCCTGTCGGCATTTTGACCGGGACAGGCCCTCGCTTGAATTTTGAGCAGAGACCGGCCCACTCTGCTCTTAATGCACACCTTACATTTAAAAAAAAATCCTGTAGGCAGTATGGAGAGAGGGGGAGAGAGAGAGAGAGAGAGAGAGGGAATATAAAACACGAGTCCCAGGAAGCCACATGACTGCTCTGTGTAAGAAATACCGAAGACATCTGCTCCGGTGGCACCGCCCCAAGTATCAGAACTGCAGACACTGGCCATGAAGACACGGGAAATACACTCTGTAGCTCACCCTGCACATTGTGCCCGGAAACACCATCTCAGGAACTCGATGCTGCCCATTTTGTGGCAGCGTGGCACCCAGCGCCGCTCAGCTCAATTCTGCGGGCGCATCTGCCCGTGGTGTCGATCCCCGCAGGTCCCCGGGCAGGACCTTGCCGCCACCTTCTCCCCACCCTGTGTAACCTGCGGGCCTGTAGCTATGGTCCACTTCTATCACCATGGATTCAAATGGAAGAACAGGGGACCTTTAAAGTTCGGGCCCATACCGGACACAAGAGTAATCGACAACCCCACCTGCCACTCTGCACTCCTGTGTCTCGGTCACCAGAAGGTAGAGTGACTCTTCCTCTTTGATTAATGTGAGCACTCCCCAGCCCACAGAGGTGACCATTTTGATGTCGTCCCAACACCCACTGGGGTCGAGTCACTGTCTCCTAAAAGTGACTATTCTGAAGGGCCAAGCCGAGTTCTCCTGCTGTGCCCAGTGCGGCAGGTGCCACGCCAGGGACCTACAAATCTTGAATTCCTTCTTCTGCTTCTCCCCAGGATTCTCTGTCCGGATGAGGCCCAGGGGCCAACCTGCTAACCATCGAATGTGTCACCTGGCTCAGTACCTCTGCTCTTTCTCCCAGGTTCACCGAAGCATCAGTTCTCCCTGAAAGTTGGCTCCCCCATCCTCTCCTGAGCCCAAATCAAACCCTGCACCCGCATATTCCCGCAATGCACCATGCCCGCCTTGGTCACAGCAGAGTCATAATTTGTTGAAATGTCTAGCTATGAGCCTGTCTTCTCTAAGAGGCAATGAGCTCCTTGAAGAATAATCGGATCCTTTCTCTCTCTTGTCCCAATGCGTGCCTACCCTAGCTGCTGGGCAGATGCACGATGGGCATGTAGGCAGACGGACAGCGAGATCCCGACGAGAGGGCCCTGGCTTCCCCCAGTCCCTCGGCCTTGCCGAGGACACCGGTCCAAATCACATCTGTCACAAGGATGTCCTTAGCCACAGAGCTTGGATGATCCTTAAGAACAGATTGTTTTTAATGAAAATTTAATTCACATCCAAAGGCAGCCCTGGACGGTGATGGCGGACGTGTTCTCCTCGAATTCTCCCAGAACTGTCGTCAGAGCCTGGCCAACAATGGAAATCGTGGCACCGATCCAGCACGCAGCTGTGCGGGAGGAGATACCCCAGGGCAATGAAGGTGGCGGCCACTAGACCCTTTTCTGTCATCACCAGGCTCTATGACAGCGATTTAAGCAATTGCATGTCAGTTTCTAGATGTCCTCTGGGCCTGGACGGATACAATCTTCTGAGTGAGGCCCTTTGCACATGAACTTGCCCCTGTCTTCAGCAACTCTGAGAGCACAGTGGAGCAGTTGTGAGTGTCCTAGGGCTGGGGCCACCAAGCACCACAGACTGGGCCTTAGCAGACGTCAGCGTCTCACAGTTCTGGAGGCCGGAAGTCTGCAATTGAGGTGTGCACCAGCCTGGCTCCCTCCGGGGCTGGGAGATGGAGTCCATCCCAGGACACCCTCCCAGCTTTGAGTGGTCGCTGGCCACCTTTAGCATCCTCGCCTTCTCGAACCATCGCCACTCCCATCTCTGCTTTCACTGCTGCGTGGTGCTCCCCGTGCATCACGTCCGTCTGCAATGGTCCTCTCCTTGTCACACTGGTCACACTGGATCCCCACCTCATGACAAAACCCAACTTGATGGTTTCATGCTGATGCGGTAACCTCTAGAAAGACCCCGTCTCCACATGAGGTCACATCCTGAGGAGCTGGGGGTTGGGATTCCCAGTACGAATGTGCCGGGATACAGTTCAGCCCACGAAGACCACCTGTACACACACACCCCTGAACATTCTCAAGGCCCCTCAAATTTCATTTCTGTGAATATCTCTCCAGCCCCCTGCCAACCGCAAACCAACCCCTTCCTGCAATCATGTCATGTACTGTACACTCCCAGCGTGCCCCTCTCCCCACTGGGGACAGCAGAGGACATGGTAGCGCAGGCTGGCTCTGCCAGCCCCACCACCACCTCACTGTGGACAAGCCCCTAAGACACTCTCCACCCTCCTCATTATCCGGCAGCACCAGGTCTAAGTGAATTTCAAGGGCCCTTCCTGATCCAAATGTTAATTTTCCTGCTTGCTTCACTATAAGCATCCCTTTCTGGGAAAGTGGAGATAAAGAACCAAAGCAACTAGATCCCAGAGGACTTGCCGCTTCCCACACACAAAGAGCCCATGCCACGGGGCGCACAGAGAGCATCAGCGCATGCCCCGGATTGCAGGACAGCTGGGTGGGTGACTAGGCTCAGTCTGTAGAGGCCAACTGGAGTCCCTTCCAACCATGGGACACATGGCATCTACAGCAGGAGTGATGCCAGTTTATAAGCATCCCAAGAGAACAGACAAGATGTGAAGGGGGGGGCAAAGTGGGGGGCACACTGGACTCACGAAAAGTGCTGTTGGATTGAAAAGAAACAGCCCAGGATGAGTATGAAACGTGGTTCTTTCCAGAGTGGCTGTGTGGCCTTGGGAGAAATACTTAGCCTCTCTGAACCCTTTTACAAAAAGGCCCCCTTTTACAAAAAGGCACAATGGTAGCTGTCGCACAGGCTTGCTGGAATGTGAACTACAAAGCTGCCACGACCTGGCACACCGATTCCAAGAGCAGTAGTTCCCAGTATACTGTCTCCGGTCCCTTCATGGCTCCCCTGAAGGAGTTTCTGAGCGAGACCCATTCTTGCAGAGATGTCCTGGAGGGCAGGGATGGGGCAGTAGGAGGGCGCAGCGGTGGCGAGGTCCTGGCTGCTGTCCATGGTGCCGGCCTGCTGGGATCAATCGTTGGGGCCTCCCGGTACAGCCAGGGCTGCGGGCCAGGATGCGAGAGGCTCACTCAGGGGCCCTTTCAGAGGCGCCGGGGGTGGCGCACGATTAAAGCCAAGGATTCTGACAAGAGCTCTGTGGCTTTCGGCAAAAGATGTCACAAGACGCCAGTGAGTTCATAAACCCAGAGAAAACGAGTTGCTGCGCAAGCTCGGCTCCGAGCCCGGCCGACGCTAGGTGGCGCCGCTCAGCAAGGCAGCGGGAGGCGCGGCTTCCGCGCGTGGGGGGAGCGGGCGTCCTCGCAGGACCGGTTCTGCTGGGCCCCTGCCTTCCCATTTCTATCTGCTGGGTAAAACACCATCTTTTTTTTTTTTTAAACACTTCTATTTTTTCATGCCCCAACAAAGACGTACGGGCAAATTTGATGAACACAAGCCTCTGAAGCATTTATCAGTTAAAATGAGATTTGAAGAACTGGTCACCAGGAAAGCAAAGAATATGAAATTATTCTCAATTGTGTGACTCTGGCCTGTGGGTAAAGTCTGAGTTCAACAATTAACATTCATAAAATGAAAAGGTTTTTTTTTTAGAAGAACTAGCTAAAACTTCCTCTGTCACTTTCTAATGCAGTAAAACAGCCCACCCTGTGAGCCAGGAGTTCTGCTCCTGCGGAGTGTGGAGTCCCCAAAATGGACGCACGAGAAAGCTCAAAGCCGCTTCATTCACAACGGCCCCGGCTGGAAGTGATCCAAACGTCTATCAGCAGGAGAGCGGGGAACAAATTGCGCTGTGCTCATAACATGGGATCTCTCTCGGCAATAAAAAGGGCTGATCTGATTTGCACAACAGCGTGGCTTTATGTTGAGTGAAAGGAGCCAGCTACAGACGCTAAATAGGAGTCCATGTACATGAAGTTCTAGAACACGCTAAGTAATCTACGGGGACAGAAAGCAGATCCGCGACTGCCTTTGGGGGTGCCAACTGCCTGGAAAGGGGCACGATGGAACTTCCCAGAATAATGGAAATGTTCTAGTTCTTGAGTGGTGGCCACACAGGTGTGCACGTATGTGTACGTATGCACATACACTTTGATAGGTAAAATTGGTGCACTTTACCGTCAGGAGCTATACCTCAGTTCAAAGAAAGAGACAGACAGAGGAAGGGACGTGGAGAGAGGTGAGCTCCACGCCTGCATCTCCTGTGTTGACTTCCATTTCTAAAACATCCCTCAGAAGAAATGTACCTTGGCCCTTGGTAGTGGCAGGGTGGACAGGTGAGAAGACAGGCATTTGGGTCGGTTAGCTGGGTATCTGCAGGAAAGTGGCCCAACGTCTCTGATCTTCCTCAGCTGAGATAACCCCCCCCCCACCCCAGCAGTGTGGGGTAGTGAGGCCAACAGAAGCTGTTCGGCACCATGCGAACCAGGCCTCCTTATAGAAATGTGTGGTCTGCACGAACCATTTGGCAGTGGCAAGATTTCAAACCACCCAGCTCTGTTCTTTCCTCCTTTTAAAGGGCTACTTTCAGCACGATTTTTTCCTCTAATGTGAAGAATATGGCCTTTTCTGGCATCTGCCCCTCCCCTCCAGGTTTTTTGTTTTGTTTTGAATAATTTAGCTGAAGTCCTCATTAGTTTTTTAAAGTGCTTATGCTTCCATCTAATGAATTGTCCAAATACCCGTCAT
This sequence comes from Macrotus californicus, assembly GCA_007922815.1. NCBI lineage: Eukaryota > Metazoa > Chordata > Mammalia > Chiroptera > Phyllostomidae > Macrotus > Macrotus californicus. The sequence goes on from VMDR010000048.1 coordinate 106,091, forward strand.
ATAACTTCCATTGCGCTCATTAGAACCTTACTTGTCAAGCAGCTGAAATGATTCTTATTGTTTATTCTAACTGCTATTAAGAAGGAGTACCAGAATTATACATGATTTATTAGTCACATAAAAACAATGAGGGACAGATAAAGTTATCTTCCCTGAAGTTATTTGCGAGGGACAGGAAGGGGCATCTTCACGCAAGGCTGCTCCCGGCCACCCTGGCAGGGGAAGCCGTCTCAGGAACCTCACTTGCCTTTCTTATTGTCTGTCACTCTTTTCCCTGCCCCTTCAGGGACGTGGGGCTTTCAGAGATCGCCACTTCTTGCTCCCATCAAAACCCACTCTGGGAAGGATCTGGTGTTGACCTTCATCTCTCCACACCAGTGGCACCCCCACTTGCTACTCGCCCTCCAATGTGAGGGATCCAAGCATTAAAAAAGACACGAGAGCTGTCTCTCTCTGAACATGGGGTGCCACGCTGGCCACTAAGGTTAATGGGACAGAAGCAACCATAGGACAATTAAAACGCAGGTGCAGTTAGCGTGGCTGCCACGGGAGGGCAGTCTAACACGATTCCTGCCAGAGCCGGGGCTGCTCAGGGCTCAGAGGTGTAAATTACTCAGGGCTTCAGAAAGACTAACGGTCCCAAGCCCACTTAGTGGGCTCTGTCACTGCAGGGATAACGCGAAACATGAGGTTGGGGACACATCCTCCGAAAAAGTGACTGCAGTAAACACGCAGGAGAGGAAAACGGAAGGCCATCAGAACAGCCAACGATGAAGGAATCCAAGTCAATCATAACATGTAAAATCCTGTGCCTGCTTTCACCAGAAACATCAAAGAACAAAACGACCGGGTTTAGCTGGAAGTGCTGGGTACGAGGCGCCACGTGTGAGCACTAAGTGTATTTAAGTGTACAATTAACACAATTACTCTGGGGACTACGGATAGAAAAGGTAAGTATCATAAACCTTGACAGTATTAAAAATGAAGTACATGGCATAACCCCTGTAATAATACAGTGTCAGAAGTGCAAGTGTCGATTAGAAGGGAAAGTCAGCCATCCAGGAAGTTTCCAACTGCCTCTTAAATTGCTCCTGGTTACCTCAAAAGCAGAATGTCATCGGGAAACCGTTCTCCTAGATTCATGGCAGCTAAATACGGAAAAGTGAATTACTCAACATCTAATTTGGGAAGTTAACAACAACAAAATAGGCTCACATAACAGATGGAAGTGGAAAGTAAATGTAAGAGCAGAAATGAAAGAAAATCAAACCGAATAGAAGAAAACTGAGCATTTCCTAGAAAAAAATACAAGGTACAAAGTTACCCCCGAAGAGGAAGAAAACCCAAATAAAACAATGAAATTGAAAAGCAAGAACAACAAAAGAAATAAGAAGAAACGGAAAATGATCAGAGCACTCGTGGAGAGACAAGCCAGCCAGGTGAGGTGGGTCTCATGTCCTCACTACCGATCAATGACCTCTGCCAAGGGCACCCCATAAGTTATCATCTGGTCCCTTTCCTAGCAGGTTCAAGAGAAAAGACCCGCAGATCAACTGAATACGAGCTGATTGCTTCAGATAAGAAAAGGGAAATGCTCTTTCTCTCTCTCCCATTTTTCCTTCTCTGAGTTTGCCCAGAGTATGACAAGCCCCCCACCCCCATCCGACAAGATCACGTGGAGGAGCAGAAATCTCTGGGAAAGAAAAAACACAGATCGCCATCCCAGTGAGCCAAGAGAAATACCCAAGCAGAATGTGTCACTTTGTGTAAAGGAGCCACAAAGTGATCCTCTTCTGAAGAGGCAGCGCTCAATTTAGGGGGAAATAAAACAAAAGAAAAGAGCCATTTGGCCATTCTTGTTCAAATCGTCACACTCACAGAAGAAGAAAATAAAATGAACGTGTTCTGTTTAACTCTGGTTGCAGACCGAACTGTCTCAACACCCACACTTGGGAAAGAAAAAGCACCGGCGCGCAGGCCAAGTCACACATTTCGGGGCCTCACCGAGGGCCCTCGTGGAGGAGCGTTCAGACGGGAAAGAAACAGTGACGAGGCACGTGGATGGGTTCCCAAGATCTGGAAATACCAGTATGGCGCTGCTCCGGAAGACAGCCTTCAAATCACATGTGAACATGGGACCCCTTCATCTGAACGGTGACACTGCGGTTCACGACAATCCCTTCGAGTTCCTTTCTGCCTTCAGAACCCCCTCCCTGGTGTACTGGCAGCTCACGGAACAGCAGGATTGGGTCACCACTAGCCCCTGCTTCCTGCCCCACATCCTGCTCACTCGACTCTGTGAAGCCACCCCCTGCACCGTAAAGAAGCGGAACAAAGGACGATGAAGTACATATGCACACGTTTATTGAACTCTTATTTAAACCCAATGGCCGAGGCAGGCCTGACTTAGTTTCTTTCTTCAAGAGTTCGTGTGTCTCTCCTGCGCCATGGACCACACGTGAAGAGTCCCCGCTGGACCGCCGTCTCCCCTGCCTGCCTTCCGCACGCACTTCGCATGTTCTTAGCCATCGGAGACGAAACTGTTTCAATCTCCTTTCCTTGGCCAGTTTCTACCGCAGGTGATGAAAAGTCAACTACCCCACCTGTGCTACTTGTAGGGGTCTCCCCGTGACCCAGTTCTGACCTACAGAGGTCTGGGCCTCTTGCAACCAAGAAGCAAATGCCGAGAGAATTTTGGAGACTTACCCTCGCTACTGCTGAGCCGCTGGACCGATGCCTGCAGCTGCCTGCCTCTAGGCTTCCTGAAACAGAAGGAGACCAAACTCCCGGTTTTGGTGACTTTAGGCCACACGCAGACCCGAGACCAGAGGATACAGGCAACGGCGGTGAGAGCCGGGCTGCACTGAGTTGGTAACGTCTCGGAGAGGCGGGTATCTAAGCTATTAACTAAATCATGAAGCAGAAGGTGAAAAGCAGGAAGTTGAATTAAGCAAAAGTCTGCAACATGGAAGCCGAGAGGGAAATTCTGCGTTAACGATGTAGCCCAGGAAACCCAGAGAAGAACACGGAAGCCAGACTCTGAAGGAGAAACAGGGATTTCCCAGGCCACACAGGCCTGGAGCCCCCCTCACACCCACACATCCCCCCGTGAGGGCCCAGCAAGGAGAAAGGAACACAGGCTGAGACGACACGGTTGGTTCCAGGGCCTTCCTAGCCGGCTGGAGAACTGGATGGTGTTGGATGCTCACTGTGCCCTTTGCTCCTGCCTGATCTGCGGACCTTACCACCCGGCCCTCGAAGCCCTGGCTTCCCCACACCACACCCTGCCCCCTCTTCCTCACTGGGCTCCTGCCAGCCTCCACGGCATACACATTCACTTACTGCAAGACACTAGCACAAGTCGTTGGCGACAGTGTTCAATAATCGCTAAATGAAAATATGATGATTCCTTTTAGGTGAGTGGTTCTCACCCAGAAAGTATTTCCCCGTCCGTTCACCGCTCCCCCGAGGACATCTGGTAATTTCTGCAGCCATTTCTGGTTGTCACAGCTGGGGAGGGGGTGCAGCTGGCCTCTGGTGGGTGGAGGCCAGGGATGCTGCTCACTGCCCAGGACAGTCCCCAGCAAAGAAAGATCAGTCTAACGACAGTGCTGAGTTTGAGAAACCCCGCTTTTACACAGAATGTGATGGTAACTCACGGGGCTGCCCAAGCGTGGCTTTGTATCACCAAATGAGTCCATCAGAGAGTCGTGACAGACCGGCAGCAGCACCCCAAGATGATGGGGGGGGCCAGTGGACACAGTGGGATGAACCACTGTGGTTTCCAGTTGAAGCTGAATCAAACCGCATCGACTAAAAGCAGCACAATAATGCCACTGAGTGCTTCCGTACTTCCTCACACCAGGGTTTTCAGCCCGCGTGCAACAAGAAATTTTAAAACACGCAGCACCTGACTGTTTGCCAGGGGCTCTGACCTCTTTTCCCTGAGACTGTCAAACGAGAAAATGACAACAGCCAACACAACAACAGCCATCTGGTGTGAGTGCATCAAAATTACGCTTTTTTGCCAGATCAGCAAAAAATATATTTTTTGGTGCCGCAGAAGTTTAGTAATTAGTTTATGTGTGTCACGAGATGACAAAGGTTGAGAATCACTGTCATTCATGTGTGTGTATATGTGTGTGTGTGTGTGTGTGTGTATATATATATATATATATAGAGAGAGAGAGAGAGAGAAATCCCTCTAACAAGACTCTCCATAACGTGAATACTTGCTTAGCCAGTGAACGAAGAAACAAAAGCACCTCACCCAGGGTTCAAGTGATTTTTTAGTGAACTTGGCTGGGGAGGAAGGCTCCGGTTAAGCATGCAAGGACACGTTTGGAAAACCGCTGTAAGGCCCATATGCACTCTTTCATTCCGAAACCCTCCATGCAAAGAGTAATACCCTACAAAAGCCGACTGCTCAGAAAACTTTCAAAAATCATGTCGAACGACAATGGATTCAGCCTTTGTTGAGAAGTGCGTTTAAACCACAGATGGGCTGCGAGAGCTGTGCTAAATCACAGATGGTCTATTTTTTCCTATATTTCACAAAACAGGCAATTTCTACCATTGTTTTTTTCTTTCTTTTACGTTTTGCTCTTGGTAATCCTGGAGATTGGAAAAAAAAATACTAAATTGAAAGGAAACGTGGAAACATTTGCTTTTAGTGCTGTTTATAATCCTATTCTTTCGTGGATAGAAACATTGCTGAATATTCTTTGCTGTAATTTACTTTTAAAAAAACTCAGACTGTAATTCATTTTAGGTGAGCAATTTGTTTTATGAGCCGTGCGTGTTTATTTGGGGTTGTGCTGTTCTGTTTTTTATTTTTTATTGAGTGCAATAAAAACACTTCTTATCAATTGATTTGTTGTATCAGCAATGGGCTTCTTTCCAGACCGAAACGTAGCAGCTTCTCCGAGGCCGTTACCCGGCATTTAGTCTCCCCACCGATGTGAGCCTGGGTTCATTAGGGCCCGCGGGCCTGCCTGTGAAGACCTAATTTCTAGGGTTCCTGTGTGATGGTGGCATTATCTGTTCCCGCACAGAGCGTAGGACATGCTTGTCAAATGGGTTCCCTCTTTTTGATGGTTCATCACGTACACAGTTTTGAATTGTGCCAACTTTTTACCAAGCTGATGAAATCAGAAGGTCAAAAGTTCACTGCCAAGGCCGTGTGACACAGAAACTTCAAACAGATTTTACAAATAACTGATTGCAATGCAGGGCAGCAACTAGAGGAATCGGGTTATTATTTGGAGGGTGTTTAAAACAAACCCGATCTGTCCTTGGCTGAGGGGCTCAGTGGGTTGAAGCATTACTCTGGACACCAAAAGGTTCAGGCTCGACCCCCAGTCGGGGAGCAAATGGGAGGCAACCAACCAATGTTGCTCGCTCGCTCGCTCGCTCTCCCCCCACCTCTAAAAATCAATAAATGTATCCACAGATGAGGATGTTTTTAAAAAACCCTAACAGGAGAGAATTCTTAACTGAAATGCAGATTTTGTACACCCCTGCGTTATGCACGCCACCTGCCTTCTGTCCGGCCTGGCGGGACGAATGTGGTCCTTCGGGGCTGGGCTGAGTCACGCCTCACCGCCGGGCACCTTGCAGAGCCTGACATCAGCGCTCCCGCGTCAACACGGGGTCACGCTACCTTGCGCCCCTCCAGAGTGAGAACACCAGGCTCTGAGCCCGAAGTCACGTGCGGTGCAGGAAGCGCCCGTCCAGCGTCCAGGGGCGTGGCCCTCGGTGCCGCAGGAGCGCCCCACTGAGGCCAGAGTCAGCGGCGCAGACGCACCGCGAGCGGGGCGCTGAGATGTCGCAGCTGCGCAGGCGGGCGCGGGGACATCAAACCGGGAAGCGGTGTCTTTAGAAAAGTGTTTCTTTTGAATCCCCAAACATCACATCTGGTTGCATCAAGCTGTCATCATGACACAGTATTTAAGATGATTTAATGGGTTATTGCAGACTAAGAGTCTGGGAGTCGACTGAACTACGGGGCATTAAGAGAATGTAGCGATTTCAACGATGTTCTGACAAAGCAGATAAAAAGCTGTTCTTGGTGTCGAATGACTTTATGATATACATTTTTTACTGTAGTCAGAATAAACACGGATAGTCAAACATAAACAGAATATATGGAAAGACGAGACTGAAAGTGTGGCTTGGTGATAAAATCGAAAGCGAGCAGTAAGTAACGAAACAAACTATCCACCATTGAAACTCGGTGAGGTGTCCTGAGTGTGCGTAGAGATGCGGGAACGCCACGTGCGTGCAAATGTGACGCTCACCTACTGCGCCTTGTCAGCCAAGGCCGGGCCGGGCCTCTGCCAGCTCCCAGTCCCTCCCCCGCTTCATCCCTTGGACTTGGGCGCTTCCCCCTCATTGCCCACAGCTCGCCCCTGTAGCCGCCACACCCAGCTGCCAAGAATGGACCAGGATATTTCATTTTTACTCTGAGCCACCTGCCCGGGCAACCCTACCATTGTGAAAGAATCTGCCCTGGCCAGTGTGGCTCAGTTCGTTGGAGCGTCATCCTGGTCCTGTGAACCAAAAAGGTCACAGGTTCATTCCTGGTCAGGGCACGTGCCTGGGTGGCAGGCTCGGTGCCCTGCCCGGGCGCGTAGAAGAAGCAAGGGATTGATGTTTCTGTTTCTCTCCCCTCAGGTGGGGATAAAAAAAAATGACGTAACAGCCCAAACGATATATGCATACAGGTACTATTTCCATCCTAACAGCTTTGTGGTCTCTGATTTTGCAATGAAGAGATTAAATTTTAAGTAGGCTTCCACTAAAGTCACGTAATAATGCACGGCAGATCCAGAATTTGGATTTAGCCTGTTCAGCAGCCACAAGGTGTTTCTTCACTCCCCTGCACAGCCACAGTATCATGAGGAAAGAAGGCAGGGAGGAGTCGGGACACAGGGGCTGCAGCAGCAGCCCGTGAGTTGTGCTCAAAGGCAAGAGTGAGCCCATTTCTGAGGACAGGCTCTGCCCCTTCCCCCAGGGTCTCAGCACAGGCCGGGACAAGAGAACATTGTGAAGGCAGGACCGGTCTGGTCTAACCTCAGGTGGCACACGTGGGTTAGAGAGAGAGAGAGAAACATCCGAGTCAGACTGGAGCCGTGTACAAAACAAACAGAATTTGGTACTTGCATTTTTAAAGAAACAAATGAGCACAGGCCTTAACCACGAGCCAGGCTGTATTTGGTTTAGTTTCAGGCACATGGACTTGAGGAATTCGCAGTTCAAGGTCTGAACTGTGACCTTGCCACCAAGTCTCCACGATGGACCAGCTCGCCTCAAGTGTCCCATCTTCTTGGACTTACAGGTGCCCCCGACTGGCGGGACCCTGTGCCCCAAAGGTTGGTTTGAAAAGCAAATTTCCTATGAATTTGAATCTCTGAGAAGATAGCCAAAGAAGACTTTTAATAGCTTTGGGGGTGGGAGTGGGGGGAAGAGAGTTAAGCAGCATCCAGTCTCAAACTCTACCTACAGAAACTCAAACGGAAAGATGGAGCGGTTACCAGGAAACAAGGCAAATGTGGAAAGAAACATCTGCATCAGTAGTTCTTAACCTTTATGGGGTCACAGACCCAAACCTCATCACCTTGGAAGAAGTCACTGAACACGACAGACCTGCGGAAAACCATGCACAAAGCGGTTTTCTCACGAGAGCCTCAGAAAGCCCCTCGAGCCAGGACACGGGCGCAACCGGATGCCCGCTTAAGGGCCCCTGTCTTGGTGATTCTCCTTTCCCTCAACAAAAACTGGGATCGGGGTTTTCACCCAGTGAGACCACCCAGTGTGGATGTTATGTGGTTCCCACCGATCCCATCCACCCTGCAACTGCTCTCAGCTTCCCTGCCTGCACGCCACTTCCAGCAGGTAGAAAATCCCCCAGTCTGAAAGGAGGCTGAGTCCAAGTTCCACTAAATTTGAACTAGTGCCCAAATGGCACAGAAACTCCCAGATGGATTTCTAAACCTAGACTGGATTACAAACGTTGTGTTACGTTCAAGTGTCATAAAAATTTCTCCTCCTCTTAGATTCGGCGGCTGTGTTTGAACCCTGGTCTAGAGAGAGAGAGAGACAGAGAGAGAGAGAGAGAGTGTGTGTGTGTGTGTGTTCTTTAACCTTTCTCCACTACCAAGCAAATGATATCAAATTTCAAAATAAGTTGAACCCCACCCATGGCCTTGATTGCTGAATGGATTAGGAAAAAGAATGACTGAAGGGAAAAAAATGACAGCGAATTCCACATTGCCTCTTCTTCACACCGGGCAGTCACTGAGAACCTCTGATTAGACCTCTGGAAGAGACCACACACTCAATAGTTTGAAGAGAAAGGTTAATGGCATTGTTACAACTTTCATCCCTTTTAAAATCATTATCCCCTCGGTCGTTGTGGCTGTATTACCTTCACCTTTCCGTGAACCCACTTCAGCAGCTGTTCCTCTCTGCCATAAAGTCTGCTGAGCGTCGGCGTAGGAACAGGATAAACGCGCGCGCATTTCATCAATCAAGCCTAAGGGAATCTGAGGCTTTGTATCGCGCAACTGTAAAGGGAGCTCATTGTGAGTTTCTGTTCCGATTTGTAAATTGTCCTTAAGTAAAATACGGGCCTGACGCCGAGGTGCAGACTGGAAAAGCACGAGCCGGTGCCCCACACAGATCTGTGTCTGCACCGTGGAGTGTGACAGGTCGGCAGATGAAGAGGCTAAAGGCTGGCGAGGACGGCACACAGGCTCCCTTCCCTGAGGAGCGGGCGCTGCGGGCACCTCCGGACCACCCCGCCCCTGAAACCGGACCCGCCCGTCCACGCCACCTGGGCGTGCCGAGGAATCGACGGGACAAAGGATGGATGTTTTTAACTTAGCAGGACTGCACAGAAGGTCCCGACACAGTTCCAAATCCGCTCTCATGAAGGCATGATTTAATCGTGAGGCAATAAAGTAAGAAATTGCAATGATAGATCTAAGATGCCACTGTACAATAGGGACTAAAAAATACATGCCCAAATTATAAGACATTATAAAAGATTTATAGCTAAACGGCAGTGAATATCAAACCTGTAGGTCACAACTAAATGCACATTTTGAGGAAAGTTCGTAGCATTAATAAGCATGTTGAAAGACTGAATATTAATTAATGGTACATTCACCCAAAGTCGCTTAAAAAAAGGAAGAGAAGAAACCCAAATGAGGCAGTGGAAAGAGAATATGTATGAAGGTAAAAATTCACACTTTAAGAAACAGATAGAGATGAACAACAAGACCAAAACTTCACTCCTTAAAAAGGTGAGTACTATTTATAAGTCCCTAGCAAGGCTGGCCACGAAAAAAGAGAGAAGCCCAAATTACCAAAATAAGGAGTAGAAAAGAAACATCCTCCAGATCAGCTGTAAGTCACAGTTACAGAAGTTGTCAGTCGGATAACATGGACAACTACAGTCAGGCAGGACGTTTACACAGTAAACCGTTCCTGTGTCGGCACGCTCATTCCAGAGTTTGCACGCGGAGGGGCCAGTGACACTGAAGGAGAACATGGGGGGAGGCCGACACTGCCCACGTCAAGACTTACTGCAAAGCTGCCGTGGCCAAAACGCTGCGGCCTGGGCCAAAGGAGAGACAGAGAGACCAACAGAACAGGGGAGAGCAGAGAAACAGAGCGACGTAAACACAGGCACCTCATCTTTGGCAGTACGAGGGAAACACGAGAGAGTCTTCTCAACCGACGGTGCTGGAACAACTGGGCAGTCACGTGTAAATCATCGTCATCATCATCATCGTCATCATCCAGATACAGACCCTACACCCTCCACAAAAAATAACTCAAAATACATCACCAGCCGAAACGTGAAACCCAAGCTACAAGACCCACAGAAGACAGTGCAGGACAGACCGAGATGGCCTGGGGCACGGTGACAGCTTTATAGATGCAGCCCCTCAGGCACAATCCACGAAAGAAGGTCGTTGGATGGCATTAAAAATGACCAACTCCCCCTCCGTGAAAGACGCTGTCAAGCAGTGGGGACAGTGGTCTCCAGGCCACATGGCCTCTCGGCTTCATCACGCCGGTCCTGACTTGTGTGCGTGGCTTGACAAGGCCCGGAGAAAAGGAGCAGGGGCTCACGACGCCCCCCCCCACCTCCGAGTGCTCGACTCACAGATGGCATGCCACCTCTTCCAGCCCACAGCAAGTCCCGGGGCCAGCCCAGGCCCAAGGGTGGGACATACACACCTCCCAGATGGGAGAAACTGCCAAGTCACGTTAAAGGGGCATGCATAAAGGGAGGGGGTGATTGGGTCACGCTGACAGTCAAGCTGACATAACAGAGTTGTCACTTAAAACAGTCCCCCTCCCGAGTCCCAAGTGGGCTTTGAAGAGAGCCAGGACAGCCACCTGCTCCCCAGCCCGGGAGATGACTCGAGAGGAAAAGGGATGATGTCATGCCCACAATGAGCCATTTGAAAAGGCAGAGCTCCAGTTTCGGGAGCTTTACTGCTTCCTGTCCCTGAGCATCACACAGCCCAGTGACCATGGCAGCACTGGGTTCACGGCCACAGGGTCCCCTTAAGAAACGCCTCCCGTGAGCACGAGTGTCCCTCGCAAAGGTGGGAACCAGACAACGCCACCAACAAAGCAACCGGGGCTCCCTCGGATGACTGCGGGCATTTAAAACAATACTTCCAAAAACGGGTCAAACAGCCTTAAGGACAAATGCAACACGAACACAAAAAGCAGTTAACACCACAGAAATGACGCTGAAATGCCATTCTCCGCAAAGGCTGAATTGTCCAGTGGCACCGCCATGTGGCAGGTCCACTGCGTGCCAGGGCTCTCATTTGCCAGGGGAGGCCAAACTTTTTGGCACCCGGACCAAATATCCACATTCAGGCTGGAAGACAACCGCCTCTCGCCCGCTGCTTTCTGCTGACATATGGCGGCACCGAGTCCGCTGTGCGACTTGCTCGTCTAGGGCGGCGTGATTTCCCCATCACTCCGGGCGTGGAGGGCTCACTGCCTGCCGCTCTCTGCTGGCCACGTTTCCTTCCTAATTCACTCTTCCAATTGCAGATGACAGAAGGTACCAGCTCCCTTCTCGGGTATTTAAGCCATGAGCAGCCATCTATATGCAGAGCGCGCCCGCGAACTTCGGGGAACTTGGCTTCTGCAGAGCCCAGCACGCAAACACTGCCGAAACAGATGCCTTCTCCAAAATATCTGCTTGATGGACACTTGGCAGCTTCTACAGTAAACTCACAAGTGGCTCCTTTTTAATTTTATTTGTTTATTTGTAAATTAATCCTCACCTGATGATATATTTATTGACTTTAGAGAGAGAAGGGGGGGAAGAAAGAGGAAGGAAAAAAAACATCGGTGGGAGAGAAACATCCATAGATTGCCTCCTATAAGCACCCCAACAAGGAATCAAACCCACAACCCAGGCATGCTCCCTGACCGGGGATCGAACCCGCAACCTTTTGGTATACGGGACATCACTCCAATCAACGAAGCCACCCAGCCGGGGCTCATTCCTGGCTTTTTAGATTGAAGTTCCAGCAGCTGTCAGCCAGGGAGGGGCTTAAGCACTTCAAAGGAGAGAGACTGTGGGCAGTGCTTAGGAGCACAGCCTGTCAATCAGAAAACTGAGTTCCGATCTCAGCCCCGCCTCTTACTGTCTGGGCAATGATGCACAAGTTACTTAACCTTTCTTGGCCTCAGTCTTCCTATTGAGAAAACTGTCTAAAATACAAACTATCCCACAGGGTTCTTCAGAGAACAAAATGTAACGATATATGCCATACACTTAGTCCAAAGCTTGCAACACAGGAAGCACTCAATAAATGCTCAGTGTTACCATTTTCAGCATCGCTGCTAACAGTTTAACAGGCAGGCAGCTTCCAGGGCCGCGACAGCATGGCCCAGCAGTATTTGACTCGCTGAGTCGCAACAGCAGAGCTAATGCTGCTCCACAAAGGACTGGCACTATCCCCCAAGGTCAGTCACCTGGGAAGGTGGCTCAGAGTCCAAAGTCCATCACTGGACTCTTGTCACATCTCACTTTCTCGCTCCATCTGCACCCAACCACCAATAGCAGAAGCCAAGACAGACTTCAGAAGGAAGAAGGCAAGAAGAGGGCTGGGCTCCAGATCCCAGCCGACTCAGGACCAAAGACCAAAGAGCAGGAAGGGCTGCAGAGGGATGCTCGGGCCACACTGCACTGGAGGGGGCCAAGGGAGCCCTCCAGGCCTCGCCCATCGGCCGCAGGGAGTGAGAGCTCCCATGGGGTGGCCAAGTCCAGCTCTCCAGGACTGAAGGCAGCGCCAGACTAAAGCTGTTCCTAGACTGTGGAGACACCACCGTCTCCCTCTCTGAGCTAAAGAAAGGAATGACACCCCAGTGAAGGGACAGCCCAGAGCCCACAGTGACCACCAACAGCAAGCAGAGCAGAGCCAGAACCTAAAACAGCAGCTAACACCTGGAACATCCTGTTCCAGGTGCCCTGGCCCTCAGGTGACACACAGCCAAAGGATCCCAGGCTCAGAATCGTCAGCAGAACCTTCTAGGGCCATGCCACTCCCAGTGGTTTTCAGAGAGGGGCACAGAACCTGCGGTGGGTGCGAGCCCTTATTGGTGCGTTCAAACCTACCTGCTCTCTCCAGTGCAGGGGTGCTGAAGGCTTGAAGAATCCCTCATTTCAGAAACTGTAGCAGTCTCCTCGTGGTCTGGCGGAAATTCCTGGCTCACGAGAATGTCCCTAGGTTGTGGAGTCAGTCAACAAACATTTACTGAGTGCTTACTGTATGCTGAACTCTGTGACAGGGACTAAAGGGAACAACAATGATGGGGACAAGTTCTGTGTTCCACGTGTGGGTGACAGTATGTAAGTATATAAGGTCAGCATGTGTGACAAAGTAAGTATATAAGGTCAGCATGTGTGACAGAGATTGAGTGAGCGCACCCTGGAAGCTATTCCAGATCAATAAAATGGTCAGAGGAGAGCAGCTATTTCTGAACCCAATGCAGGGCTGGATGTGTGGCCTTTTCTATTTTCTTTGAGAGGAGATAAGAAGACTTTGAACTTGTAAAGCCTTATGACAGTTCCATATCAACTGCCTAAACTCAAGAACAACAGAGCAACCTTTAGTCAGGGATCCTTAGAAAGACAAGAAACAGCTACATCAGGCACGATTTCACACCACAATATGAGATCAATTCATCCGTAACAGCTCACAAACTTGAACTTTTTGTAAGGGAAGACTTAAAGGGGTTAGAAACTGATGACTGGCTGGTGGGTAAAGAATGGAACCTTAAATAAGAAAATGAAACCGAGAGCGGGAAAACAGGTGTGGGCGTGGAGAAGTCATCAAAACAACTGGAAATTTTTGTGGACTGATACTGATGTCAGGAAATCCTTTCGGGTGGGGTGGAAACTTGCCTGGCAGGTGCTGTTTAGAAACCACCTGATTCATCGTCTGACCTTAATTACAGCAAGAAGAAGGGCCCGTCAAGCCATTCCCAATTTAGAGAGTCTGCGACCCAGCAGGAGAGCCACTGCCCTAATTCCTGCCTTAAGAAAGCGGGAACTCACTCCTGAGAAGTCTCAGGAACCTGGAGATTAGGACGTGCCACCTTGCCTGTAAAGGTTCCGAGGCACTCGGCCCCCCCAAGCCTCACCAGGAAATACCGCTGAGCTCCATTTTCCTGCACATCTCTTTCCCCTGGAGCACTGCAGATGTAATCACAGACACCGCCAGTTCAGCCACAACTTCTTGTTCTTGGATGAACCCGGTGACTCCTGCGAAGGATCCCCACGCTGCCAAAAACCCCGCCCCCGTTCGTAACCATAGGAACGGCGACACGCCAAGCCGGGGATTCCCGGTTCCGCCCCCTCCCTATCAAAGATTGTTTCCCACTATCTGTCCACATGGGCGCACCACCCCACTATTGGTCAGTGCCCCGGCACTGTGCCTCACCCCAGCCAATAAGCGGCCTGTGCACGTGCACAGCTGCGTATCCCGATAGGTCACCACTACCTGATCACGCACTGCCAACCTGCAACAGCCCTTGCATGGGTCTCCAATGGAGTGACTCAGTAGTGACTTACAACCAATCGGCACCAGCCAGGGCTCGCATCCGACCTATGGGCGCGCGCCGGGGGTGGGCTGTCCCGGCCCGGTTTCACTCCCAGCGGGGTTTGTTAAAGCGACAGGAGCCAGGGCGCTCTAGGGTTCCTCTGGCCACTGCACACAGCTGCTACTGCGGCCCTCCATGTGCGGCTGGCGCCTTTGACAGCGGCGCCACTTTGCTTCGGACCCCTGATCCGGGCGCTGCCCACCTATTTGGCGCGGGCGCGGCCGCGTCGCCCGGCAGGATGGGCGGAGAGGCGAGGTCCGAAGAGGCCGTGGGCTCCGAGGGTCGCGTGAAGAGCCTGGGTCTGGTGTTCGAGAACGAGCGCAAGGGCTGCTACTCGAGCGGCGAGAGGGTGGCGGGACATGTGTTGCTGGAGGTGGCCGAGCCGGTGGCCCTCCGCGCCCTGCGCCTGGAGGCCGACGGACGCGCCACTGCCGCCTGGGGCCCCAGCGCCGGCTCCGCAGCCCCAGCCTCCATCTCGGAGGTGGAGTACCTGAATGTGCGCCTGAACCTGCGCGAGGCCCCGGCGGGTGAGCGTGGCGACAGCCCTGGTGTCCCCTCTGGGCCGCAGGCGCCTCCAAGGAGGGGTTGGGAGGGGGTGGGCCAGGAGATGCCCACCTGCCAGGTGTGCAGCGGGCTTCCAGGGGTGGGGTCCACCCACGGGGTGGCTGGAGCCTCAGTTTGGTCACTGGTGACACGTGGGTAACAATGCATGTGCCCTCACCTCACAGCACCGGGGTGGGGCGGGGGGACAGCGTGCGTGTTGGGTGCATGCCTCTTACCTGGAGCCCCAGGACCTTCTAGGACCGCTCTGGGAGGGAGCGGTTGTCTTGGAAACCTGTGATAAACAGTCAGGAATCCAGCCTGTGGGGATCCAGATCCTGTCCCTTTTGGCCAGAAGGACAGACGGACGGAGGGCAGAACCAGAGTCTGAGGTTCCATACTCTGACGCCCCGCGTTTCATGGGCCTCCCCTTCTTTCCACCCTGAACCTAGAGGCTCCTCCTCCGTTCCTGATGAATTAGCAAAACCTCTGGAAGAGGGTAGTGGGTACGAGGGGTAGCAGTTCAGAGAAAGTGCTTCTTCGCCATCATACTTGGTGTCCCTTCTCTGGAGAGCACGGGTAACTTAAGGCTTCTGCCTCTATCCTACATTCTTTTTCGTTATTATTTTTGCTGCTTTTGTTTCCTTTTCACCCAACCCCCCTCCACCAGTAGGCCTTTCGAGACAAACGGTGTCTGGGGGAAAGGTCACCCTTCCTTTCCACTCTTGCTAGGGCTGGTGAATAGTGCAGGCCCTTCCAGAAGTCTCCAGGTGGGAACCCACGACAAGGGTGTACCACTAAGTGCATACGCTGATTCCCATCAATCATCAAATCACTAGGAACGCGGAGTCCTGGTCTTCTTGTGGGTGGACGCGATCCTGCCTTTCTGCCTCAGCGGCCCAAGAGTAAGATGCACCTTTGTTTAACCGCTGCTGTGCGTCACCCAGAATCAATAGGATGTGCCGTTTGGCCCTGTCTGTGGAGGAGGCGGCTGCGCACAGTTCAGGGCTCAAGGTGCGTGAGAACGGAGCGACGCCCACAGTTGCAGTGCGGGAAGACGCGCTGGGAACCAAAGCCCTGTGCCGGCTTAGCAAGTGCGGGGCGCCAGGGACCGCGTCACCTGCCTGCCTGCGCCTTCGCCTTCATCGGCAGTGCGGTTCCCAGGCCCACTCAGCCCGCGCGCAACCCCCGGAGGCAACAGAGGGCACCGATTTTCGGAGGGCTGCCTGGAGGAAAGGGCCAGGGAGACTGAAGTAAACTGGTTTTTGTCCAGGACTTTGGACTCTGGCTCGGGGCCCATGACTGCTGAGTACATAAATGTAAGATTAATAGCAGTTAGACCTGCCCAGTGAAAAAGTAGCCCCCCAAAACAACAACAACAACAACAAAAATGCTTTTGTAAGATCTGGGCTAACAAATAGCATTTCGATTCACCAGTCAGATCTCGAGTTTTCATTCCTATGGAATAGAATGTCCACACCTAGACCACCTGAATGGCTTGCTTTAGAATGCATTGTGACAAAGACTGGCCAGACATAACGCTTGACTTAAAAATCATGGTTTAGCTGACTCCATACTGAGGGGAAAGATCACTCCTGGCATCTGCAGCCTGGAAAAAGTAGCAAGTTTACACAGTTGTGGGTTCTCGGGGCCATCCAGTTCCAGAACCTGAGTTTCAGTCACCTACGCTGTCCTCAGGGGGCCCATCCCACCCCCACGGACTCCAGTACTCTGTGGTCCCTCCTTGTGCACAAGGGTCCAGCCTCCTTCCACCCTGCGTTCTGACCCCAGATGGAGCCCGCAGTTGCCATCCGCCTGCGCCCGGGGCCTCACATTCGCACTGCCATCCAAAGTGGGCTCACATCCCGGCAGCCTGTTCACTCTGCCTCCCGCTCGCCCACCCGTGGACTGGCTCTATTTGAATGACCTCGAGTGGCAAATATTCTGTCTCCCCCAATGTATCACACACAGAAAACTGGGGACCGGTTCAGAAGGCAGTGAGCCCAGGAGGTGTGCCTGCTTTCTAAAAGTACAAGGTTCACACGTTTACTGAGGTGTGAAGGGTCTTAGAACTCCAGGATCTAGGTGAAAGAAATAGCCCATCTCACCAGGGATGGCTGCCTCTGACTCTTGTCAATGAAGGGACGCCGTGGGCATCTTCATTTGGTACCAAGTGGCCAGGCCAACCTCAGAGGGAGTTCTCAGTCTGCGCCGCCCTGAGGGATTTTCTCTGTACCCCTGAGTCTGTGGGCACAAGACGAGGAGGAGATTTACAGATGTCTCTGCAGAGCTCTCACGCCAGCACTGAGCAGGGAGCTGGCCCTGGGTCTGAGCAGCGCAGGGCCGCTGGCCTTGCTCAGCCTCCTCACCATCATCAGGGATAAGCCACTGCAGGAAAGCAAAGGAAGCTGGCTGACCCAGGGCAGGAGGAAGGGGTCACGGCCACACTTGGCCATGCCCTCTAGATCCTGAGGTAACCGCCAAGAGACCCACTCATCCACAGACCTGGCGTAGAAGTGACTCCTGCTTGGAACTTGCCCTGTTGGTTTGCTGTTGAGTATCACGCTCTATGTGCACGATATTTGGAGTAAATCTGTCACCTCCTTGCCCACCTCTGCCCAAGGTGTATGTAGTCTGAGTTTCAGGGTATATTAGAAAGAAACAGATCTATTTTTTTTTTTGGCTTAGTTTTCAGTCAAATTTAATATTGGTGTCTGATGTTAGCATAATAGTGTACTAATATTAGTGTTCTCATGCTAGCGTTAAGAGTGGGGTAGACATGTTTATGTATATATCCCTGTATGTATCTGTATGTGTGTGCACGTATTTATGTATATGGGCGTTCTGGGCTCTGACACTTTATGGTGGTTACTTGCGTAATTGTCTATTTGAAGACAGAAGCCGCGTGCGCACGCACGTGTGCGTGTGTGTGTAGTTGGTACCAAATGAATTCAAATTTTAATTCTCTAAATCTCAGTTTACTAGACGTTTCAGAGTACACTGGATGCTGTAGCCAGGAAAACCTCCTTCAGAAAACAGCTGATTCAGGTGGTGCACTTCTTGACCTAGCGCCAACCTCAGCTCAATCAAACGTGTTCTCTTTTTTAGGTGAAGGCACCGTCTCGCTACCACCTGGCAAGCACGAGTTCCCCTTTAGCTTTGAACTTCCCTCTGAGTAAGTGAAACTACTGTGACTGCCGTGACTGCCTCTCCTGCCACACGCCGCGCCCCCCCCCCCCCCCCCCCCCCCCCCCCCCCCCCCCCCCCCCCCCCCCCCCCCGGCGTGTACGGGTACAAGCACCTTCTAACTCTCAGGTGTGCACGTTTACCCTGCCGGGCCCGAGTCCACCGACGCCACTCACACTCATCTTTCTTTCCGCCCAGCCAACAGTCAGTGAGAGCCTTTCCTGGTTTTGCAGAACTGAAAGGTAGACTTAGACACCAATTTCTTTGGCTTTGTCCAGCCTTTTAGTCACCTCGTTCACCGGGAAATACGGAAGAATTCAGTACTGTGTGAGAGCGGTTCTGGAGCGGCCCAAGCTCCCGGACCAGAGCGTGCAGCGGGAGCTCCAGGTCGTCGGCCACGTCGACGTCAACACGCCGGCACTGCTAGTAAGTCCTCCTCCCTCCTGCCCTCCCTCCCTCCTGCTTTTCGGCGGCGGCGTATACACACTCAGCCAGGCTGGACTTCGTCTGTCCTGCACTTTCTGGTACAGTCTTGTAACCCATGGGCATTCCCTCTAAACATGTGCTTCTGGGCTGAGCAAATTACAGATCGTGTGTGCGAATACTATTGATCGCGTCCCGGCTGTGCTGGGCTGCCGCCGCCAACAAGTTACCAGGCTTGAAACAAACGCGTTGAGAAGGCTTAATAATAATAATGCTCACACAGAGAGTGGCTACTTGCACCCGCGTGGCCACACTCCCCAGGCGGTGGTGTTCTCCAGTCTTCAGTAATGGCAGGCTGGGGAGCAATAATTACGGGAGAGCGTTAATCACGCCCGGCCCACCACCGAGGCCAGGCCATTATGCCGTGCGCCCTTCCACTCTGCACATCACGTTGGAGCATGGAGGATGTGCACGCAGCTGTCTCGGGGACCCTTTCACCGAACATTTCCTTGTGACAGACTTGGCCACATAAAAGCGTTGGACTTCTGATCATCACCAGGACTACTGGAGACTGATCAGAAAGATGAGGCTCTGAGTAACAACAGAATAGGCAAGATGGGAGCTAATGAGAAAGATTCTTTTATCTAAGCCCATATTATCAAAATAATATAAAATTATATACCTTCTACTTTCATGACAGCTACTGGGACCTAATGGTTCTTCATTTAAATATGAATGGATGGTTGTTGTTTTTTTTTAACTTCTCAGAAAATACTGAGATAATTTGACCTTTCCATCATGGCACTGATGTCACAAAGATGGATCTTTTAGTGTTGAGGGTTTCTTTTTCTAGCCAATGATTTTAAAGATAAGGAAGGAAAAAAGCCTGCAGTTCAGCGTTGCTTAACTCTATTTTCTCATGAAAATGGAAGAGCGTTGACTCCGATCTTCGCCTTCAGATCATGAAAATACAACAAGTACGCCCTGTTGGCATCTCTGGGGCCCGATCACAAAATAGCCAGCACCCAGTTGACCTGCTTTACAGCCGTGACCCGCTTAGCACTGCGTTTGAAATCTGACAAGGCCAAGTGACGTATGTTTTTAAACGCTGCTTAGAACTGGGAGGTTACCTCTTTAGGAGGCCATTGTGACAAATGATTTAAAGAAATGTCTTGTGTGCCAGAAAGAGATACCATTTACCCTTTACCATCCATTCTTTAAATAAAAAAGACAGACATCTTAACGCTGGGTCTGAGAGTGAGCTGTGGTTTGTAACGGGAGCACGTAAAGCCCGGTGGGAAGAGGGGAGCGGGCTTGCAGTCACCTTTCGTGCCCACAGCCCTGTGCCCCTTTGCCTGGTGCCACACGAAACCCAAGTTCCGCTCTAAGTTAAAGACACTTGAACTTTATGCCTAATAATGCATTTTGAAGTAAGGCAAAAACGGGGGGAGGGGGGGGGAGATTTAAAAATGTCAGAGCAAACAGAACGTTCTCATTACTGACTTCTCTGCCACCTCTCCTTTGACCCGATCTGAATACAGTCTTAAAATAAAATAGTACTTCTGACATGTTAATTGGTGATACCGGAGTTTTTTATGGGTTTTGTAAGGAATGGTGTGTCATTTCCCAGAAACATAATGACTTGTAGGGTAAACCAGGATGGTGGCACCCTAACTTGAATCTGAAAATTCACCTTAGCTGTCCTAACAAGGGAATGACTTTGCACTGTGTTTCAGGGAATATTTCACAGTGTGTCACGTGAGATAAGAAAAGTCTTGTTTTTTTGAAAGACATTTCTTAATGAAGAATAACATAATTTCAAGTTTTATGGGTTTTCTAGACTGGTTGAATTAAAGTTGTCTTCTTCTTTGCAACTTTCAAGACCCCTGTATTGAAAACCCGAGAGAAGATGGTTGGCTGCTGGTTTTTCACCTCTGGTCCCGTCTCCCTGAGCGCCAAAATTGAGAGGAAGGGTTACTGCAACGGTAAGCACTGTGTTGTCAAAGTTCAGACGCAATTCGTTAGTACTGTTAGTTAATTTTAAGTGATTTTTAAGTAGTGTGTTTTGTAAGTTACACAGCATGTATTAGGTTAAAACGCAAATAAACGCTCTGTTTTCGACGTTAGTAACTGGTGCGTGGACATCTTTGAGTGGGTGAGTCCATTCCAGTAGAACTCCCAGCATTCCGACTTCAGTCCCGTTCCTTGAGTGACAAAGGTGGAAACTGGCTGAGTGGGAAACACCGGAGCCTCACACCGATGCTGTGAAAGAACGCCCACAGCGGCCCCGCTCACAGGAGTGCGCCTGCCGTGCGAAAACACGGTCAGGCAAGCTCGCTGCATGCTGGGGTACAACGTGCGGGGCTAGAGTGGAGACCGTTAGCAAGCTCAGTGGTCAGACTGGTGTCAGCACTGCCATGGGGGAAGGGCCCCGTTCTGTTCGGTGGACCTGGTGCTCCTGGGTCCTGGGGAACGGTGAGAGATGGTGGCTGTGAACCTTGCCCGCTCCATCCACGGCTTTCTTTTTGCCTTGCCATCCAGTCCTTAGAAGCAAAGGCTGGTCCTCCTGCCGGCCAGGTGTTAACAGGGTGGGCACTAGCAAGTTTGTTAGTGACCTTTTGTGCTTATTAGCATGTCACTCTGCCATTTCCTTGCATTATCCTACCCTAAGTTTGAAAGGCACGGGTAAGGGACAAGACTTTAGAAGTGGTGATCTAGAATTGCTACCTTGGAAACGTGAACAATGGGCAGCGATTAGAAAACAGCACCCGCCCCAGCCGGCAGCTCTCAGTTCTCCGACTGGACTCTCAGTGCAATTCTTCTGTCAGGGCTCCTCAGTTTGCTGCAGTGCTGCTGCCAGCCTTCCAGCTTTCCCTGGTGACAGCACTGTGGTGAGAACTTCCTGAAACGTACTGAAGGGTTGTTGTTTTCTTTTTAGGAGAAGCTATTCCAATCTATGCAGAAATAGAGAATTGCTCCTCCCGACTGGTGGTCCCCAAAGCTGCCATTTTCCAAACCCAGACGTACCTGGCCAGCGGGAAAACCAAGACCGTGCAGCACGTGGTGGCCCATGTGCGCGGGAGCCACATCGCGTCCGGGAGCACCGACACCTGGAACGGGAAGATGCTGAAGATCCCGCCCGTCACGCCGTCCATCCTGGACTGCGGCATCATCAGAGTGGACTATTCCTTAGCTGTAAGCACGGCTGTCTTTCCAGTTAGAAGTGTGCGGGGTGGAGGGGTGACAGACTCAGGGTCCTATGGACGTGGACGTCTGATACCTGGGAAAACATCCTTTCGGGTCAACAGCGTCACAACGAATTGCAGGGCAGACAGGAACTGGCCTTTGTTTCTAATCAAAAGCTAGCCCCTGTGGGACTGAATTAAATGACATAAGAGAGTTAAGGTGTGTCCCGGTGCTGCTTGTACTGCAGATGCGCTTCATTTACTATAGTTGCTACGTGAGCCACACTCCCTCACAGTGAGGTGGGCTCAGGCCACAGCTCCCCCTCACTAAGAGTTCCCATCCTTTGTGAGCTCTTCATGGGGCTGGTTCTTCATTTTATCGGGTCTGGATCATGTACAGGTGTGGTGGCTGGGGATGGATGGCGGGGGACAAAGGCATTTCTCTCTGTGAAAATAATTAATCAGCTCTTCTTACTGCGAGGTTTAACTTTTTTGGTTCCTTTCTGACTTCTGTCTCTCTGTCATATCAGGTGTATATTCATATTCCTGGTGCTAAAAAGCTGATGCTGGAGCTGCCCTTAGTGATCGGCACAACCCCATACCACGGCTTTGCCAGCAGGAACTGCAGCATGGCCAGCCAGGTCAGCGTGGACATGAGCTGGTGGGCCCTGGCACTGCCCGAGCAGCCTGAAGGTAAAGGTCTGGGGCTCTTTCAGAATGGGCTTTGCGCACAAAGAGCCTCCTGAGTGCTCAGATGTCACTCCCGCTGCTGCCGTAACTGTTCTCACTCTCACTACGAAACACCCTCAAACGCTGCTCCTGGAGGGGCCTCTGGGCGCTCAGCTCCTCCAAACCCCCAGGCTGTGGACGCCAGATCCAGGAGTGACAGCCACATTTCCCAACTCTGATTTATACCAGTAAAACAACAGTCACAACACGTGTAGACTCTTCCACATGTTCTGTAGCCACAGTTCAATGCTTTTGTCAACCTGACCTCTAAGATGTATGTCTCAAAAGAGTCAAATAGAATCAGTGTTGGTCGTTTCATCAAAGCAGACTCTATTAAATGGGCACAGGCACTCGCTGACTAGAGAGAAGGCTACACCGTTTCACCGTGGACTTCGGAGGGCTGTCGGACTCTGTAGCGTTTGGAGGGGTCAGTGTGGTTGGGTGTGGCGCGGGTTTCTCAGCCCAAGCTCCCTCCCTGTTGCAGCCCCACCAGAATACGCGGATGTGGTGTCAGAGGAGGAACTTTCCGGGCACGCCCCCCCGCACCCCGCGCTGCCCGGCTGGGGGCCAGAGGCACACTGCCTCGCCTTTGCCTGCATTCCGGACTTCCGCTTCCAGCCACCCCCCCTTTATTCAGAGGTAAGCAAGGCAAAGGGAAAGAAATCCCACGCGCGTTGTGCTGTTTGTGATATGGTCCTTTGTAAGTGTCTGTGGCAGGCGCACACTTTAAAGCAATCACTATGTCACCACTGTCTTTGAGCCTGCCTTGTCACCGGCAGCGTGGATGGCTGTCAGGGTGTGGAACGTGGTCTCCTGGGACGTAGTGATGACCCCGGGCTCTGAGCGACTCAGTTGATGCCCATCTAGAATCAGAGACAGAGCCATTCCAAGGAGCGCTGCCCTAGTAACCCAGCCTGCGCTCTCTTCCAGATTGACCCACACCCTAGCAGCGCAGAAGAGACCCAGCCCGTTTCCTTCATGCTGTGACCGCATCTCGGAAATAAATCACTGTGACCATCCCCACTGGAGAACACCGGCTCTTTTCCCCTGCCTCTTGGGCACGCGGGAGGGAAGATTCGCTTAAGAACCAAAATGAACATCAGCACCAAGAAATTAAAGAGCATGGGAACCATCCAGCAGGCGGACGGGACTGCTGCCTGAGTTTACGGTGGGGCCATGTGTCCCCTTTGAAGAATGGAAGCATGTGGAAGTCACAGAGTAGAGAGCGCCCCAATAGTGACAGGGTAAGAGGAGAGGCCCACAAGCAGCACAGTGCGAGGGTTCTCAGAGCTGAGCAAGGGGATCCAGGCATCAGGGCAATCTGGGTGCCCTGGGAGAGGACCTGACTGTGGAGAAGTTGGGACGGGCAGGGGAAGGCTGAGACCAAATGCCAACTGAGACCCCCCAGGTGCCGAGGTCTGCCGATCCCCTCCCCCTCACGTCCCATAGGCTCGCCGTCCATGGAAGACCCATTCCTGAGACCGTGGTGGTTGGAGGCCCTAAGAAAGGGATTTGGTTTCCATTCTTTCTGGGCCTGTTTAAAGCGTAGTTGATACATTGGTGGTCAAGTATTAGGAACCCAAGAAAGGGTGCCTTGAAAGGCGTGTGAGCGCAAAGGGGAAAGATGAATTCCCACAGGGGGGACACCTTTTGTCGAAGGCTGTGATTTTTACCCTCTTTAGTACTTGAACAGGATTCGTGTGTGATTTTCCTCACGTCCTACTTACCTAAGAGCATACTAGACAGAGAAGGGGGGAAGGCTGCATCCTTAGGGTGCCGTGAGATCTACACAAGAAAGCAAAACAAGGGCTTGTTCCTAGCCTACCTCCAGCGGGCGATCAGATTTGTTTTCAAACTCGGTCTGCCAGGCCTTGGGAGGGCCCGCCCCTTGGCAGTGGCGCCTCAGCTCACCTGTCACTGCATCTGGAACCGAACCAAGGGAAGCCCCTACACATTAGCATTAGGTGGGAGTTAACATAGGTAAACCAAAGGGTATTTCAAAAGAAACGCAAAATCAAAAGAGGGTAGAAATGCCATTTTTTAAAAAGGCACAGACTTGATGCCTGTCAGGAGACTTGCGTCCCCTGGAGGCGGTCACTGCCTGGTACCTTGTCAGTCCAACTCCTTAGTAATTCCCTGGAAACTGTGACTTTATTGTTCTGGTGCAATATTTTATGAGCATTTAACCTCAGGCTATTGAGACCAACAGGATTTTGTTGCTGCTGAACGGCTGAGGAGCCCTTCTCCTGCTCCCCTCCACCCTCCTCCTCACGGTGGCTCCGTCCCCTGCTCTGCTGGCCTGGGAGCCAAGAGCACAGGCACAGAGGGAGCTGGGGCGCCTGCGGTGGGGACTGGGGACCCACTGAGGGTGTCCTTGGACAGAGATCCCGGTGCTTCCCATGCAGAACCCCGTACTTCACTCAGCTGGACGGGACGTCCGGTGAGAGAGAAAGATTCTTCTAGGTTCAACGTTGTACTTAAAAGTTAGCTGGCCATGGGACCGGGGATTCTTCTTCCAACAGGAGGTGAGTGGGTATGTCTCAGCCTCTGGACAGACCTGTCCTCTGCGGTGCGTCAGCGGCACTCACGTTTCTCGGCATAAGCCACCGTGTAAGTCGACGCCGCCGCTCGCGGTACTGAAATCGCCACCCGGTTGTTCCCGGCCGTGGTTTTTGATTCTGCTCGTTTTGATGTGTGTTTTAAAACGGGTGTGTGTACTGAACTTCTGTCCCAACCATTTTTACTTTTAAAAGGATCATCTCGCCCTGTTGGCAGACTTCTGATTTGTTTATATGGCTCACGAGACACCGCCCGTCCCCGGGGCGTGAAGACAGAGTGAGGAGGCGCAGCGGCAGAACTGGGGGGGGGGGGGGCAGGAAGGCTGTTTAGCTGCAGGTAGAAAAGCAGCTCCTTCCCAGAGCCCTTCACTGAGGCTGCTTCATCGCCTTTACCAGTGAGGTCACCAAGTGGACAGAAGTGGGAGCAAAGCTGATGTAGCAGCTCTCATGAGAAGAGCAGAGTACAGTTTGCCTTGCTCAGCTCACATCGGCGTGCCTGACCTCGCGAGCACAGCCAGTCCTGCACTGGAACCGAGTACTAGGGAATGAAGGTGAAACTCTAGCTGCTCCGTTTGCTTGTATAGTCCACTGTGTAGTTCGCAAAGAAACCATGGCCTTAGAACTTCCTTTGTGATGCAGAAATGCTGAAATGGCAAGTGGGCAGCTTCTGGCACACGAAGCCCTGCTGTGGGCAGGACTCTGACGCTCCTTTCGCTCCGCACAGTGAGAACCTCAGTAGGCAGGGGCCACGTTTCCTGTGAGTTGACCCATGAAAGCTTTTTTTTATTTTTATTATTGGAAATGTAACACCTGAACCCACAGGGAAAGAAAGATTGTATTTTGTACTCTCGTTTGAACCCTATGGGTTCCTTTTGTTAATAAACGACCACACTGAGGCCGGGAGCTGCTTGCTTTGTTTCGCGTCTCTGTAGCGACATCAGCTGCCCCAGACTGAAGAGCTACCTGCACCACACGACACAGCCTTGCAGCCGCGAAGGTACTCTCCTGTCGGTGCTGTCCCGTGGCCAGCCACGGCCCTGGGGACTCTGGGCCGGTCTGCTCGTGGGCTCAGTTTCCCCGACATCGTCAGCTTCTAGCATTCGGTGAAGAAAAGCGGTTAGGGTGAGTGAATAAGCCTAAGCTCTGTTGGTGGTTGGGAGAGCATTCCTCTTTATTCCCAAATGACAGTGACCACTTTTGAAGGCTCCCGGAGTTTTCATGGTGTTGGGCCACAGTCTCCCCAGGACTGATTCAGTGGGGCTGGTGGGCGGCCGGTGGACCCTCACTGGCCTAAATAAACCTCTCCTCTCTACTTGAGCACTCACATGGACAGAAGACGTGTGTTTATACAAGGAATTCGAAAACTGCCCAGATCCTCTGTCCTGGAAAATTGTCCTTAGCTAACTGGTAAAAAAAAAAAACAAAAAACAGTAATTTACTCTTCAAGTGCTCATAACATGTGAGATCACGCTACATGATAAATAAGTGGTGTCTGCACCCGCACTTGGAGTGAACATGAACTGAGGTGTGTGTCTCATGAAATGAGTATTGACATGAAATTCAAGTTTCTGTAGTCTATACTGTAAGGTGGTGCGTTATAAAATTCAGAACGAGGCAGGCCACGATGGACAATCGAGGACGAAGCCCCCACACTGCCAAGCAGGACCTCCGAGCCCAGAGGCGCAGCCCAGAAGTGCGGCCTACGGGCTCTGCACGGTCCTTGCTCTCTCCCACACCTCCCAACTCTACAGCTTTGCAGGAGCTGCAGGGCAGTGACCGCTTCAGTGACAGTGGAGGCCCCGCAGACCTGGACAGAAGCATGCGTGCTAAACCAGGTCCGCTGTTTACATCTGAAAGCCCCGACTCCTGGAAGGATGCCCGTCTCTGACTAAACTGCTTCCCAAGTGTGTTTCATTAATAGCTGGAACCCTCCCTTCAGCTCTAGATTTTGAAATAATTACAGACTCTCAAGAAGCTGCAATGTTAGTAGAGTGATCCTGTGTGTCCATCACCCAGTCTCCCCTATAGGTAACGCCTCACGCAACTGTAATACATCCTCAACGTCAGGAAATCGATGTGGACCCAGCGCGTACGGTCAACCCGAGTTCAGGCCTTGGTCGGGTACCACTCGGTTTTGAACGCACTCATTGTTCTGATGGGTGTTTATGTGTCTAGTTCTGTGACATTTTATCACATGTCTCGGTTCCCATCACCCCCACAATCAAGACACAGGACTCCATCACCACCAGGAAATGCCGGCAGCCCTGTGCGGTCGCGCCCTCCCCTGCCCCGGCCCCTGGTCCACCTGTTCTACCCCTGTACTTTGTCACTTGGAGGACGCCAGGTAGCAGGAGTTGCTCAGTGCGTGCCTCTTGAGTGGGCTTCCCCACTCAGCGTGACGCCCTTCAGATCCAGGCAAGCTGTCTTATCAAGAATTTGTGCTTCTATGTTTCAGCTGAGACATTTTAAAAGAAACAAATTGACGTTTAAAATTCCACTGGGCAACTTTCACTTGCAAAGAAAAATGTGTTCACAGCTATGTGCGCTCAATACCCTTGTAAATAGTTCGGTTTTGAATTTGGAAACTACTCTGTGTGTTGGATATGTAACGAGGCAAGTCCACACGAACTTGGGGGCTCACTCTGAGCCTTTCTAAGCACTTGAAGGGTTTTTCCTTTAAATAGCAAGCTACTGTGTTGTAACGAGCAAGACACACTCGTATTTTTACGAAAGAATAAACCAAGTAGAAACTATCTCGGACTGTTATCCTAGCCAGCTCCTGGTCACGCTGAGTTTAATGCACACGACACAGGACAGAAACCACATTTGCCTTCCTGTTTCCGCACTAATTCTGTTCCTTCTTTCCTGCCTGTTGTTCGAGTCACTTCTTCCCAGCACCACTTCCTCATACCTGAGACAAAAAGCCCCCGGAAGCTGAGAAAAATGAACTCACTGATTCTCAGTGGACAACACTGTAAGACACGGACTTAACTCGGCAACAGTATTAGACTTCTCCAGATACGAGGACTCACTTTACAGAAGTCATTAACACACGAGCCTATGCGGTGCTTCCCTCACACACAAGCAGGAGTCTCAGCAACGGAAGGAGGCAGCGAAACGCGCTCAGGGATGGGGAGGGCAGACAGCCAGCAGTGACAAGAGCCCATCCCCAGAATGTCACTGCAACTGAACCACAGGGAAATGCTTCTTAGGTAGAGCGGCTTTGTGTCCCAGCGGGAGGTTCTGCCCCACTCACAGTGTGCACCGTCTGTACCACGGTGGGCAGAATCACAGAGAAGCAGGGCGTGTCACAGAGTGACTGCAGGAGGGAACTCTGAGTGACAGACTGGGCAGAGGAGCACACCAGGCCACTGTCAGGGTCACACATCCACGAGTGTCTTTCCGAAATACCCAAACCCCATAGGGAGGAGGGAGAGCCTCTGAGCACATGGTCCTGACCACAAGGTCAGGTTCAGGGGTCCCCAGGTCACGAGGAAGAAGCACAAGGTCACTTGTCCAGGTGTCTACAGGGAGGAGCTGAGCGCCGATGTACTTCGCCTTGGTCCTGACTGCCCATCCCACAGCAGGCTGGGCTCACGGGGAAGCATCCAGTGCCCAGCTGAGGGGGCGATGTTAGGAAGGTGGCCAATGTAACTTTGCTTCCGTCTTCTTATCACTTACTTGTCTGGGGTGAGGAGTTCGGTCCCTCTCAGAGTTTCTCTTACAAAAGGCTTCCCCGGGCGCTTCGCACAGACTCAGAAGTGCAGGGGGTTTTACATCTATCACAGAGAGAGGCGAGCATCCGTTCTGCCTGTTTCCATAAACACAGACTGGCAATTAATGTGTTTGGTTCAAAACCCTTCAAACATTTGTACATCCATTTGCACGTTGAAATGGCTCCGCATAACAGCCAGGCAGGTGGTTAACTATATGTATATTAAATTCATAGAGAAACTGGTAATTTTCTATTATAATTGTCAGTTCACAGCTTACATGGGAAGGATTTTTTGAATAGACCCATTAGCTAATTTAGTTAGTTGGGGTTTTTATAAATCACAGTTTATTTGCTTATGCTACTTATAAAGGCGGAATTTTCAGCGTTCTCTTGTGAATCAATAAATGTTTACTTTGGTCTTTTTTCTGCCCAAGTGCCAAGCTTGACAATGGATGAAATATCATCAGGTTTTTCTTAAATAGCTGTTTGAATGCGGCTGCTTTATTAGCTGCTTTCTTTAGTATTATTACTCAGATAATGGTTTAAAAGTCTATTCATTTGCTATTAATGTGTTTTTATAAATAAAGTGGAAAATGGGGCTGCACCGCAGCCCCTCGGAATTCTGCAGCACCGCGCACTTCCTGGCATATCTGCCGACGATAGAAACTTTGGAGCCAATGACAATCTGTCCCATTTTTCCAAATGATGCCCCTTAAAAGCAAAACTTTCAGATGCATGGCCCTGACTGGCACACAATAAAACTTGATGGCTTTGTTGCCAAGGATGTTATTTCTCTCTCCCAGGCAAGGGAGACCATTTACCCGTCTCTCATTTGGCTTTTACCGCACAAGAGGCAACACGAGGCGGAGCCGTGGGGAGCACTCGGCTCTAGGCCGACACGCCACGCCGGGAGCCACCCTGCGACACAGCCACACCCTGCCCACTGTCACTGCCTCAAGCCGTTCCTGGATTTCTCCTTCAAACAGGATCAGGCGGCACTTCCCATCCCCCAACCATGTCAAGGGGGCTAGTGGGCAATTTTCCGGTAGTTTCCAAATACCTGGAACCCCCAACGGTCTCCTCCTAGCTCGCCGTGTCTGTAACTGAGTGCCCCCTTCTCGACACCTAATCACCTAAGCACTGGGAACCCGGACGCAGCCTCAGGGGGTTCGGGGTGCCAGTGCAGACTTCGCACAGTACAGAGCCGTGGGGACGCTCCGTAAGCACCCGATGAATGGAGAAAAGTCATGTCATTCGCTCGCTTCCACCCTGAGAGGGGAGAAAGTTGGATTCCAGGAAGTTTTAACATCCAGACCCCTCCTCCTCGGCTTTTCCCGGACCCAGCCCCCAAACTAGCCCTCTTTTCTTCTGGGGCTCTCAGCAGTGCTGGGGGCCCAGAGTCGCTGTCGGAGAGGGCCCTGGTGGCCGACCTCTCCCCAGCACATGCAGTGGAACCACTCAGGAGGGAAGGGTGTATGTTGGGGTGGGTGGGGCTGTTGTACACTCCGCACTGAGGCCATCAGACATTATCAGCAGTTGATAAGCTATCTGCGTTGGATAGAAAATGAGAAAAAAGTAACACAATGGTCGCCTTATATGAGGAAGTATGTCTGCAGCAAAAAGGTCAAAACTTTTTAAATAATACTTTTAATACGACATCTGGACTTTCAGGGCCATCTTAGGTGTGATTCTGCAGTCCTTTTGAGCATACTGCTGGAACATTCTGGAAACAAACCTCTGGTCAGGCCGGTGCTTGAACCCAGCAGCGTTCAGGACATCCAGCAGGAGGAGAGCTCGTGAGCGAATGTCACTCTACCCTGAGCCAACAGCTGATATGTTTTGTCTCTCCTTAGCCTTTCAGACAAGGCTGCTAAGTGATTATGATGACTGTCCTTCCACATGGGAGAAACCCAAAGGTCGAGAGCTTTGGAAATGGCTTTGAGGTTCTCAGAGGTGGTCAATGTCGGAATTTCTCATAAACACCAGGCTGGGTTGACCTCATTGCTGTCGACCTTTGCACCCCACTGCAGCACCTCCGGACCAGGTGATGGTCCAGGGAGAGATGTGCCTGCAGAACGCGGAGCCTCCTGCTGCTGGGCACAGGGGAGTCAGGGGCCTCCTGCTGTCGGGGGCTCGCGGAGAAGGGGCCCAAGAGACAACTGACACCAGTTTACCCACAAATGGGGAGGACACCCAGGCCAGAGACGGTCAGGGATCTGCCACAGTCACGCCCGCCCGCCTGGCATTCCCCACCGCTGATAGTGAGCTGACCGTTCGCTGTCAGAGCTGAGATGCTCTGCGTGTCTACGATGGGTGCGCAGACCTGGAGGGGAAGAGAGCTAAGGGGGGTGGCTGCCTCCCAGATCGCATGCCCTGATTCCATCCAGAGATCCCCCGATATGGGACGGGAGCCGGAGAGGTGAGGGATGAACAACCGGACAGACTGAAGGCCAGGAAACATGAGATGACCCTTGGGGTCTGCTTAGGAGTTGGGAGATGACTACACCCTTTGAGGTCCTTGTCTCGGCTGGCCTTGACATGGCATCCTGGGGACACCCGTGCCCTTGGCAGACGAGGCTCAGGGCACGGCCAGCGCACCCAAAGCCCACAGGGCCACATGGGTGACCCCGGGGCTCAAGTCCCGGTCTCCACCAGCTCCCTGGCCCTTTTGTCTCCTGTCACTGTGCGCTCAGTGCCCTTGGCATCCACACAGACCCCTCTCTGGGACCTAAGGACACTGCTGCTGCTGCTGCTGCTGCTGCTGCTGGGGGACCATCAAGGAATCGCGCACAGGGCTCTTCGGTCCTTGTATGTGAAACGCTCTCTGACCCTTATAATCTGAGACGCAGACGTTTGAAAAGGTGAGCGCAGGCGTCCGGGAGGCAGAGCGCTGACCGAGAAATCACGGAGCAGAGCCGCTTCCGGGCAGACGTGAAGCCAGAGAACATACATACCACAGACACACAACAGAGAGGTCCTGTTTGATGAGGTGACAATCCAATACTGCAGTCCGAAGAGCTGCTTGACTTGACGACATTATGGGGGGGCAGCAGTGGGGGGTCCCCCGTAGCCCCTCCACTGAGAGGAAGGCAGGCACCGGAACTTCAGACGCTGTGTTTCCCTCCCGCACACGGTCCCGCACAGAAGAGCCTCAGTGGCGGCCTCAGGACCCGGGCGCCCTCTGTCCACCCTCGCGTGGACACAGCATCTCCACAAAGAGAGGGCCATGCCTGGCTTTCCGTGAGCGCGTTTCCACAGCCGGAAGCCTTGTGTGCCACGGTGGCTCATCAGAGATGCCGCCACGGCTGTTGCTCAGGGGTGAGATTTAAAACAGAGGGCGTGGACTGAACTTTCCATCTCCCCAGAGTGAAACAGGCCAACGACAACAGTGCAGCCGACCCCCAAACTCGCACAAACAACTCTGTCAGGACTGGCCTCTGGCCTCTGTCTGACCAGCTGCCGAGTCTGCTTTCCTGTTGCCTTTGCTGGTAGCTGCACTGGCTTTTCCGGGTACAGCACTCCCGTCGTGGGGGGCCGCACGATCTTCCGGAAGCCCGCGCCATCCGAGGTTTGGGAGGGGTGCGCCTTGCTCTCAGGCTGCCTTTTCTCTGGTTGTTTGTCAGAATTCAGGCCTCTGTCTATCACTCTATCTGCCTCCCACTGGTTTCCTCCACGGGACACCGCACACACACACTGCAACTGGGCCACCCTGTGACGTGACCCACCTGTTGTCTCACTGAGAAAGGTGCGGGAGTGTCGAGTCAGGACACCGGAGCAGACGCCCCGAGGCTCGCGTCCTTGGAGACGCTGCACAGCACAGAGCGGCAGGGACAAGACAGCGCTTGCAGGAGGATGGCACCCACCGATGCAGGGACTTCCAAGGGCCCGCTGACACGGCTCACGAAGGGTTTCACGACCCCATCTCAGATCGCTTTCAGAGCCGGAAACTGTCCAGGAGAAGAAAGGGGAGGGCTCTCCCGGCAGAGCCACCCTCCTGACCTCAGGAACACTGCTCAGTTGAACCCTTCTCCACCCCACGCGGCTCTGCATGATGATCGGCGACTTCTGGAAGCTGAAGTTTGAGGGTTCACTGGCATGCAGACAACTCTGCCGGAGGGCCTTCTGGAAACTCCCCTGTGCTCTGGGCTCTGGGTCACTGGGAGATTTCCCATCCGGCCTGCCGGGAGGGAGGCCAGGCCCCCGTGCCTGGAACAGGTTGGAAGGGTTGGGTGATTGCCTCACTCCCTCAAAACAGACGACGTGCCTGCGACTGAAAAACCAGCTTCTCCCGTCCCTGAAACAGCCCAGCACGGATTCTCCCCCGCCCACCCACTCTACAGAGCAGGACAGAAGTTCATGGGCACTCGCTGTGTCTTTGAAGTAAGACGGCCCCACGGCACCCAGCCCAGGGCCACCCTGGTGAAGGCAGACAGACTCATGGCTCCTAATGAAACCCCCAGAGGCCACCAGGAAATTCCCGAACAGAGAGCAACTCTGACCAAAGCAGCCTGTTAGGGTTTTGTTCGGGCAGAAAATGCCTCGGCCTCCCCAGTGCAAAGCTTCCTCACGTCCAATGAAAACAAACTCCTTCACAAAACACCAGAGAGGCGGAATGTGAGCCCCAGCTACTCTGAGCGGCTTGTGTGGGCAGGGAAACCTCTCAGCAGAGCCCCCGGTGCACGGAAGCTACGCACAGCACGCGCCAGGCAGTGTCCCGGTGACCGCCTCATCTTACAGGGACACCACACAGGGCCCAAGGGCCTCAGAGAGACCATGGGCCGCTGGAGTCTGAGCAGTGGGTATTGGACCCACACTGGGCCCGGGCCTCCACCCAAATGGAGGGGAAACAGAACAGCATCTCCTCGGGCTGCTCCCCAAACACCCGGCATGAGCGTGAAGGCAGTCTTGGGGAAAACACCCCAAACCAATCATGTCATGGCTAATGCCAACCCACTCCCAACGACCCATCGTAAGAGCGTGCGTCGGGATCTGTTTCTGGAAGGCCACAGAGTGGTCCCCCACTAAGAGGCTGCACTTTTGCCAAAAACGTCCGTCACGCCTGCTGTCCTTCCAGCCCCTCCTCTCCTGGCGTGTCGTCTTTCATTCAAAGACAAAGTAAACGTGGACACGTGGCGCCCACACCTGGAGATGAATCTCATGTCCAGCTGTCCCTGCCCTATGGCAGCCTGCACCCCATTTCAACACTAAGGAGCCGCTGAGGATGAAAGTAATTATTGTAATTGTCAGAGGGGCGAGTCGTGAGTGTCACCCCTCTGTCATCGGTCCCCAGGACAGACCTCAGTTAGAAGAGGGGCTGCCAGGGAGTTAAAATTGCGTGTGTGCACCTCTGTGTGTGTGTGTGTGCGCACCTGTGTGTGAGTGACTCCCAGGGCAGTCTGCGGGCTGGCAGCAGGGAGGCTGCTGCTCCGACGGGCCCTTGCTGAGGAGGCCTGCTAACCCAGCTGCTCTGGGTAGCCCTTGGGCTCCACAACAGCTCCCCACTTTCGGTCAGCTGGGACCACACCACAGGAGGAGGAAGGGGGTGCGGGCCAACCACACGGACAAAGGGTCTCCATGACAAGGCTGTCGACAACAGCCAAGGCACGCCGGGTGGACAGAAGGCACAGGAGACCATGGAGCCTCCAGGTGGAGCAACAGAAAACCATCTGTCAATGGCCAGCCAGGCAGAGGACCCAAGTTCAAGTGCTTTGCTCACATTCTCGAAAAACCAGAAGGTTATTCTCCCTTCACTGTGCTCAAGACAGGCGTTGTGTTTTCGAGGGAGGTTGATGACGGTCTGAAACCTAGACCCCAACCCCTGCCCCACTTGAACTTGTCATAAGATCAAGGTCTGTGCCAGCTGGCAGGAGGGACTTGTTGACATGATCGGACCAGAATGTGGGACCTGGGCCACAAGAGGCGGAAAGCAGTTCGGACCCACAGACGTTGGTGGAATGTCTGCTAAGTATCGGGCCGGCGCCGGGTGTTAGCTACTCGGAAACAAAGGAGACAGGGCCCTGCCCAGGGAGATTTTACAGGTTCACTCAGAGCGGAGGCACACACTCTCAGGATTAGGCTAACAGGGAACAACGCCCAGGGTGCTGGGGACTAACCCAGGCGTTGCAGGAAGGGGCGCTTCCTGGAGAGTATCACGCCTGAGTTCATCCCTGACAGCTGAGTAGGAACTGGCCTGCTGAGGACCGGGGGCGGAGCCCTCGGGGAGGGCAGGGCCGCACAGCCTGTGAGGCAGCCTGTGCAGAACCACAAGCAGCCTGCTCCCGTGGGCATGAGGACCAGGTGGTGAGGCAGCACAGGGCGGGGGAGGTGGACAGGCAGGTCACGGCGGACGGAGGCTGACTCACAATTCAGCTGTTGTTGAGCCTGAACTGCAGCAGGTAGGCCGAACAGAGGCAAAGGGGAAAGGAGACCCGGCAGGGCACGGTGGGGACAGGGCAGGTGACAAAGGCAGCAGATCACACAGGCCAACCTGGGTACAAACCACAGCGGCCCCTGTACATGCTCGCTGCCAGTCTCCCTGTGTGCTGGGGCGGTCGTTGATGAGCTAAGGCCCGGCTGCCACCCTGGGGGCCCGCCACGTGTCTCCTCTGCTCCTGGCCGGTGCGGTCCCACTCAGCGGTCACTCGGAGCCTCTCACTGTCCCTCACTGCCACCCTACCTGGGGAACGAAGCTGTCCTTTGAGGGGCTCCTTAAAAAAGCCCAGAAAATTTTCATTTGTGTTCCAAAAGCTCTATTTCAAGGTGGACTGCCTGAGAGCTCAGCCTGCAAGGACCAGCACGGTGAGCAGGGGGCCTGCCACTCGGCTGCTTTCCCGCACACATCACCTGTGTGTGTCGCTCGCCTGTGTCTCTAGCGAGACCGGCTGTCTCTGAACCGTCACTTTTTAAACGCTCCCAACTGTGCTGTGTGCACACACGCTGCGAACACCTTCGTGTGTCACCTCCGTCTGTGGTTTTCGTCCCTTCTTCTTCGACTGGTTTGATGTGCAAGCTTTTTAAAAATACCAAGTGAAATTTATCGATCATCTCTATGTGTACCCTCTTTGTGTCTTAAAGAAATGAAGTCCTGCCTTTTCACAGGATCACAGATATTTCCTTCCATGTTTTCATGAAAGAAAGTAGAAGTTCCCCTTTTCTTACGCTCCGTCTTTACTCTCCTTAGGGTGGGCTTCTGCATACGGCGGGAGATAAAGAGGACTCATCTTTTCCTTAACAGAGAGCAGTGTTCCAAGACTACCTGCTGTATGGACCACCCTGGAGACCTGCAGCTGAGCTCAGCCCTCTCCGTGCCGCTCCTGGGGCCACTCACTTGTCCTGTTGCTGCATCTGGTCCTGTGCCAGCACCGCAGTGGCCAAACGGTGACAGTTTCAAAACAGGTCCTGCTCTGGGGATGCAACTTCCACTGCTGACCAGGCCAGAGAGGGGAAGCGTCCTCCCCTAGCAGGACGCACGCCGGGGACAAAGGCAGGTGGCCACTCAGAGCTGTTTGCCGAGCCAAGAACAAGGGTCCCTTTGGCGCCACGTACCCATACAGGCCCCATCCTTCCTCCCGGCAGACGTGGGATGGAGGCCCTCTGCCCTCAAGACTGGGTTCTAGCTGGCAAAGGGGCCCAGGCCAGTGTGGCTCAGCTGGCTGGGCCTCGTCCTGCAAAGTGAAAGGTTGCCGGTTCGATTCCTGGTCAGGGCGTGTGCCTGGGTTGCAGGTTTGGTCCCTGGTCGAAGCATTTAGGGAAGGCAACCGACCGATGTTTCTCTCTCACACTGATGTCTCTCTCCCTAGCTTTCTCCCTCTCTTCCCCTCTCTCTAAAAATAAATAAGTAAAATCTGTAAAACAATTTTTTTTTTAATTGAAGGCCAAGGGGAGCTGATTGTGCAGCCTCAACATCCGTTCCTGGCGGTGGACTCTGTGTCTGTCTTTCTGTGGCCAGGAGGGAGAAATGTGGCGGCCGTGCCACTTCTGATGCTGACCGCTATTTGCACGTCTTGCAGCAACGCTTCCAGAACCCTGACTGTTTCCGTCTCCTCTCACTTGCCTCTGCCTTGGATTTCCTGAGTTGACTTTGTCCTGATGAGCTGTGTGTGCTCTGGAAGCCTCCCTGAAGCCTCTCTCGAATGAGGCGAGGGACGCACAAACACAAGTACGATCTCAGGGGCCCCCTCTGCCCCTCCCCAAGCTTACACTCTGCTGGTGCTCTGGGCCCAGGCCTAGGGGCATGCCACTTAGTGAATCACTGCGTCCACGTTCCTGAGGACCATGGGGCTGCCAGAGGTGTGGGTCGGACCACCAGAGGGCTGTGCATGCAGGAGGAAAATCCAGCCCGCCACATTCTTCCAAATCTGTACTCAGGCTCACAGCTTAGGAAGTACCTCGGGGCCCTTTGGGGTAAAAAAAGCTGCATGAATCTAAGCAAATATTATTACGCAGATGTACTTGGCGGCTGCTAAAGAGTGTGAGGCCCTCCGGAGAGCCACCGTAGGAGAGTGAATTATTTTCTGCAATCTGCACCACTTGTGATTGTAAGAGTCGCTCATTGAACCCCTGGCACTGCCCTAATAGTGCCCGCTAATCCTGTTGCTATGGTTACAACAATCAATTACATGCTTAACTAGCCTTACTAGTACACTGCGGCAATTCAATTAAAATCTGATTTTATTCTGCCTGGCTTTTTTAGGGTTTTCCTGGGCCTCCAGCTCCGAAAACCACCCACAACACAGATTAAAGAGTCCTAGAGGTGGCTGAGTCCACCTCCCAGAGGCATCTTTGGCTCACACGTGATGGGACAAGGCTCTGTTTTCCTGAAACAGACCTTGGTCCAAGAGCCAAACATTCAGGAGACTTGAACCCAGCAGCTGAGCAAACCATAAAACTAATGCCCAATGGGGAGAAGGTGACTATGAAGAGACGATCTTAGCCTTTTCAGTTTTAACAGCGCATGTGGATCAGAATGAGGACACGCAGGACTCCTAACTGGGCAGCTGTGCCAGCACTGGTAGGACATCTAGAGACACAACCTGTGGACCCGGCCCCGCCTCTCCCCGGCAGTTCAGGGGCTGACAGACACCTCTGGGAACCAATGGCATCTCTGGATCTACCCAGCACCACCCCTGAAGGCGGCCAGAACCGCCCATCGCCCTCGGGCTCCCCTGGAGCCCTGCGGTTCCTAGCACCCCGGGAGGAAGTGCTCGCTTAGGTCAGCTCGACAGTGCTCATCACGCTCCGGTGTTGTCCTCGGCCACTGCGGATGTCACAGAGGAGCCCGAGTCTCAAGTGTCCTTCTCAGGAACTGATGCTCCCATGTGGGCGAGCTAAACCTCACCAACTGCTCTGAAGGAGAACAAGACGAGGAAAATTCCCCGGGGGACAGCTGTACCTTATGCAATCACCATGGCAACGCTGCCACCACAGGGCCATCTATCTGGGCCAAAGTAGAGCAGAAGACAGGATGGCCATGCTGGGCCTGGGCCTGCATCCCCCCACCTCCATCCCAGCCACCGCAGCAGCCTGGTGTCACAGGCAGACTAGAGTGCTTTCCTGTAGGCCCAAAGCGCCTCCTACTGCGTCCCCAGCCAGCTCCCAGGGCACTAGGACACATCTCGGCAGAGGTGCTCTGGACCCCTGGCTCCCTCCAGCTCCTTGCTGGGATGGATCCTGCCCTGGTGCCAGCTGCAGGTACCTATGTCCCCTGGCAGCAGGTGGCCTGGTCTGTCCTGTGGCCCAGAGTGCCCCTCAGGAGCTGCAGGTCAGGAGCTGGCCCCACGATGCATCTGTTCTCTTCTCTCCAGGACACGGGCCACAGGCCACACTACCCTGGCTCCGAGGCTTTTAGAAAGCGGGTCATCCCCCCTTCAGCCTTCTCTCTCTTCATAAAGCCCCCGCTCCTGCAGATGCTGGGGATGCTCCCAGCTCGAGTCCCCTCCCACCAGCGCCCCGTGACCTGCATCCCTGTGTCAGTCAGCCTGTGCCTCTCTGCCTCCTGTGTTACAGGCTTTTTCATGTTAAAACTTCTGAAAAATTACATTTATTGAGGGTAACACTGGTTAATAATAATACTTTGTAGGTATAGATTTTATAACCCATCACCTGGGTATTGCATTGTGCGCTTCTGCACAGCCAAAGACACCACCAACAGAGGGGCTACAACCAAGGGGAGCAGTACCTATGATGAGGTCCCGGCACACACAGCTGGACAGCAGCAACAAAAACAAACAGGCCCATTCAAAGTGGGCAGAGGACCTGAGTAGACACTCTTCCCAAGAGGACATGCACGCGGCCAGCAGACATGTGAAAAGACGCTCAGCCTCACTAGCTGCTCGGGAAATGCGCATCCAAACCACAGGGAGATAGCAACCCACACCTGTCAGGAGGGACTCCCGTCGTCGGTGAGGCAAGGAGCAACAGACGCTGGCAGGATGTGGACAGGGAGCACCCCCACACGCTGACGGCAGGGAGGGACGCTGGGCAGCCCCTGCGGAAAGCAGTCTGGAGGGCCCTCGAGCAATTAAGAAGAGCCACCCTGGGACCCAGCAGCCCCTCTGCCGGGTGGGTACCTGCCATAAAATTCAAAAACACTCACTTGTAAAGACATACACGTATGCCGACGTTCACTGCGCTGCTATTTTACATCATTAACCGCCCTCCAAGGGGCCATCTCCTCCTCTGGACCTGTTCAGTCCCTAAGTGCACATATTTTTCTTACTCCTGACCTAAAGCAGCTCATCGAAGCAAAGTCACCTGGCTGGGTGATCTGAGGGAACTTCTGGGTGCTACGGGGAGAGCTGCCCCCTGGGCATCACCCCTCACAAGGAAGGGGGCCAGCAGCACCCACTGGTCAGAGGAGAGATGCCATGTAGACTGAATCAATCGTGTCTCATCCAAATTTTTAAGCGGAGGCCGACCCCAGTGCAACCGTCCCTAGGTAAGGAAGTAATCCAGGCTGGATGAGTCTTCAGGGTGGAGCCCTACTCCTACGAGGATCAGGGTCCTTCTGAGAAGAGACACCAGCGCCCTCTCCCTGCTGGGCCACGGGAGGACACGGCGGGAAGGCAGGCTTCCCTGCAAGCCAAGAAGAGAGGCCCCACGTGGATGTGAACGGGCCGGCACCCTGACCTTGGACTCCTCGCTGGGCAGCCGCTACAACCACGAGTGGAACTGATCATAATAAACCCTGTCTTATTTCTAATCTTCAGGGAAACGCGTTCCGTGTCGCACCAGAAAGTATCATTTTTGCTTTGGAGTTTTTGAGATGCTCCTCAGCACTTTAAGGAGGATTTGGGGGTTTTGTCTTCTTCTATGACTTGTCTGCTGAGCCTTATTAGCAGTGGATGACAGACTGCGTCACCTGTTGATTCCGGCCTGCTGAGATCTTCATGTCATTGTGTCCCTTCATTCTGTCCACACGATGAAACACACTGACTGATTTCCCCACGTAAAAATGAATCTGACGTTCCCGGAATAAACCCAACTTCAAGGTGACATGTTGTCTTTTTTATATATTGCTGGGTTTATTTCACGAAGACTTGACTTGAAATTTCTGGATTTATGTCCTTGAGAGGGATCTATAATTTTGCTTTCTTGCACACGTTCACGTCGTGTTCCGGTTGCAGCGTAACGCTGACCTCAAAAAAAAGACAAGACAGCACACACGATGGTGCACGGCATTGTTTCAATTTTCTGGAGAAGTTATTCGTCGTTGCTGTTATTTCCTCCTCCAATGTCTGGAAGAGCTTACCAGTGAACTTACCAGCTACGTCTGGAAGTCTCCTTTGTGGGAGTTTGGTTCATGACGGAATCAGTCTATTCGATCAATATAGAACCATTTGGATTTTAGAAATTTCCCGCATGCCTCTGTTTTGTTCCATTGTGATGTTCTAGGAAATTTCTCACTTCACCGAGACTTTAAAATTCTGTTGACATAAAGCTGTCCACAATAGCTTCTCGTCGTTCTCTAAATGTCTGCAGGATCTGTGGGAATTACTTCTACATTCCTGGGACTGGTAATATGTGTCTTCTTCTCTGAATCACTCTTCCTAAGGATTTAACTTTTCAAAGAACTGACTGAGCTTTGCCACTTTGCTAATGTGTGCTTGTTGTATGTTTGAGTAATTTCTGCTATCAGAATTCTTACCGTCTTTCTCCTTTCTTTGGGCTTCACTTGATAGACTTTTTAGGTTTCTGTGCTGGAAACAATCGAGAAAACCAACAGAAGATTAAATGTTAGCTTGTCTTCGGACGCACTTATAAGGGTGGTTTTAACTGCCTCTCGCTCATTTTGGTGTGGCCCATTT
Organism: Macrotus californicus; assembly: GCA_007922815.1. Lineage (NCBI taxonomy): Eukaryota > Metazoa > Chordata > Mammalia > Chiroptera > Phyllostomidae > Macrotus > Macrotus californicus. The sequence continues at coordinate 146,883 of VMDR010000048.1, forward strand.
TTATTTTCATGGAATTAGAGTAACTCGCAATTTTCATTACGGCTCCATCTTTGTTCGTGGATTATTTAGACATGTATCACTTCTCAAATATTCGGTGGTTTGCTGGCAAGCTTCATAATGGACTCCTAGCGTTACTTCACCATACTAATTCAATGTGAGGGACTTTGTCGGGCTCGGTTACGGCCCAGCACACAGCCAGTTTTGCCGGCAGCCTCCACGCCCTCCTGAAAGTCGAGAAAACTGGAGCGGGAGGCTCTTCGGCTGGTAAGCCGGGTCACGCCGATTTCACACGTCTCGAAGGATTTGTTTCTGTCTGCTGTCTCAGCAGTCATGGAGAGCACGCCCAAATCAGCCGATACGGTTATGCGGTGATCAATTTCTTTCAAGCGACAAGTTTTGCTTTTCCTATGGTGATGCTACATTCCTGAGCGCACACAACTGGGAAGGATGACATCTTTCTGGCTGGCTGGTCCCTTATCGCTACGCAATGCCCTCCCTGCTCTCCAGGACCGCCTGTGGCCTCAAGGCCTACTCTGTCTCCTAGGATTATGCCATGTTCCTTTTATTAGTGTTTGTGCTTTGTCCACTTTGTCCTTAAAGCTTTGTTTTACTTACTCAGTTTCAGGGTTGTTTTTTTTATTTAGTCCATTTACATTTCATATAGTTGCTGATATATTTGGGGTGTTACCTACTGTTTAGTTCTTGTCATAAATGGTCTACTTTCCCTTACGTGTCTTTCTTGAAACGTTTTTGAATAGCGTATTTGACAACTATTTTCTCGTTCCTTCTTTCCTGCCTTGTTAAGTACAGTAACTTTTATTTTCCTTCAATGGTTACAAAGTGATTGGAACAAGCATCCTTGATTTGTTGGAGTCTGTTATAAATCCGGACTTGGGCCCCTGCCCAGGTAACGCAGGAGCATCACAAAACCCAAGTCGATGACCCCACGCCCATCTCTTGTGGGCCGCTCCGTGTAGGTGCTCTTCACATGTCTCACGTCATTCTGTGCAGCCGACTTCACTTAGACCTACCTATGTATTTACATTTTTATTCCCTCTTTATTTCTTCTTCCAAGTCCACATCTCCACCCGAGGTGGCCTCATTCTCTCTTAGAAAATGTTTTGGTATTTCTTTTAGCGTGTGCTCGAAGGCAACTCATTGTTTCAGTTTTTCTGAAAATGTTATTTTTTCCTTCATGTTCAAAGGATTTTTTCCCTGGAAAGAATTCTAGTTGACAGTTATATTTACAAAATCTACTCAGAAATATTTATCTGGGACCTAAAATTTATCTATCCCAAACCTGCTTTGACCGAGCTTTTCCATGTTCAGGGAAGCCATGGCAATAGTTTAAAATAAAAATATAAGCAAGAAGTACGAAGATATGAATTGCATTATTAGTCACAAAAGGGAAAAACGCAGAGCAGCATGAAACCCAACATTCGGGCTGCGGTTTAAGTGAATGATGTCACATCCACACGGTGGGATATCGTGGAAATATTTCAGTGACGTTGACGGAGAACATTTAGCTGAGTAAAACCTGGATGTTCTCATTACATATGGGCAAACAAGATGCAGATTTCTGTATATGTGGGATTTGGGCTAAATAACAAAGCTATTTCAAAGAAGTCTACAAGGAAATAATGTAACTCAGCGAACTCTCTTTGTTCATAGGTAAAAGGATTATGGGTGGTTATTTTTCTGGAATGGAAATAAATGATTTCCACATGTGACTTCCTTCTTTTTCTGTTCCACTGAAGTTTATAAACAGGACGGATGACACGAATTACAGCTCAGTTAAGGACACTGATTTAAGAGGTTACAGTTGTCACAGTCGCCTCCCGCACTCAGAATCTCCCACAAAGGAGAACGTGGACACATACCGCAGAGGTAGGTCCATTTACACCACCACGCACTGTTCGAAGCCTCAAGTCACCGAGAGAAACGCTCCTCACGCAAGTTGCCATAAACACCTGATCCGCAGCATAGATCTTCGTGTTGAAAGCCGCACGCACCCACACGCACTTCATCTGCAGGTAGAAGACGCGGGCCCACCTCCCTCCATCCAGGGCGCGAGCCGCCCCGAGCCCTCAGTAGAGGTGGTGACCACGCTTCCCCGACAGGAATTAATTGTATGCTGATCACACACGTCAGTGCCTCTCCCTGCTGCTCCACAGGGGCAAGGGCTTGCCCGTTAGCTGCTTCTTGTTTGGGGAAGGTGTGGGGTGGCCCAGAAGCCAAGGCATCGGGGGACTCAGGTCGTGTGTCCGGACTGGTTAATTAGCCTCGGAGTCGAGTTTCATCACTGCATCAGGAGACAGCGAGGGCCACAGGCAGTCCCGAGGTCATCGGTTCTGACTCAGCTGATGACCACCGGGTTTGTCAGATGATCCCAAAGGCTGAAAAACCACGTCTAATCTTTCTCCTGAAGCTAAAATCATCGTCATAAGACCTTGAACCCTTGCCGCCTGCTCTCTGCTGCGTGGCCTTGGGAAAGGGCTTTTCTTTGTGAATCTAAGGTTCCTCCCCTGTGACGATGGGAAGACAAGCCTCACCCCCCAAGAAGGAGGGACAAAGTGAGCCCATACTCACCGAGTTTACAGACCGGTGAGGAAGGATGACCATCAGCAAACCAGACCAGAAAGTGAAGGTGCTCTCAGCACAGAGCAGGAGTCTAAACATCTTCACTGACTTGGACCTCCCCTCAACACTTCCTGGAAAATCCTGTCCATTTGGAAGTACCGAGATTCCGTGCCCGAACTAACTGGGTGTTTCTGACCCCCCGCAGCTTAAGTGCAGAACGCACTGCAGACACGGGCGCCAGGAACAGGTGGGAACAGTAGAGGGAGAAAGGCCAGTGCGACGGATACTCAGGATTCAGGCAAAGCACAAACACTTTTTTAAAGGAGTCCAATGAAGAGATGGTGCATGTTCTACTTAGTCAAGTAACTGTCATCGACCGAGCACCTCCTGGGCAACAGGCACAGTGCGTTTTAGAGTGCATGCTGGGGACAAGGCCAGGCCCCCTTCCTCACAGCTCACACACGCCTGGGGGGCAGCAGGGCCGAGGCAGGGCAGTGCCGGCTGTGGCGTGGGATGACCTGTGGGCCTGTGTGACCTGGAGGGCCTTGGGCTGGAAGAACTTGGGAGGGGAAATAAAAGGAATCAACTGTTTCTTGTCTAGGACAAGAGAAAGCCAGCCTCGCCTTGCCCTGCCTCTCCTGTCAGGCAGAGCAGGAGGTCAGACAGATCTTTCGGGCCCTGCAGGGAGCTCAGGGAACTTGTCATGCAGTTCCAGGTCTTCCTGCTGTGGTCAGAGTTCTCTGTTTTCTAGTGAAATCCTCCCAGCTATTTTCGGGCCGACCACAAACAAATACGGGAAATGCCATGGAGGGCAGATTTCCCAATAGCCTCTTCTAGAATCACCATGACATTTTGCTGAAATGCACATTTAAAATTCTTCCCGGCTAATCTGTGCAAAAAGGCAACACCACAGCTTTCAAAGAGCAAGGCAAACTTGCTGCCCTACCCCAAGCAGAAGTTTCAGAAGGCCAAAGTAGGGGTGCTGTGATGCAAGAATCACAGAGTTGGAATGGTGGGGGCTGGGGGAGGGTTTCTGAACTTCCAGTCCAGGGGCGGGGGAGGGGCAGGAGCACCTACCCTCACATGTGCGGTGACGTCACACTGGAAGGTGGCAGATGCCGCGGTGAAGTGGTCCTTATGGTGAGGTGCTCGCTCGTGTTTCCTTGCCTCCCCCTCCCCCATCCCCCTGCTAGCCAGCCTTCCTCACGCCCCCTAGGAAGGGACCGGGCAGGGCGAAGGCAGGGTCTCCTGGGGGGGCCCCTGGCATTCCTCACCCGAGGGAGCCCAGGGAGAGTCAGAAACCACCGCCTTGCACCTCGCGCCCGTGACTCTGGCGACAGCCACGCCGAAGCACGTTAACTGGGCCCCACCTCACAGTTCACAGAAGTGGCCTTCTACTTCACCAGCACACGCCCAGAGAGTAGGCTCTGACTGTCAGCACACTGGGGAGATGAGGCCGCCCCACTGGAAACACAGGAAGCCAAGCATCAAACAGCGATTTTTCCCAAGCTGCACAGCCAGCACAGTGTGAAGACACATGGCTGGCAAACCCCCCTGGGATGGGACAGCCTGGGAAGCAACACACACTCGCCCCACACATCCCACACCCCCCAAAGGCCAGCCTGGGGACTCTGAGGCCCCTACAGCGTCTCCCTTTCTGCCCGACTCGCTGGAAATCACAGCGTGCCAAGAACGGAGACGTCTTAGAGGTGTCTAGATGTGCAAACCAGCGCAGCTAAATGCACGTGGCTGTATCGTTTTTCTTCAACTCCACCTTGGACCCACGGAGGCAAGTCTGGAAGACATGGCCCAGGGCCGTCCTGCTGGGACCAAACTCTCGGCCTCTAGACCGTGCAGCCAACAGCCCCTGGCCACCAAGAGGAATGCAGGAAGAATCAGGCTCCAGCAGGCACATTGGTCCACTAACTGGCGCAAACAGCACACCCGTCAGGCCAAAGCCCGGGGAGCTGCGAGGGACTCTGGGAGTGAAGAGCCACACGGGATGCGAGGGACGCCACAGACCCCCCCCCGCAGAGCCCTTCCACGGGCATTTTGCTTGATGCTAGTGATGCCTGCGAGAAGTGTGTTGAGCAGGAACGGTCACCCATGACGAGTACACAAGAAAACAGAGGCTCTGAGTTTACGTAAACAGGGAGGCAGCTGCCATTCGCTCAGCACCCCCATTTTCAGGGTGAGCTCAACCCTCACGATGGCTCGTGATGCCTGCACGAGAGAGGAAAACTACGGAGGCCTGGGAAGGGTGCATGATGTGCCCAAGGTCATCCAGCCAGGCGGTGCCGGGCTTCTGGCCTCAAGTTCACAGCCGTGACTACTAGTCACCAAATGCTGAAACCTCTCCACCGAGCCTCCCGGAGCCCCCGAGATGGGCACAGACACAGACGTGGCCTTTGTTGGCTTGGAAGACCCCCAAACTGACAAAGTGACACAGTATGTCAGGCAGGGCGTCTCGAAGAAGGAAAACAGAAGTCTGGGTGTTCTTCCTAGCAGATGCGTGTGGTTGACACAGCTAGGAGTTTCGAAATTGCACCACACGTGGAGATAATGCCGATGTGAGGAGGTCTGCAGACTTCCCACTGGGCTGAATGTTTTCTGTCCATTTTGTGCGAGGCTCCACTTTCCAGACGAGTTCTCCCAAGGTTGATTTTGATCTCTCCGAAGATCTGTAGTCAGAGCAGGCTGCAGCGACCGCCTCACACACAGAGGGCACGGTGCCAGCTGTGACACCATGGCCTTGCTCAGCATCACAGCAAGCAGAGCCAGAGGGGCGAGCGGGCAGGAACAGCACAGAGTAGGCGCCAAGCGCTGCTCATCACTCTTCACACATCAGAACTGCAGTCTCCTCCCGTCTGGGGGCAAAGCAGTCCCTGCAAGAAAAGCTGCTGAATGTGAAGCTGGGGTGGCGAGGCTCATGGGAGGGAAATGGGAAATCACAGCACGCCACAAGGGACTCACAAGTGACCACGGGACGTGTGTGCTCAGCTGAGCTCGGGGTGGGGACGGATGGGCAGCCCTCAGAGCCCCTCCAGCACCACGCAGCACACTGGGAACTCCGCCGGAGGCGGGGAGGCAGGTTCAGGTCTCTGTTCTGG
>VMDR010000048.1:152672-361660 GCA_007922815.1 Macrotus californicus
GGGGGGGGGGGGGGGGGAGGGAGGGAGGGAGGGAGGAAGGAAGGAAGGAAGGAAGGAAGGAAGGAAGGAAGGAAGCCAAAACAACCAATGCTTGCATGAATCTCACAAGCATTTGCACAGCAAAGGCAGCCAGGTGCAAAAGGCTACCCGTTGTAAGATGGCGTTTGATACAGTGTTCTGGAAAAGGCCAAACTAAGGGACAAAAATCAGGTCAGCGCCTACTGGCAGCTGGGAGGGGAGAAAGAGGTGGCCTGCAAAGGGGCAAGAAGGACCATGTGAGGGACAGTGATGGCTCTGCAGCTAAACTGCACCGGACTGGACACCACAGAGGAGTGGCTTTTACTCTGTGTAGGTCACTCCTTAACAAACGTGGTATCTTAAGTTTACTACGGGAAGCACCAGCGGCTGTGTAAACTGTTTTCTGAAGACAGTAAAAAGGGTAGTAATAAAGAAATCACTCAGGCAACTCTGCCACGCGTCCCCGGGAACATGCCCAGCCACCTCCCTTCGAAGACGCTACGGGGCCTCTGCAGATTCAGATGGGTCTCCCCCAGTTCAAGTTCGGGCCCACAGTGAAGGACATTTAATATCATCATCCACGGGGAAGGCTGGGTAACAGCCTTATCTTTCCCCACAGGGCGGAGAGATTTCAAGTGCAAGGGATCTTCACTAGACGCTCCTCTCGCTCCTCTCTGGAGGGGCTGCGAAGAGGCCCCAGCGAGGTGAGAGGAGACAGAGGGTTAGGTCGGAGTCAGTCTCTGGGGAGAGACAGCATGGCCAAGGATGCAGACCCCAAAGAGGGTGTGACAGGCACACTCTCACCACCTCGTCCCCTGTCCTGACAATTGTGCGCTCAATGGGCATTTCTATTTTGACTTTCCAGGGTATGCATAGCACGTTACAAAAAAATGAATTTTAATCCATCTGAAAGGCATCCGATTTTGAAACAGGAGTTTGAAAACACACAGCAACCTGAACAGATGCCCTGAGAAAGGGCTTTGTGTTCAGTATCCCTGTGCCCCAGCCCCCTCAGCTGCTGCTTTCCTGGTTTCCTTACTCCGACGACTGAAGGGACGACTCAGGTGACGACTCAGGTGACGATCGTGTGGCCTGCGTCAGTCCTGCCTGGTGGGGCCCTGAGAAGGGGGGGCCACGCATGATCGTTTCTGAGTCAGTGCCAGCCCCGCATCTGTCTCTGGCCCCTGAGGTTTGAGGGTAGGACGCAGGGAACCTAATGAGGTGGCAGGCCCAAGCCGGGGCTCCACCTCACCAGTGCCATTGTCATGAGAAGCCTGGAGCCACCCCTCCCAATGGGAACAAAGGAAACAATTTAATCTTCTAAGACAGACTCAAGGAGCCCATTCCACCCTGAAAAGGACGAATCGGTACATGAAGCACGAAAGACCCCTCTGGCAGGCACGTTACATCGGCCTCCGGACTGTGACCCACAGGGCAAGTTCAGGAGGGTTACTGACACGTGAAGTTTAGAGCCGTGGACGAGGAAAGGGAAGAAGAAGCAGTCGCTGACGTTGGTATTAAAATCCACGATCTCGCGGCTATTTCAGAAACGCTTCCGCGGAACCCAGCAGTCTTCCCGGGAACAGCTCGGGGAGGGGCAGGGGGACAGGCACACCAAGGGGCCTTGAGGTTCATTCCCTCCCAAAGCCTCACAGACAGAACTGAACCTCCAGCGTGACCCGGAGACTGGAACTTGTCTCCACTCCACTGAGCAAGAGGCAGACTCCAATACCAGGCGTCACTGAGCCGGTGGGCATGGCCGGACTGAGCCCAGAGGCCTGACTCCCCCAAACGCCACTAAAACGGAAGGAGTTTCTAAGGAGGTTCCATCATGGGGGTATGAGGAGAGGGGGCCACAGGGGAGAAGAGAGGGTGGGCGAGGGCTTCGGCTGGCCCAGCAGAGCCCGGGGACCTTGCGGCAGAAGTGCAGCCACCCAAGCGGGGAGGGGCGAGGTGCCGACAAGTTCCCCCTGATCCCCAGATGAAGGGGCTGTGGACCCCAGGGCCCAGCCAACCCCATCCCGCCCCTGCCGCCCTCGGCTCCTGCAAGATCTAAGGGACCGTTGTGGACAAGGGAACCCTGGGCTCCGGACGTGGTCACAGCGGTGTGAGGCACAGCCCTGGAAGCAGGGGTCGGAGGAAGGCCCGGCCCTGGAAGGCGGGAAGGCCCTGCCACCTGTGCCAGCCGAGGTGCTCCACCTACACCATTCGCGAATGCACGGTCGGGGAGGGACAACCCGCCCCGTGGGCTTCCCGCCTCCAAACGCTTTTCTCGGGATCCAGCTGGTTTTCCAGTTCTGTTAGTATTATGAAAAGTGTGGTGATGGGTGGGAGAGGGCGCAGAGAGGAGGTGGCCGTTTGGAGTATGCAGCACGTGGCAGTCTGCGCACTGATACCGCGTGGGTTTGAGCTACAACCTCGAAGCCCTCAATGAGACCACTTAGTAGTCCTAGTCCATCTCACTTCTTGGCAGGGATGACAAGAAAAGAAAACTCAAAGCGTAGACTTATATGGTACCAGGCTCAGAAAAGAGAGGAAAGCATGAAGTATGTTAATATTAGTCAGAGATAGGTAAATGCATCCCTAAATCTGGGTTGCTTAGCTGGAACTTGGCCCAGCCAAGTTGAAGTTGTCTCTCTAGAGAAAAGCGTCTTTCATTGTTTAAAACTACAATACACACAGTACAAGGGAAATATAATAAGCACATATATACTCTCCATTCACAAATAAACAAGTACTGTTTCCTCTAAAAACGTTTGCGGGCTCCCAGTTGGAGAAAGGGGCCTTTTCAGACATGCTTTCGATGGCGCCCCCTGGCGGCTGCATCCAACAACTGCCCTCTGCTCTTGCCGTTAGACCGACCTGAGCAGATGATTCTAGAACCTGAGGAGGCGTCAGGCATCATCAGGCTCCATCCACCCCACCACAGTCCGCGGGCCCTTGACCTTCCCCCACTCCGTTTCATGGCCATTCCGCTACATTAGAGGCACTTTACGGCAAGATCTACAGCGACGTCAGGAGGAAGAGCAAGCTGCTGTGCAGTAGCCCCGCACGGCGTTGTGCCCTGGCAGTGAAGCTGGCTGTAGTGCGCAGCTGGTACACACGCAGGCCACCTGCTCCATGTGCAGCCACCCATGGCCGACCGCTTCCAGCCCCCCGCTGTGCTGAGAGACCTTTCCCTTGCTGCCCGCCCTCCTCCTCTGGTCTCCCCAAGTGGCAGTCATCTCTGGAGTGCTGAGGCCTCACAGCAAGCTAGCCTCGCCTGGCCCTGTGGCCCACTGCAGCCAACCCCTGCCCTGAGCCTTTGAGCTTTGCCAAAACCTGAGCAAAGTTTCGCCAAAACTCTCATGGCAGCTACAGGATACAGGTGAACCCAAACACACACGCTCACATCAAAACCAAGTAAATGGGATGTTCACGGAGCTTGGTGCTGTTCAGTGTGGGGAAGGCCCTAGAGCCGTGTTCAGTAGCAGCACTTCCTACACGATGGGGGCCTACAAAGTACAAGCCAAAAATTTTACATCTGTCATCTCCCACCCTCGCAACGGCTCGGCAAGACTGGCTGAGCCCATCACCACTCCCTCTGCGACTTCAGCAAATTACTCTGTCAACATCAACGTCACACGAGAAGCCGGCCTGTCACCCGTTCAGGGGTGTGCTGAGAGTCCCAAGGAACAGCGGTGACAGCCAAGGTTCGCCAAGTCCTTACTCTGTGCGGCGTCCTTCCAGGGACTCCTCACACACCCATTCACTTCACACGGCCACCCCCACTGTGAAGGTGACCTGCATGCCCAGTCCCCGAGAGCACGCCGGGATGCAGAGAAGTGAAGCGACCGGCCAAGGGTCCCAGGTAGGAAGTGCCAAAGCCTGGGTGTGGACCCAATGGTCACAATGTTCTTTGGCAACCACCGTGACTACCGTGTTGAAGGAACATGGTTGCCTTCAAAGGGCCGAAATAATTCTAGGACTGTATAAACGTCACTACTCCTTAACTGTTAAGGAGCTGCAATTACATTGGGGCCTTTGAAGGCAACTGCAAGGCTGATGTGGCCTCCAGTGAAAGAGAGTTTGACACCCCTGCTCTACAACGAGTCCTACAGACTGAAATGAAAAGACGTTAGAAAATAATCCATTATTCCCAGGTGAGAAAATAAGGTACAGCAGGAAAGGTAACGACGGACTTACCTCGGAGATACTGTAGGTTCGGCTGCACACCATCACAATAAAGTGGGCATCGCAATAAAGCAAGACACAGACATTCTGGTTTCCCAGGGCAAAGAAAGGTTACGTGTGTGCTACACCACAGTCTGCTAAGTGTGCAAGAGCATTGGAAACCACATCCACCCAGTAATTAAAGACAGCTTGTCACCACGAACTCCTACCGGTATCTGAGCCATCAGCGCGTCGAAGTCTTTTTGCTGGTCGAAGGTCTGGCCTCCATGTCGATGAAAACACAGAATCTGAAAAGCACAGTAAAGCCAAGCTCAATGAAATGAGGTGCACCAGTCTGCAGGTAAATATGAAATACAGTATAAATGTATTTCTGTTTATAACTCTTAGTTCCTCCTGACTGATTGGAAACAGAACCGCATGGTCCCAATGGTGAGTCTGTGTGGACGGATACACATGTACAAAAACGTCATTCTACGGCACCTTTACAGCACGGGGGGGGGGGGGGGGGTGGTTACACAGGAGCACACTCTTTGTGTACTACTGTAGCTGGGCTGCTGTTAACACAGCTAGGGCAGAGGGACCTTGGAGCATGTTTACTGGAGCGTCACCGGCGAAAAGGCCTGCCCTTCCCTCCTTCACCCCCTGGTAGAATCAGCTGTCCATCAAAGACACGCAGATCAACGGCCCCGGAGTCTGGCCGTGGCGGTGGTCCCTCCTGAAGACGGTGCTGGGAAGCTGACTAGAGAAGGCAGGGCTGGGCCAACAGGCACGTGAAGGTGTCCTTGCCCTTCTCATGCACCCATCTCACTGGCCCCCGCAGTGCCCTGCTAAACCGCACCTGACCACTCACGGCAGAAAACCCACTCTGCGGCTCTCCACAGCCCCGAGCAGCGCCCCCAGCACGCCTGACAGCAGCAAGCACCCCGCAGGCAATGGGCTCTCGGCCGGCACTTCACAACCAGCCCTGGGGGCTCACAGCGCGCAGGGACACAGAAACGACACTGAGCATTCTCCCCCGAAAGAGCCTCCCTGATTTCTTGGCCCCTACTTGTCTCAAGGGCACTTGGTCCCGGGATGCCTTTATCTCTCAAATATCTTTTCTTCACCCCAAGGTGCGGCTGTGGTCCACACCAGGAATGGCTGACCCACCTACCGGATAATGCCCACCTTCCTTTGGAGGGCATGCAAGGCACGCTAGAAGCTGGTGCTGTGTAATACACCGCTACTGGACCCCAAGGTCTATCTGGACACATCGCTGCCCTGACACCCCACTCTTCAGCTTCCCCTGCAGAAAGTGTGGAGAGTGACTAACTCCTAGTCATCAAGGGGAAAATGGAGTTGTTCTGTGCAACTTCCAAGAAGTCTCCTAATGAGGAAGGCACATGGCCTCCTTTCTCCATCATCTTGCTGGCTGGTACCAGGATGTGATGGCTGGAGCCCTGAGAGCCATCTTGGGCCGTGAGGATCAGGCCACAGGTACCAAAACTAGAAGCAGCCTGGAGACTGATGACTTCATGGAGCTGCCACCACTGCCCAGGAACACACCCCTGAGCTTTTGCATGGGAAGGAAGTATCTGATTGAGGAGACTTGTTCTCCTGTGTGCCACCAAACCTAATGTGAACTGATGTACAGGTTTGCACCCCACTGTGGAAGCCTCATGGGACACAAAGCCTTGTAACACCCACTCTCCTGCTCGATCCCCACAGCAACCTCAGCAATCTGCATGCAAAGTCCCTCTTTAAAACAGATGGAAAGACTGGGAGGCCCACAGCTGGCAGAAGGCCAGAGGCACTGGCAGGGCTTCTGGCCCTGAGCCCAAGCCCAAGTTCAGCATTCAACAGCCTTGGCAAGGCTCATCCGTGACCAGACTGCTGTTCCCCAGCCCCCAAGAAGACCACCTGGGAAAGCCCCCACCTCAGGTAGTGTCTGCGTTCTCCAAGCCCCATCTTGGTTCACTGAGCAGAGGACTCCACACAGTAACGACTCCTGGAAGCCACTGCTGCCTGGGCCCAGACGCACGCGCGCGCACACACAGGTCTCCCTTAGTCACACCCACCACGCCCCGCGCTCTCACGCAGCGCTGGAGTAAGAAAGTGCCAAGCACCGCCTTTCACCACTTGCTTCTTACACACCTGCAGCGGCCCGTCCCGTGCCAGCCACAAGCGGGGAGGTCACAGCATGGCTGAGTTCCACTGCCTGGCTGGGGTCACAGTATTCCCGTAACAGCGTGTTGGGGAGTGTGGGGGGGCGAGGCCACCTGCTGCTGCAGGTCTGGGTCAGCCCAAGATGACATGGCCTGGACAGGGTGCGACACTTTCGGCCTCCTCAGTGCTGCGTCTCCAACCACCACCCCAGGCCTCCCGCCCCCACCGGCTTCTTTGAGTCCGTCAGCTCCCGAGCTGGATGCAGAACCAGGGAGTTTGCAGAGCATTAAGTGAGATGAAATTCCAGGCCAGATTTAAAACACAAGGGCTCTACCTAGAGCAGATGGATGCAGTGGGCAAGGTAGCCTGCTCAGGAGCAAAAGCCGGACTAGCAGGTCTGAGCTGTGGATTGGTGGGCCAGGGAGCAGGGCTGTGAAGAAAGCACCGCGGGTCATGGAGGACCTCGGTCTGCATGTGCAGGAGCGTCCTGGACGTGCCTTTCAAAGCTGGGATGAATTAACAGCATCTGCGGGGGCCAGGAATTAATCCTCCTAATGGGCTCCACATCATTCCCTTGCTCATTAGCGTTCTTTACCCAGGTTGTAGCCTCTGCGTCTTAAGAGGGATGTCAAGACCTAGAGATGGTCCAGGGTAAAGCAATAAAAATGACGAAAGGGCAGGGGCGTGGGTCTCAGAAAAGGCAAATGGGGAGTTAGACGGTGCAGAAGACAAGGCTACGAGGGACCCCAACCACAGCCTTTGTGGGACAGAAAACTCGCACCACACCCGCGGGCTCCAAGGGAACCAAAGGTCGGGGTATTCTGAGAGCCTCTTATAAAGCCCTTTTTGCTTTTTTTCCATTTTCATCCAGCCGGTGTTGTGAGAACCCAGCCAGAGACTAAATCAAGTGCAGACATGTGCCTCCTGAGAGTTCTCTCTACCACGTGCTGGCCCCTGGTTTCGGGTTTCATCAATTGCAATGAACACGGGGACCGGTGGAGTCTAAAATCTTAGACGAAGAGACAGTGAGAGAGACATGAGAATCCCCAGACTGGTTAGAGGACGGGTTTCGGAGGGGACACGAGACAAAGGAGGGGGAGGAAGGGGAGAGGTCGCAGCTTGGTCCATCAGCTCTGGTCACTGCCTCAGGTGGGCGTGCCCCACAGATGAGCAGGCCACGATGCCCGGCCTCCGCGTGTTTGGGGTGAGCTCAGAGGCCCGTCCTGGAACGACACCTACCATCAGGCATGGCGTGCACGCCACAGCGACTGAGGGGTCCAGACAGACAGCGGGGACCAGGCCCCCAGACGGACAAGCCACCTCAGCTACCTCCAACTATCTGAGCCACCCCAGCTGAGGACCCGCCAGCCATGGGGAGCAGAGCGGCCATCCCCTTGGCTGCGCTCTGTCAGGGCCCCTGACCCACAAGCCCGTCACAGCAGGACGGCTGTCATGTTGGCGGCAGAGTGCGGGGCGTAGATTTTGCCGCCATCGATACAAGAGGCCATGGATAAATCCCCTCCTTCTCGGGCCTCTACTGCTTCCCCTATAGGACAGGGCTGAGGGCAGCACCCCCGTCACTGGACTGCCTACCTCGGCGAGTCATTTAAAACGGCGGTCATCGAAGCGCAGCCCAGCACGCAGCCCAGGGCACACGGTGCTTTGACGTGGGTCCCTCTGCTATAAAGTGAGATACGTTCTAGGCAGCCACGGGTTAAGCCCCCAATTAGGAGGCCATTAGTCGTGGCTGGTGCCTCTTCTATCACTGGTTGCTGAGCTGCATCAAGGACACTGTTCGTGAGTGTCTCGGGCATCACGCTGGAAGAGGGGAGGAGAGAGAGTCTCCCCGGGGGCCCCCAGAGAGGAACACAGCCCCGCTGATGACACCCTAGTTTCAGCCCAGTGAGACCCACGCGGCACCTGTGACCTGCGGAGCTGCAAGATGCCATGCCCACATTTCAGGCCACGTGGTGCAGCAGCACCCGAGACACCCACACCAGAAAAACAGTCAAAGACCACTCTGCGCCTCTCCGCATCCGGCCTGTGACCGGTTCCCATTCAGGCTGCGACTGTTTTTCCTCGCCGCAGCAGGGAGCACAGAGGGGCTGCTCACAGCCTCGTTAATATGCATAAAGGCTGGCATAACTAGTTGCCACAGGTAACCCCTCTCTGGCTGTGTGAACTCAGCTAATGTGCAAATGCACCGGCACGGCAAGCGGGAGGGTGAGTGGAAGCCCCCGTTTCATAAGAGGGAATATTTGAATAATATGGAAATTCACGGGATGTTATTAGCAGGATGTCAGGCTTGACAGTGCGTGTTATTGTGAAAATAAATGAGTTTTGACACACGTAACCGAGGTGCGCACTGATTGTTTTGCAAACCTTGGAACAAGGTACTGTGTGTGGCACTGCAGATCTACAGAGGTTTTGATGGCTGCTATGAGGAAACCGTGGCCAAGGACTGTTGATTAGCGCGTTCATTAGGCTGCTCTGAGGTGTACCGGGCACCGCTTTCCCCTAAAACGTACGCTGTTCCTCTTGCACATTTAACTGACTCCAGCACCCATATTTAAGACAATGAGGGGCTGGAAGCCACGCAAAGACCGTGAATAATGGGGAGAACTCAAACCACCGCCCCCCGTGCCCAAACGTCCTGCTGCGTCTTTGAACTCCAGGGAGTACCTCTCCCCGGCTGTCCTTACTTCTAAGCGACCTGCCTAATGACATGTCTTCAGTCCCTTTTCTTTCTTTCTTTCTTTCCAGGCCTTTCCCCTTCTGATTTTTTTTTCTTTCCCCAGAGGCTCTGGTTGACAGGCAGGACCCAGCGTCCAGGTGGGTACTTCCTGTCATGGGCCAGGCTCCCCTGGCGCCTGTCCTTGAGAGGCAGAGGACAGAGGTGTCCATGAGGCCCCTCTGCCTGAGGGCACACATCTGTGGAGAGCTTGACCTAGGTCACCTCCGCCCTACTGAGTTCCTGACGAGCGCCTGACATGTTTTATTCCATCGTGTCTTCATTCGAACACTGTGAGCTAAGCGCTCCACGGTCTCCCACGTACAGACGAGGAAACCAAGGGCCAGGGCAGCTGCATCCGGTCCAAGGCAGCAGGGCAGGCAGCAGAGGCTGAGAACCGGGGCTGCCTGCACCTCTCCCCTCTGCCGCCCGCCCGGGACACCCAACAGCCTGCCTGCGATAAGGCCCGTGTCTTGACCATTGTAAGAGTTCTCTCAAATCAACCGCTCAGTGACCCACACAAGTAACGTCCAGAATGAACTGCCGCTCGAGGACCGGTTAGCAGGTGTGGCCGTGGGAACCGAGAGCAGCCGTGGAGGAGAGGGGCCCCCTCCACCAGGCGGCGTTTGTTTGGCCTGGGGTTTGTGGGAGCCATGTCTTGGCATCGAAGCCGCAGCCAAACGCTGCTGGGCAGTAACAGGAGGCTGCGGTCGCCAGTCTCCCCTGACGCAGAGGGTCTTAGGAGGCCACTTTTCGCCAGCGTATCCTAAAGTGTACCCAGATGTGGTGGACTTGTTGCACCCAGTATGAAGACAGACGTCGATATGATAAAACCGAAACAAGGGCCCTTCCATCAACAGACGGGCGTATAATCGCGGAGGTAATTATAACTCCCATCCGGGGACCTGAAGCCTTCGGACTGGTTGGAGGGAGGCTCTCTGAAGTGCGAAGGAGCCCGCCTATATGTTTCACCGATGGTTTTCAGGTAAGCCTCAGGCTGCCGGGTCTCAGAGATGGGGTCCCAGGGCAAGTGAAACCTTAGGGCTCACCCTCTGCCCCCACTGAAAGCATGGAGAACGCCGCAGGCCTCCCACGCTGGGAGAGACTGAAAAGTGGAGCGGATAACATCTCCGCGGCGCCCGCACTGAGGTTTTGCCCTGTCCTGTCTGAGCAGGACTCGGCGGTTCTGCTCCCCCCCGTCCCACTCGGCTTCAGAGTCTGCCCCCGACGCCCGCGGGGCCACTGCACATCAAGTTATGACAAGTGCTTCCCCCAGAACCAGGCAGCGCAGCCCAAGCGCAAAGCCAGGCGACCCGCAGTGACAGGCTCATTTAGAAACAAATTAGGGGTTAAGTAAAAAGTGCATGACAGAGGCAACACTGAGCTTCCCTCTCCCCCTTCCTGTCCGTTACAATTAGCGAGTGCCTCTGAGCTGAGTGTGTCAGGACGAAGAACGTGAGATGTCACTTCGGCTCCCTCTAATTGAAGCCGGGATAAATGGAGTGGAAAGGCTGCGTCTAATCCAATCAAAACATGAAAAAGGTATTTTGACATGTAAATTACAAACTTCCTGTGTATTTCGTCTCCTCAATTACACCCTCCCCTGTCATGTTTTTTTAAAATTATATCTTAATCTCCCGGTCTCCTAATAATTATGTCATCATTCTTGAGCCCTGAGCAGTGTGTAATGGTGTTTTATGGGACATGTCATTCACTATTAGCTAAACTCACTCTCTGTCCCCCACGACACCGCACCTCGTGGTGTGCAAAGATGCCTGGTGTCGGCTCGCGCCTGCAAGTGCTCCGGCAGGCTGCTCCCTGCGCACGGGACGTGGGAGTGAGCTTCCAGAGTGCCTGTGGACAGCCAGTCTGACGCATCACCCTTTCCGAGGGATGCCCGACACCTCCTTTCAATGGGGTGGGCGGTCAGTTCAAACTGTGAATCACCCATCGCTGGGGCTCCCTAAAGAAAACCACCCACAGAGATTTTACCGCTGTTCTTAAAGGAAGAGCCGATACTGAGATCACGAAAAGAGTCAGACAGTAAAAAAAAAGGCAGTGTGACATGCAGAGAGTGGTTACACTGTGCCGGTGGCAAGCACCGGCACATACTGTCACCAGTTATTTCTCAGCAGGAGCAAAGTCTGAAGATCCCTGACCTAGGCCCCTGGGTTTACAGGTAAGAAATGTGACAGCACCCAGGCAAAAGAGCTTCCCCAGGTCTCTCTGTTCAGAGGGGGCAGAAACAGAACTAGACTCCCCAGAGCCCCAACTGGGCTACCCCAGGGTCCTGCTGGCCCCAGTCTAGAGCCCCACTGCCTTCCAGAGCCAATCACATCCTAGAGCCCCGCTGCCTTCCAGAGCCAATCACATTCTAGGGCCCCGCTGCCTTCCAGAGCCAATCACATCCTAGAGCCCCGCTGCCTTCCAGAGCCAATCACATTCTAGGGCCCCACTGCCTTCCAGAGCCAATCACATCCTAGAGCCCCGCTGCCTTCCAGAGCCAATCACATTCTAGAGCCCCACTGCCTTCTACAGCCAATCACATTCTAGAGCCCCACTGCATTCTACAGCCAATCACATTCTAGAGCCCCGCTGCCTTCCAGAGCCCTGCTACATTCTAGAGCTAATTGTAGTCTAGAGCTAATGACATCCAGAGCTCATCACGGTCTAGAGCTACTGACATTCTAGTGCTGTTGCACTCTAGAGCCCCACTGCAGTGTGGAGCCCCGCTACATTGTACAGCCAATGCGATGCTTTGAGGCCACTGATAAAGCGGAGGTGAGGCATCCCTGAGAACTCACCAAAGCCCCGGGCAGAAGAGCAGCCCATCAGGGTGCAGCAGGCATAAGGGACGTCGTCTACGAACAAGCCTGGCTTCCAGGAGGCCCCTGAGGTCTGTGAACACTGCCTTTCTTTAAGGGTGTTCACACTCGTGGGAGGGGAACGAGAACCAACATGCATGTTCCTGACCTTGGGAAAGTCGCAGGGCTGGCTGCCCTGGCTCAGCTGCCGGGCACTCAGCTGTGGAGCAGAGGCCGCAGGACCCGGTCTGCTCCTGGCTCACACTTGAGCCGACTGTACTCCCCGGGCGTCGTGCACTTTAAAACCCAAACAGCCTCACCAGAATACTAAACTTCGAGTCAAGAGCCCTGAGTCTGAGCTTGCGCTCCACCACTCACGACCCTGTGACCTCAGCTTCTCCTCCTAAAACGTGGGTATGACAACGCACCTCCCGTCACCACAATGAGGTGTGACAACGCACCCCCGTAGTTGTGATGAGGCAGAAGGACCTGTGTTTTTACCCTCAATCCAGTCAGACACTACAAGGCCATCGGAGCCACCACTTCCCACTGAAAGTGAGTCCCAGGGACACACAGCCCCCACGTGAGAGTTCGGGAGGCAGGTCTGGGTGGGAGGAAGATGCTGAGAGGCTCAAACACGTGGGCACCTCAGTCCCCCCCCAGATCCTTCCCGGGGGAAGGGGGGGACCCCAGCACCGTGACTCGAGGCCGCTGGCTACAGGAATTCAACTGTGAGCAGCGGCCTGAGGAGGGCAGGGCCCCGTGCCCTCCAGAGACGGGCACCAGGAGGACCCGAGGCCTCACATCTTCCCCCGTTCCACGGCAGGCTACTACTGCAGGACGGCGGCCTGAGGAGGAGCCGTGAGGGGGAAGATTCCAACCCTGAACCCCGGAGAAGGCCCCGAGTTTGGATGCCTTTATTTATTTGCTTTTCACTCTGGAGACACTGACCTCATGCTAACCTGCTATAAAGAGAGAAGCCAACGAGACTCGGTTCTGGACAAGACACCCATAGCATTCCCAGGAACGAGGATAAAAGTGGAAATTAGAGTCACAGCCTGCCTGCCCTGGTTTTGTTCCCAGACTCTGCTTCCTGTCCCTCGACCACATGTCACCCTGACTTCCCCAAACGGGCCACCCTCTCCCCTTCTCCACAGGCCAGGCCTGGCTCCTCTTTCGGACTCAGGAATAAGGCCCCCCTCTCCAGGAAACTTCTCCCGACTCCCCCACTCCACACGCCAGGCTGCACTAGGTCTTCCCAAAGTGGCAGCCATTACCAAGTAAAGAAAGGGAAGAATAAACACAGACCACCAGGCGAATTTATGCAGCAGTTTAGCGGGCTCCTGTGGCGATGCGGAGCGGTGTTGGTTGAGATGCTAATCTCTAAGAGGGTTCTGGACCACGGAGAGATTTTCCCACAGGATCACAGCCTAGCCTGCACTTAGCAGCCTCGCCACGGGGGCGCGGCGGAAACGAAATTAATGTCTGAAACGCCGGGTGAAGGAGATGCACACAGGCAGAACATTACAGTGATACACGCTAAAGTGGCCCCTGCTGAGTGCAGCGTGGCAGCGACGCGCCGCAAATCTCCGCTAACACCGGGCCGCCGGCGCCGCTTCATCTCTGCCCCCGACTCTGACAACGGGTCGCACCGAACCACCGGGAAACTGCGTGGCAGCTTTACGTTACGAAGAGCATCGCCCTTGCGGAGCCATTTTTCCTTCTGTTCCGAGGGTGCAGGCATCTCGCTGCAGGGAAGCAGAGCCTGTGCGAGGCGGTGTGAGTTCAGACACGTGCCCACGCCTGCGGCACACAGATGCGGCAGTGGGGGGACCGTGGGCAGAGCGCGTTGGTGCAGACGCACCATCTGCACACCCCGTTAGGTGAAGGGGGGACTCAGAAGATCCAATTATTCCACCTCGGGTACCCCTGTGTGGTGCTGCCTCCCAAACCTGCTCCCCAGAGTCCGGGGAGGCCCCCTGCAATCCGACACTTCCAGGTGCGCTGGGTTGCAGGACACTTCACGAGGACAGCTCACTGCTCCTGCTCACAGCTGGAGTCTTTCCCAGGATGCATCCTCTCTCCCTTCGAATGCATAGTCTGTGCCCAATTTAGGGATTTTCTCAGGAAAAAAATAACCGCCTGAGAAGAAGTAATATTTTCATTGTTTGACTAATTTTCTGGGGGGATTTAAAAGCGCCCTTGTTTTGCCAAGGGCTCACTTATTGTTCTACCTGCTGTACGATTGTGTGGATGTGAGTGAAGTACCTGAGCAATGAACAGACACATCACGGCATTTCTTAAGTCCTAATAAACCCAGAAAATGGCCCATGTGTTGGCTGTGAGGCTGGATGGAAGCCCAACCCCCACACACAAGTGGCTCATTCGCCCCTACAACCCATGCCACGTTCCCTCTGTCTTAGACAGCTGCCCCCCTAACGGGCAGTCACAAGTGACAGTCTACCTTTTATGGCCAAGACAAGAGTCAACAGAGGTCCTGTGCCCTCTTCTAATGGGCTTGATGGCCAGGGGAAACTGCAGCCATTGTTGGGCCAAACCTCCCACTGAGAGACCCTCACTGCCAGTGACGTTGAAAGCCACTCCCCAGCGCCCAGTCCGGGGCCTGACACCGAGTAGGTCAGAAGGAATACTCACTGAATAAGGTGCAAGGGCGTAAAGAGAATTTGGTAAGCGAAGCAGCTCCGCGTGCCAGAGACACGTGCCGCTGAGACCCTTTCCTCAGAGCCTCTCTGCGTGGCGATCACCAACACGATGCCCTTCCCCAAAGGGAAAGGACATTCCCGCATCTGAGTGATCTACCAGGCAGTGTCCAACCGGAGAAAAATCCTATCGTGTCTCAACAGATAAGACTTCCTGCTCCCCTGGACACAGAAGGGAACTTGCCTGAACTGATAAAGAGTAGACACTGGACGTCTGCAGTGAACATTGTTAATGGGGAGACTCTAGCCCAGTCCTGCAGACGGAGAAAACAAGAACCCCTGCTACTGCTCCCACTTCACGCGGTCATCGGAGGGCCCGGCCCGGGCCAGGAGAGAGGATGTGCGGGCAGATGCAGAAGGATGAAGCAGCGAGCATTGTTAGTTGCAGGCAGTGTGTCCTTACCAATAAAACGCAGCAGAATCGGCAGAGAACCTGCCAGAGGCGCTAAGCTGGCTCAGAAACACAAAAATCACGTGCAACACTAACGGCGTCCCTCGACACCAGCAATACACAACTAGAAAATACAACCTTAAGAGAAGGGCATAATAAGTGGGAAATTATGAGCAATCTGAGAAATTACTTATGGCGACAAAATCTCTCTGAAGCACGTGTTTGACCTCAGACAAGGGAGATGAGGGGAGTGTCTGAATAAATGGGAAGAACTGTGAGTCAGGGCTACGGGGACCCCGGGCATCGCTGGGAGGGACAGAAAACGCAGCCACTCCCGGGAGCCGTCAAACTGGCCACCGCTACGTGAGGGGACACAGCACTCCTGCTCTTGGGCGTGGATTCCAGAGACCCTCAGTCGAGTCCATAGGAGGCGAGGGTAAGAGCGCTCCCACGGAAGTCCTGCTGGGGGACATGGAGAGAGACAGGGACCCTGCGAGCCCAGGCGTGGGGGAGAGCGGCCTGTGTAGCAGCTGGAAGCGAGAGGCTCCAAGTACACCCAGCACCACGAATAGGTCTCCGAGCACACAACTGAGAAGAGACATAGAATGAGGCCCACAGCAGAGCGCCATGGACGTGAGTCAGAAGGCGGCTCACGAACAACAGGACACAGGTCGGTAAATAGCTGGACGTATGAACATGCTGTAGCACTCTGCCCATGGGGGGAAGAGTCATGGCTGGACGGGACATTGAGGAAGGTGGATGAGGGGGAAAATGAAAAGAAAATTAAGTCTAAGAGGATCTTTCTAGTCACTGATGCTGACAAACAGGCCAGGAATAAGGTGCGTGATCAACTGTGTATGGGAATTTATTGCGTGCTCACATCGCTTCTGCAGTGTCCGTGCCGGGGCGTACTCCAACCAGCACCCAGAGGACGCTCTGAACTGCACCTGGCCCCGTCCGTCCCACCGAAAACAGGCGAGCAGCTCCAGAAGTTCTATGGCTGTTCCTTCCACACTTAAAGTTTCACAGCCAGAAACTCTTGTGGGAACACTGACAGCCATTTTTAGCATTTTACTTGTGCTTCGCCCCACCCCAGAAAGGACACAGGGGCCACAAAAGGCACGGAAGCTGCACCGGAAAGAGGGAAAACCACCAGGCGAGAAGGAAGGAGACAGGCAAAGAACACACAACAGGGAGTGAAAAATAAAACTAGAAATGATCGTTTGATCATTCCCTAACCAAGTTAAGCGCAAAATAGCATGTACGCTGTGGCAGAAAACACGGCTTCCTGACTTTGCCTGTCACTCCTGTGATCTCGTATGGCCCAGCGTGCTGTGGATCTGACAGCCCATCGTCTGACTCACAGCCTCGGTCTGTCTGTCTGTCTGTCCGTCCGACCTTCCCTGCAGTAACTGGAAGGAGCAGCGAGCCAGGCAGCAGGCTGCGGGCGGTTCCATCTGTGCTCCTCTACCCCCACCTACTGCCCAGAGGCTGGTACTGCCCCGAGCTCGCTCCCGCCACTGCCCTCTGCCCGGCCAGAGCCCGGCTCAGCCCCGAGTCACTTCCCCTCGGGATTTGCCATCCAGTCTGGGTGTGTGCATGTGTGCTCAGAGTACATGACGGTCCTCTATTTACTGACTGAAGGGTTACTGCCTTCTTACTGATTTCACTTTTGACAAGCAAAGACAATCATCACTTAAATATGTTTCCCTTTTTTTTCTTTTTGGAGAGAATGTCGGCTAAAATAGGGAAGGAAAAAAACCACGCATGGTGTGGTGGTTTTCAAAGCACAGAGTTCCTCTGCGTGTGTTGCCATGTGCCCGGCTTTTCTTCTTCTTTTGTCTGGGTTTGGGGTTTGGTTTTCTTTTCTGAATTACAAAGGGTCATTTTCCCACTGGCTACGTTAAGGGGAACAGACAGTCCATGAGGAGCTTAGGGAGACATCAGGCCCCGTCGGGGACGGGCACCCCAGACCACAGTGGGTGCTGGGAGGGTTGGGGAGATTCTGCCAGAACAAAACGGGGCTGGTGAGCCCACGGAATCGCCTCATCAGTCCGACTGAACACGAGTGACGTGAGGGAGCCAACATTTGCCAGCACTACCATTCCTACGGGGGCGCCATTTCCTCCCCTGCCCCACAAACCAAGAGAGGAAGGTTCACCTTTAGGGTTGGTCCACAGGACCCGTTCGTCTGGGAGAGACTAAATGTCAGTTTTATCTTGGTTCATCAGAGTCTTGAATCACAGTCGATGCATCGCCGCCCCCCACGCGCCCCCATGACATGCTGACCGGGGGGGGGCACCACGGCACGGAGCTTCCCTGTGCTGACTGACACGCAGCCATTCCACCTCCAGCCCTGGAGAGAAGAACATGGCAGAACCGCCCCAGAGAGGTGCCTTCTCTACAGAGACGGGTCCCAGGATGAGGTCAGTGGTGATTCTCAGGCAGCAGGACGGTCCGTGCACGTGGTAGACATTATTGGTCCATAAAACGTCTGGAGATTTACGGCGGAAATCAGGAGTCGTGTGTGTGTTGAATGCTGGACTGGACTAAATGAGCCCAGCACAGTGATGGGGGGACCAGTGGCCCTACTGGGACGGGATGGGGGGGGACCTGGGGTTCAAACACCCGATCTCCCACCTAACAGCCGTGCGACTCATTCCAGTAATGGTGCCATTGCTTGCTATGCTAGGTGAACTTCTCAAGTTCAACTGCCAGAGTGTGTGACAGGTAAAGATGGAGTTTAAAGATTGGCAGGGGGTGGGGGGGATTCTGCCCATTGTCCCAGAAAAAGAAGGGGGCAGACCCCAGAACTCGGCCATCCCCAGTTCACACTTCAGGTTCCTCTTCTCAGTCAGGACACTCCAATGACAAAGGTCATTTCTCTCATTCGTAGCACCCTGCTCAGGGCAAGCCAACTGCCTCATCAGGTGACGAAACAAAGGCAGGAGGCAAACTGTGTTGTGCTGGGCTGATGGACAGTCCAGCGTGTCGGTCTCCTCCATGGGGATCTCGGCGTGACCTGACTGTGCACACTTTCCACTCTTCACGCTGACTCTGGGATCCAGCCCCTGCCCAAGCTGCTTCCCCACTGCCCTGAGCTCTCTAAGGCCCCTGTGTTCTCTCTGTGAGGCAGAGATCGGGGAGCACCTCCCTGCTGGGAGAACAGAATGGGAAGACCCGCACAATGCCCACCGAACACAGGCTTCACTCACGCAGAACAAGACCCAATAAGGATCAGGGATCTGGACCTTGGTGGCCAACGCCTGCACCCGCACCATGGTCCCCTCGTCACTGAAGTGAGCTGGTTGCACGTGACAGGCTCCACGGCCCCTTCCAGCCTTGTCCTTGTGCAGCCTGTGAGCTGTCACCTATTTCATACCGTTTTGCAGATCAGGTGCATTGGACTCGCTCTTGCAGCAGAGGGGGAAACAACGCTGCTATCAGCAGGTTTTCCAAACGACCGCAGAGCCCTGGGGGCAGACGCTCATCACAGAGCGCAGGGAGGATGAGGGCTCCCTCTGGGGCGGGTCTGGGCCCTCCCTCAGCCCCCACACCGCAGCCCCTGAGGGAGGGAGTATTATCACGTCTGACCGCAAACGAGGAGAGAGGGCGCCCTAGGAAACGCACCCCCAGCCCCCCCAGGTGGGGTGGTGGGCCTGGAATTAAGCCCACTCTTTTAACCACTGTACGATAACGGTTTGCTTTTGAGTAAAGGAGTCCGCTGACCCATTTTCCCACCTTGTTAGTCATCGGCCAAGGAGAGCTGTGGCCCCACCTGTCCTGAAAAAATGAATGACGACAGCTTCTGGTTTCACAGCGGGGACCGGGCACACTCACTCACACTCGCTCCCTCAAAAACTCCCAGTGCCAGTGCGGCACCCACGTGTGAAGGGAAATAAATCCAGGACCAGGTTAAGGAAATACGGTGGAACGGCGGGGCAAGCAGCAAAACGAACGCTTCGAGAGAGGCTCCAAGGGGCAGAAATGAGGCTGGTCAAATGAAAACTGATTCCCGCACACACGGTGGAAGGTTCCGTCTACCCCACGGAGCACAGAAGACAGCTGGAGGGCGGCCGGGGAGAAGCTCCAGGAGCAAAAGAGGGCACGGGAGAAGGGGGCGGGTGGACGAGAAGCCTCCTGCAAACACGGTGACGTCCCTGCTCAATTTCTAGGCCACTGGACACAAACCAATGCTTGGTCAGGAGAGAATGGGGCCCCTGAGGCCAGAGTCACGTCTGCGCTGTGAAACCCCTCCCTCCATAGCAGGACACGGACAAGCTGGCCGATAGCACAGGTCAGAGGCACCCTGCTGTCTGTGGATCTGGGTAACGGGAGCAGAATTCAACATGACCAAAAGGAAGGCCCCATGGCTGTGACGATCACGGACTCGGGACACTCGCTCAGCATGCTGGGACGGCTTGACAGAGACATGGAAAGCGGGGACACCCCAACCCCCAGACTGCGGCCAGCCCTGGCCATGGTCACTGCAGCAGCACCCGGGCCCAAGAGACTGGACAAGAAGGGCCCAGCCGAGGGTGTGCGGGGTCCAGCATCGTGTGCGTGTCCCAGCTCCAGGCCGGTGACCACAGCGCAGCCTGCGATCAGCCACAGAGAGCCCCACAGAAAGGAGCACACGCTCCACCTCGGGCAGCCCTGCCCGTACCCCAGAACACTGCTCTCTGAACCCTCACCGCCACCCTGCCACCACTCTGCATGCACAGTCCTGGCCGTCTTCAACGGGGCCTCCCAGGGATTCACCCCAAGACGCGGGTCTCCTGTCCTGTTACCCAGCAGGCCCGCACTCGGCCCAGGGCGCTGAGCGTGCGCCTGCCACGCCACAAGCGCTCTCCGACAACCAGCACGCACGTCAACCTAACTACCACTGAGAAGGTCTGCCGGCCCGCACGTGTCCCCGAGGCACAGCCCCACTTGTGGTTGCCCTGCAGTGGGGGCTGCACACCGAGCTGTGCACGGGCTTCGGCGCAGCTCACCCTTCCGACATGGGCGCCCTGACAACACCGTGCGGCTAACCGCTTTCCACCCTTGATTTCTGGAGCCAATGCTAAGGGGACACACTGCACTGCGGGGGTTCAAGGGTAAATCTGCCCAAACCCACCCTCAAGGGGTTTCTACTGCACAGTGGAAACGCAGCAGGATGCCATCACCTGGCCACCTCGTCTGCAAAACCCTGAGTGACGGCACCCCATGGGGACCCCAACAGCCCTGTGAGATCGAAAGGAAGGCACCCCTTCCACCTGGTGGGAGAGGGAAGTCAGGGCAGGCCGTCCGAGAAGCCAGGGGCACATTTCTACAAGACAGGGAAGAGGTCCTTTGGCAAGGCCATTGAGAGAGAGAGAAAAAGAGAGAAAGACGGAAACAGCAGAGGAGCGAGTGAGGGGTGCGTCTCCCTGCCCGCTGGGCGAGCTTCCGCATTGCACGGAGGCAGTCTGTGACACCCGCCTCACACAAGAACACTCAGCGTGACTGCTCCCTGCCTCCTGAGACCAACCGGCCCAAGAACTGAGAACTTGGAGACTCCTGATCGAGACCCCAGGTCTGAGAAGTTGGTTTATCGGAATGAACGAGGCAGCCTCAAGCTGAAGCAGGTCACAGAGCTTTGGGAGAGGGTCCAGGGGTCCTCTCAGGAGGGCGCCATCTCCCATGTGGGACCATCTCCCCAGAACAGGACTTTTGGAGCCGCCATGCTGACATGGCCACCAGATGGAAGGAAATCGGACCCACCCAGGGTCACCCCCAGTGGAAGTCACGCTTCCGAGAACTCCTACCCAGCTCCCAGGTCCCCATCCAGCTCCAGAGGGAACACGAAGGATTGAGAGAATCTGAATCAGTGCCTAATCTCTATTTCCAAATCTGAATTTTTGTGGCCCCTCCAGACCCAGTCATCTCATTTGGAAAATGCGAGGGATGGCCCGTAAGGCCCTGCCCAGTGCCAGCCACACAGTGTAAGGTAATTCATTACCCTGAGCTGGTGTCTTCTGCCTTTTTTCCAACGTGGTAGTTCAGTGTAGCTCTCCGGATTCACTGTCCAATCAACACGCTGTAAAATTCTGCACCACTCAACAAGCATTTCTGAAGGGAAGCACTACTTAAACCAACTTAAATACATTTTCTAATTCAGAAAGGTATCCCCCCTCCCTCTGTGGCGGCCTCCTGTCCCTGCGGTGTTTCCGCTCACCCACCGCTCGTGGATGCCTTCAGCCACTCCTCAAGTAGCCAAGGCTTTGCCAGCTCATCACAGCTCACAGGGAACAGCCAGATGTCCTCCGAGCCATTTGTCCGAAACGATGGTGATATTTTATGAAGGCCACTGACAAATAACGCGTCTCTGAATTTTGTGCGGCGCTCTGAACTTGAACAGTGAGAACCTGGGGCCTGCCTGCCCTCCAAGGTGGCCCAAGGGGAAGGGAGGCTGGTGACGGTATGTTGCGGACTTAGCAAGTGCTGGAGACGGTGACAGACACTTTGCAAGAGTTATCCATTCATTCAGTCGGAAAGGCAGGGGTGGGTCTAACGGCATTCAAAAGCGGCCCCCAGGTATTTGAAGTTGTAGGCAAGGACATGTGATAAATGCCGAAATCTGGGTGAACACAGGCCACTCATGTCCGTGAAACACTGGAGAAAACGAGGCATGAGGGATGACTTGTTGGATTCCAGGCAACAAATTGAAAGTTCAGAAAAGGTAAAAATAAATATCCATCTATTTTCAAATAACCAAGGTCTGATGTGTCTGAAGACCTTGTATGTCAACATTCACCAGTGCCAATGGACTTCTGACACTTTCCATATCACTTCAAAATGCTTACAGTCGCTTAAATTTCTCCGTTATCATCCACAATGAGAAGATCACTTTTCTGTGCATTTTCATGTTCAGCCCTATAGGAGAAGAGGAAAAGGGCGAGCCTCTGGTGCTGCTCATGAGTCAACCATATGGGGGCTTTCTACACCTCGCTTCATTTCACTGGACCCCCAACTTGGCTTTCAAGAAGGGTAACGACACCCTGATTGTCACAGAAGTGGAAGCAGACCTGGCCAAGTGAGCATCCTCAGGGCCCCCAGCCAGAGGACAGAGGATGAGACCCAGCCCCAGGCACCAGGCTCGAAGAGGCTTTAGCCAACTGCACAATCTCACCCCGACCCAGCATAAGAAGCTCCTTGCAAAGCAGTGGGGATCCCTCCCCCACCAGCCAGGCCCCAGCAGAGGACAAGGGTCCAGGGACTGCAGGAAAGGCGCCTCCCTCAGGGCAGACGGCCTTGCAGATCCTCTCTGACATTCCAGGTTGTCGGGCTGATGGCCGCGTCCATTGTTAGGGCGGTTCCCAGATGTTCCGGTGGCCTCCTCCTCTGGTCACCAGAAAGAGAGGTGTCACAGGCCTCATTGTGACCAGTGTCAACAGACATCCGTGTGTCTCGTGTGTGTCTAAGGCAAAGCTTTAAGAACATGGCCTGACTGGCCCGACTCCACCCCCACCACTTGTGAGGTTGCGCGGGCTCATGTCGGGGCGTGGCTCTCTCTGCCTGGGCTCCGGTGACCCCCACAGAGCAGAGGTGCACGCTGGGCATGGAGGACATGCAGAAGGAGGGGGCAGTGAAGCTCTGGTGGGCGTACACGACTGAGAATGTGGGCTCTTTTGTTACCGCGGCACAACCCAGCCCATCCTGACGGACCCAGCAGCTTGTGACCTGACCTCCTGCATTCCCAACGGAGGGACTGGGGCCATCCTCGGCGAACAGTTCTGCAGGGATGAACAAGTGACGCGGACCAAAGGGACCCCTGTCTGTGTGAAGAGTGTGAGAATGAGGAGGAAGAAATGCAGCAAGGGAGACGGTTCCCACTCCCAGAGGAGAATTATCTCTGGCACTCACTTGAGCAGAAAAATCCAGCAATTTGCCGCCACGGCCTTCTCTGGTCTCCCAAGAGCAAAGTGGAGGGCTCGCTTTCTAGAAAAGCGCGGACCTTTTCCGTCACGCGGGCAGAGCAGCCGTTTAACACTGATCCCTGTGGCTGGTCCCCGGGACCTCAACTGCGCGAGGGAGAACACTGATTTCCACCTTCTAAATAAACAAGTTTGCTAAAATAAGCACCATGGTGATGGTGTGTTTTCAAATGCAGAAGCAGCTTGGATTTTTTAAGCAAATAAGCAAGCCATGGCCCTGGGGTCCTAGGAAAGGGACGGAAACACCAGGCAGGCAGGGGCGAGCACACCACACTGCTCTCTGTACCCTGGGACAGCCGACGCTCCAGGACGGATGCACTTCATTCAGTCTCTCGTGATGGCCTTGGCATCTGCGTCTCAGCGCAGTCCCACTAGGGCAGCGGTGTCACTGGGAAAGAGGTCACTGGGAAGCTCGGAGGGACCTTGCCGTCCTTCCCACATGTCGGGCCCAACCGCGCGGGCCCGCCTGTGTGCGGTCACACACACAGCTGGTCGTGAGGGTGGCAGAAACTGCGGTCACTGTGGCTTGGGAAGGGCTCCAGTGGAAAAGGCACGTGCAGGTGACAAAGCTCTCACAACAGGGGTTTCTGAGGGAGCCCCGTCCCCTGCCCCCTGCTCCTGTCCGCACACGCAAGTCCCAGGAAAGGATCGGCTCTGAACAGAAGCCGATCATTTCTGACGTTACCCCTTTCTCATGCCTCAGCACGTTTTCTTCTAGTTCACTCCACAAAAACAAGGGCCACATGACAGGCCAGAAGAACATGCGCTGGGATCTCAGACCGTCTAAGTGGCTACTCACCTTTAACACCTACTCTCCAGGAAGGGCCTGCAAGCTCTGGGCCAGGGCTCAGTGAATGCTGTTGAACAAATAAAGACAGGACAAAAACGCACAGGAAAAGTGCGTTCGTTCATTTGGAGACTCGGCGCATTTGTAACAGCTGTCTCCTATGCCCCGATTGCCCGGGTTCCAGAGGCATCAGCACCGTGCACTGCCGCGTCTAAGGCGCTATGAGTGATCTGCCAGCATCCATTCGCTCTTGCTTAGGGGCAGCCATTTGGTGACTGAGCCCAACATTTGCCTGAGCCCAAGGCGCACCCCTGGGAGGAGTAGTCCCTGAGGTCCCCAGGAGAGCTGGCCATCCCTTTCTCGTGTCTCCATACATCTGTCACACTGTATTATGTCCACTTGCTGACCTGAGGTTCCTACAAGCAAGGACCAGCTCCAACCCCCCTTCACATCCCCAATGCTCTATGTCCACATGGCCTAGACGTAGCGGTGCCCGGCACGCACTGGGTGAGTGTGTGGATGAGGGACTGATGAGCACTTCCCACCAAGTGCCTCCCACTGAGCAGCAGCTGAGAAGGTCACAAGAAAGGACAGGACGGCCACAGTGGCTCTCAAACTTGACTGCCATCAGAAAACCCAGCAGGGCTTCCAAAGATGCAGGGTGCTGGCCTCCAGACGCAGCCTCCGAGTCTGCAGGTCTGGGGGGAGGTCTGGGGATGTGCATTCCTCAGTTCCCCGGGCACGCTGATGCTCCATCAGCGTGGCTGGGTGGGCAGGGGCACATTTTGGGGCTGAACTTCCTCCTCTATAAAAATGTTTTCTCACTGGACTTGTGACCTTCGTCACCATTCGGGAAGATTTGGGTCTAGACTCCAAAGGTAATGAATTCCTCTCCTAACCCCTCTTGTTCTGATGCGTTCTCACAAACTGTGAGGAAACCCCAGTGACCCAGATGTGTGGATGCCAAATCCGCTCTTGGGAGACACCGTGTTCGGCCCAGACGTTTCTGCATACCACCAAGCAGTCCCCCGGCTCCGCGGGCCCTTGGCGGCGGCGGGCTGGCTGACGGCAACAGCCTCCAACGTGGTCGGTCACAGTTAGTGGCCTGGACGGCAGGCCTAGAACCCGCGCTTGCTCACACATCGTGAACCTGGCTCCAAGCGCAGGTGAAGGCAGTCATAAATATGAAAGGCGCCCGAGCGGAATGGCCTTTGATTCTTTGTTGGTCGCAGGCTAATTAAAGCAGAAGCCGAACGTCACTCAGTTCTTTAATGGAGGTTACCAGATGTGTTATTACGTGACCCTGCTCGGCACGAAGTCCGCGCATAATAACTATAATTTTTTACTCCGCACAGCAGCCCTGCTATAGCCAAGGGTGTGTCTCCCTCTTGATTACAAGGCCCGCACGCTAAGGAGGGGAGAGGCTGGTTAACTGCTGAGAACATGTGCTCTGGGCACTGAAACTATGATTAATACAGGCCCTGTCCAGGAGTGAATTCCTGGGAGCCCGGCACGCTTGCTCAGGACGCACCGGGCCAAAGGCACATGTTCCCTGGAAGTATAATTACCGACTTCTAAAAGTCACCTTTCATCCCAGCAAGGCCCAGCTCTCGCACGCTGGAGAGCCATCACAAATCACAGAGTAACAGCCCTGGCCACTCAGCCGTCACCGGAGAACGGCAGGGCCCGGAGCAGGGTGGTCAGCCTCGCAGGGCCGCCCCTCCCCAGTCTGGAAGCCACGGGGGGCTGTTCCCCTGTGCAGTGGCCCCAAGTCAGCAGCCCAGGAGCTCCGAGCAGCTGGAACTGGCTGAACATTGCTGTACGGTGTGTTCAGCAAGCACCACACACACCTGGGCACACGGCACTCACAGTGTCCGTGGTGGCACTGGCTGCCAGCAGCAGCTCCCAAAAGCCGTCTGCCAACTCAGAGGCCTTGCAAGACTCTCCTGTATGCTAGACTCGTTCCCATTAGCCGTCTGCTTGGAGGGCCCCTGGGCACTTTCAACACAGCATCCCCGAGACAAAATTTGTCATGTTCCCTGGAAAACATCTGTCTGGCCTCCACGTGGGAACCCCAGCACCCAGCACTTCCGTAGTCGCCAGACCCCCGGCCCACACCTCGCCTTCTAGGCCTGCCTCCCTCTCCTTGGTCAGCCTGCACTGCTCCGCCTGCTGCCTCCCGGCCCACACCCTCCCGCCATTTCCTTCCACCTCATTCCCTGGAGCTCAGGCGGCAAACACAGGCCCACAGGCCAAACCGGCCCTCAACCTTGTTTTAAACGGCCCGGCACCCTGTTTCTCCCCAGCAGCAGCGCCAAGCTCTCACTTACCAGTTAAGGAGCAGTCGCATTTACACAGTCCTAAATCACATTCCGCCCTTTGAAGGCAACCGCAAGGCTGACGTGGCCCCCAGTGAGAATGAGTCTGACACCCCTGCTCTAGGGCCTAAAACAAGGGTTCTCGACGGATGTCAAGGACACACACACACACCAGGGGACATTCAGCAATGTCTGGAGACACTGTGTGGCTGTCACACGGGATGCTGGGATGGTACGACTGACAGGTACTTGACAAAGCGCAGGGACGCTGTGAGCATGCTGCAAGGCACACAACAGTGCCCACCACAAAGCACTGTGAGCCCAAACGTGCCTGCCGGACTGAGAAGCCCTGCCCTAACACATCCCCCATCAAGCACGGGTCTCAACGTGGAGCTGTCCTGCCCGAAGCCCTTCAAAAGCCACTACTCCGGGCACAGCGGCCCTGAGCCTCACGCCCCCCCGCCCCCACAATGCAGGTCCTCACCCCGGGGTCTCGGGCTCTCTGACACCTGAAACAGGGACTCAGTGTTGAGCTCCCCGTGAATCCCACAGCCTTAAATCCCACGGTCCCTGCCTGCACCATTGCTGTAACCTCAGCTGCCTGCACGAGGGCTGGTCACGTTGTGTCTCTTGGCAATCGACAGGGAACAAACACAGCAGGCCCGTATTTAACAGACAACCATTTATATGCCAGCATTCTATGGTTCCACATTATTTGGGGGAAGTGAAAATGTGACTGCACTTGTCCGAGAACCTGAGTTCCCAAAGCCTCACCTTCGGTTTCACTGCCCACCATTCTCCTTTTTCTGCTCCGTGTGAACACTGCTCCCTCCTTCAGCAGGGCCCCGAGACCTGCGTGTCCTCCACACGCCCGCCCCTCCCTGTGTGGGGCTCCCCTCCCGTGTGGGGCTGCAGGGACAGAGGGGGCCCAGGGCGGGGCTCTTCCTCCTCTCCAGCTCACAGTGCGAAGTGAAGACAAAACGCTTCCAGAAATAAGGTTCATTACAGGCCCACAGGGCCGCCACTCACGAGTCTTCTGACTCCCCCGGAAGTGGGAACAATGCTGGAATGTCTGTCTAATGATGTGTGTATCCCTCTTGTTGGTAAACAGGCCAGCAAGTGAATGAATGGATGGATGGATGAATGAATGAAAGAAAGAGAAAACGAGCGAGCGAGCGAGCGAACAAACGCACGGCACACACCGCAGACACACCATCAAGGCCTGACTGTTCACACTAGCCGTGAAAACGTCCTCGCCGACTGAACCGGCCTCGCATCTGTCACAGGGATGTGACAACGCAACGCGGACAAAGGGCGAGCCCGAACCTCCTGCTTCGATGCGAACGTGAGGGGCCTGGGAGGGGACGGCGGCACGTCCCGTGTGCAGAGAGTCACGCGATGGGGCGGGCAGCTTTGACTCGCGAGCTGGGGCTGCGAGTTCAGGGGGAACCCAGGCACTCTGGCCAGTGTGGAGTGAAAGACGGCATTTCTTCTAAGACGCACGCAGTCGACACTTCTCTACCGTTCCTTCTGAGTCCGCTCAGGCCATCTGACAGGTCTGGCTCCCAGGAAGAAAACCTTTCACCCGTGGGGTCTGATCACCGGCTGCATCCTCTCCCGTGTCCGTCTGCCTCTTCGCGGGAAAGCCCGCCGGCAGGCTGAGGGTTAAGCAGGCTTCCTGTCACGTTTGCCCTGAGCTCGGCCGGTTAAACCGAAGCAGCGTGGGCCCCCGTAATTACCTAATTGCTAGTGTTGTGCCTTCACGTAATTTACGATGCGGCATCGCAGTCTGACCCCGGTTTGAAGCGCACTGCGGTACTGCTGACACCCAGGCTCAGATTAGTAGGTAAGCGCCCAATTAACGGCTGCGCTTCTGAGCCTCCACCCCACCTGACCGCAGTGCTGCGCTCACCGGTTCTCCACACCCCGCCCTCCCCGCCCCTCCCCTCCCCTGACCAGCGTTTCTTCTGCTTTCACACTGGCCGCTCACCCTGACCGCTGCCTTTCAGGTGTCTGCCCCGACCAGAGACCGGCTCCACGGGCTCCCATCTCCCTGCTCTGGAGCAGCGACCTCTGCAGAACGCCCCACTTCTGTGGACGGCTCCTGTTGGGCCTGGGATGCCCCCTAGTCAGGAGGGAGCCCCCGACTGTTCAGGTCATGGGGTCCGTGAATCCCCTCGGGCAATGGACGTCACCGAAACCCCCACTGTCCAGCTGACTCCTGGGAAAGTAGAGGCAAAGCAGCACCGGGAAGGGGAAAATCAGGCAGGTTTCCCACTTCGTGCCCCTTCACGCCCCCTTCATTCTTCAGAGACTCGGGATGTCATTACTTCGACCTCGGGACTATACATAAGACACCAAATATGTGGACGCACTAGGAGCACCTTCACGGGCAAGTGACTTGCTGATGACCACATGTGGCTGCAATCGCTACACCTGACCCGCGACTCCGGCCTTCCTGTCACTGTCCTCCCTGCAGCCAGCCTCACCGGGCACGTGCACTCCTAGGTACCTGAGCCCCTCCCAGCCGTACCTTCCAGAGTCCGGGAAGAGCTGCAGGTTCCTGCCATGGTTGCCAAACACAAAAACTCAAGCAGACACGGGCTCCCTGTGACAGCTCTCCCTGCTCCGCACCCTACCTACACACCCAGACCTTCGTGCGTGGCACCGACCTCCCTGTCCAGGTCACTTCTGTTCTAATCAGAAAGCCGTCGACAACCGACTCGGCATCACTGGCTTTCAAATCTGAGTACCAGATACTTGTTTTTCATTTCCAATCAAATTTCCCCACTGATCCAATACAAAAATCTTAATATGAAGAGGGAAGAAAATAGTGATCAGACAGAGCACAGGATTTTGAGGGCCCTGAAAATACGCTGCACGATGCTGTGATGGTGGACACACCAGTAAACGTTCGTTGGGGCCCACACAGTGCACAGCCCCAGGAGTGAGCCCTAGGGCGAACTGTGGACTTTGGGTGCACACGGGTCGGTGAAGGTCCATCAGCTGTAACAACACACCAGTCAGGTGGGGGATGTTGACGATGGGGGGCTAGGTGTGGGGCAGGAGGTATCCAGGAAATCTGTGCCTTCCTCTCAATTCTTCTGTGAACCTTAAACTTCTCAAAACAACACTGTAATTTGAAAGTCTCATTATGAAACATGGATAAAAACACAGCCCTTCCAGTGAGCATGGAGCCGAGCCCCTCACCACCAGGGCGCCGTCCAGGGACCCGCTGATGCGCAGTTTGGAAGCCGCTGCCCCAGGACAAGCTGGGGAAGGGCAGGGGCCTGGGAGAAACAAACCTGTGATGTGCTCAGTGCTCCCTTCCCATCCTCGGTGTCCAAGGTGGCTCACATCCATGAGCACAAGGCTGACTTTTACCAATCTATTAAGGTAGGAAAAGGAGGCATCCCCACGTCCTGTTCTGTGGGCATCCGTGACCCGGCACTGGCCACACCAGAAGGTTCAAATAAGAGCTAGCCCCCCAGCTGTCAGCCATTTCTCCTTCCGTGGCACCGCCAGGCACAGCTTACACGTCTCACATCATGCGAGCGTGTGTCAAACCACACACGGCCACGTCTTGGCGCTGTGGACTCCCGCTGGACTGCACAATTGCCCATGTGAAGCACAGAGGAGGAGCCAACACCCAGCCAACTGCTTGAGACAATAGCAGGCTGTCCCCACCAGTGGTCAGAACTGCTCATGCACACAGATACCCAGAAGAGAGAAATAAGCAAGTAAGTAAGTCCCTTCCAAACACAGTGGTAAGCAGAACAAACACAACCCTGGAAGAATCACAGCACAGTGGTGGACACTCTCCCTGGACACTGCCAAGAAGGACAAGGAGAGCCACATAAGGAAAGCGCAGGGGTGTGCGCACGAAGGATGTTTTCGTCCCTGGAGCCTGGAGAGAGCAGTGGGGTGACAGAGGGGCAGGGGGAAGCCTTGACAGGGCAATAGGAGGCGGGGCCAGTAGCAGGGGAGCCCGTCCTCCCGCGGAAAGCCCGTCATCTCCCCAGCTTTTCTCGGGTTCTGTACGTGCACATCCACTTCCGTAAGGAAAGGCTGATTTACTCTGCTTGCTCGCTCCATAAAGATTTGTGGGAGAAACAAGACAACTGAAGTCCCTACCAGCCATTACTACTGAATCAAGAGCTTTTGAACTAGAAGATCTGGATTCAAATGCCAATTGCTCGCATACTAACAGAACCTGGCCAAGTGATTTAACCTCTCCTGAGGCTCCCCATACGGTGGGGATTTGAATTCCCATTTCATTGCATACTTTGAGGATTGAATGAGACACTGCGGGAAATGCAACGAAGCACAGAGGACACAGCAAATACTCAACAAGCACCAGTTCCTCTCCCTTTACCCACAGGTCTGGGACACACAGCCAGTTCTCTGCTCCTAGGGTTGGGGCGGGCAGCGTGTGTGGCCCAGGGGGTTGGGCGTGGTCCTGCAAAGCAAAAAGTCACCAGTTCGATTCCCAGTCGGGGCACATGCCTGGGTTGTGGGTTCGGTCCCTGGTCAGGCGCATTCAAGAGGCAACCAATCGATATTCATCTCTCACATCGATGTTTCTCTCCCTCTTTCTCCCTCCCATCCCCTCTCTCTAAAAATAAATAAATAAAATATTTTTTAAAAATTCCAGTAAGTGTAAACAGATGAACGATTCCTATTAAAAGGCAGAGGATGTCAGACTGAATTTACAAACAAAACCCAAGACCCTCCATCATGCTAGCTACCAGAGAAGAACTTCAGATGCAAAGGCACATACACAGGTTCAGAGTGAAGGCTGGAAAAGACACATCATGCAAACAGCATAAGGAGGTAGGACTGGTGTCAGAGAAAACAAACTTCAGAGGTAAAGAGGGGCATTTCATAATGATAAATGAGTCCCTCCATCAGGAAGATGTAACAATTCTAAATAAGTAGGGACCTAATAACCAAGTCTCAAAATACATAAAGCAAAAACTGGGACCCACCGTCCTAGCACGAGATTAGAGCAGCAAGCACGTAAATCATCCGAGTACAAGGAGCACACTGAGGAAGGGAGGGCCTTGCAAACATTAGACAGGTGGGCCACAGCTGCTGAGCCCGCAGACCAGACCTCTGCAGTGCTAAGCGGCCTTGGAACCCTGGCCTTACCAGGCATTACAGCTGGCCCTCGGCATCCACAGTTCCCCATCTGTGGATCTGACCAAACACAGATCAAAGGCATTAAAAAATGTTACGTTGTTGCTAACATGTTACATAGTTACACCTACAATGGCTGTGTCTGTATTGAATAAGTACAAACTTTATTTCCTTGTCACTGTTCCCTAAATGATACAGTATCACAAGTATTTACAAAGCATTTACATTGTATTAGGTACACAGTCTAGAAATCACTTAAAATATAAGGGAGGGTGTGTGTAGGTTTTAATGGGAACACTACACCATTTTACCAAAAGGGCTCGAGCATCTTCGAGCAAATCCAAGGAGGGTTTGGATGCAATTCCTGGCAGATACCTGGGTCTATATCGCTTTAGTCAGCAGACCCAAGGGGAGGGACCAGGCACACCAGGTGTGTGAGGCTCAGGACAATGCACAGGTGCAAGAGCACATCAGTTCTGTAACAACCGACACGGCTGCACAGGGACGGCAGCCACAGATGAGCTCTGACTCCTTCGGTAAGAGGAAGGCCACCGCCAGCTTTCTCTAGAAGGTGTTTTACTAGACGAGAAGGTCCTTGAAAACAAGGTCGGGACCAATTCCTCCAGGCAGCTCTCTGCAAGCCTAGGGCGGAGCCTTCCACGCCATCGAAACATCGCAGAAGTCAGTTCACAGGAAGCAGCAGGGAACGCTCCCCTTCTTCCCTCCCTGACGCAGGAAGCCTTGGGGTGCACCTCTGTGCACATGCAGAGGGACGACGCCATTGCACACCAGTTCCTTTGTCACAGCGGTTAAAGCCAAGCCAAACACATTGGGACACCCACACCTTCTGCTGAACGAGTTGTATGTAAAATGCTGCTGAAAAGCAGCATATGCTTCTCATGACTGTAAAACACATTATATTTGAGAACAAGGAAGGAATGTTAACTGAATATTCGTGCACGTGAAGTCTTACTTAAATACAAAGTCCATCTTTGATGCGGCCTGATTCTTTCCCAAACGTGACTACCTCTTCCAGGATCTCTTCCACATGGGCTGCGAGGGAGAGGGCTCAGCTTTGTCCCTAGGACCCCTACCACCCCAGCCAGGTCCAGAGGCCAGGGTTAGGGCGCTGACACTTTGTTTGGAAAGTGCCGTGAGTTAGAAAAGAAGGGAGGGCAAGACACAAGGCATGGCGGCGCCCTGAGCCGGACAGCCCCCGACGCACTGTGAGCCGCAGAGCCATGGCCCAGCACTCAGCGGACGTGTCACTTCGCCGTGGGGCTTCCCTGAGCAGAGCGGTCCAGGAAAGAGGGAAGGCGAGGGGCGGGGGTCCATGGCAGCTTGGCTCTCTCCCGTCTCCCATTTCCATGGGTCCAGCCCCCCGACCGGCACTTCTGAGCCGCAGCGTCTGGCCCTCCCATGGCCCAACTGCAATCCAGACCCCACGCCCTCCAGGTGGCACTCACCTGAAGCTGAGGAAGGAGGGTGACTGCTAGGGGTGGGACATTCAGAGAGAGGGAGAGGGAGGTATTGAGGGCTTCGGGGAACACGCCCAGGCTTTAGCCCCAGTCCGCCCCCATGCCTGCTAGTCCCGGGGACCAGTGGGGACAGTGCCAGGAAGGGCAGGGAACCACAGAACCCTGCCAAGGAGAAGCAAAGCTGTCACCTCGGTGTGCAGGTCAGGGAGGCTGGACCGAGTGTGCACGCAAGAAGCAGCGGTTGCTTCGGAGAAACGACCTGGGTTTCTGCAAAGAAATTAAACCTTGTAACCACGGAAATCTCGGCCATATTAGCTGTGCAGCTCTGGGCAAACCACTTGGCGTCTCTGAGGGAAGCTCCTCAAATGAGGACAAAGACAACCTGTGTAAACCAGTGCCACGCCAACACTGCACTCAGCCTCGCACACAGCTCTGGTCCCTCGCCAAACGTGTGTTCCTACGTGCTCCAGAGAGGGAGCCTCACGTCGCTTAATAAACATTTGTTGGCAGGTCATTGCCTGGTAAACGAGAAGCATGAAAGCCATGTCCCCGCAGTCACAGCACACGGCACTGCCTGTGAACAGCACGCAGCCCCCAATGAACATGCACAGGTACGTCCGGAATGCCCTGGTCCCCCTTGCTGGTCCCTGGGAGTTTCTCCTATGACACCCATCGGCTGCGAAAAGGCCTCAGAAACTCAGCGTGAGGACAAGCGGCCCTCTTCCTTCCTGTTTTGCAAGGACAAATCTGACAGAAATGTAGGACCCACATGGATGTTTAGACAGCCCGTGTGACAGCAAAAGCCTTCAGCCCGGCATGAAGGACAGGCTTTCCCCCCACACAGATGCGCCCTCAAATCAGTGTGGGGGCCGTGAGGCATCGGGCTCCGAGGAGAGAGCGGCCACCGCTCTGCCACTGCCACCACCAGCCCCGCCGCCAGGGCATCCATCACCGTAAGTGCCCGGGAACAACGGCTCTGATGCCTCTTCATTGGGCCACCAGCAAATGAGGCACTAGATTAGGGCTGACACAGGCCCAGCGCAAGCCGAGCTCGGCCGGCGTAATTAATTGGAACTTCGCCAGCTTGACAAATTGGGGGTGATGAATCTGCTGGGTATGAATAGGGAGAAAATGCATAATCAGTCAAAGATTTCGTTAGGACAGCTTCCGTGTGACTCCTTGCCATCGCCAAGTCCATTAAGGCAAGGTGGCGTCACTTTCCAACGAGGCGATGTCCTTCGTGGGTTCAATTTATATCTTTTTCTTCTTGGATTTATGGGAGAAGTCAACTCAGACTCGCTTGACTTTAATGGGGGAAGCGGTTTCTCTCGAGAGCTGAGAAAATAATTTGTGTCCCGCGTCCTTTAGTTCAGTTGGAAATCCGCGTAAACAGGCTTTGGGGGGATTGTATTATTAATTCTTTACAGCACTTTAATGGTACTTGAACCAAACAGGCCACTTTGCCTCTGTGGAGATGATTTAATGTCAATATAAAAAGAACACAAACTTTCTCATCGCTCCGTTCTGCTGATCGGCAGCTGTAGGCTGTGACAGGTTCGGCGGTGGGTGGGCGAGGCCCGCTTTCTTCCCTGACTACCAGGAGGAATGGCCTCGTAAATTCCTTCCACAGTGAAGTGAGAAGTGTCATTCAGGTGATTATCCAGCTAATTTGACAAACGATAAAAAAACCAAACAAGATAAATCAGCCCTCCCATAAAAAAGAAGAAAGAAAAAAGAAAAAAAAGCCTCTTTTGAATTATCGATTGACTAACTAGAAGGTTACGCCCGGGCAAGAAGACACTGCTTCCCAGAAGAAAGAGGGGGCAGGCCCGTGGGTTCCCGCCGCCTGACCTGCAGGTACTAATTAGTTCATGGCCCTGAGATCTCTGGGACCTCTTAAAGTTTCATGTGGAGTGTCAGTAACACTGCTTTCCCTTTCTACGGAATGACGAGGCGATTCTGTTTGTTGGCTCTTCCCCTTTGGAAAACAGAAGCTGTCTACAGCTTTCGCAACCCAAGTCTTGCTTGCAGACCTAGACGGTGGTCTCTGTCTACCCCCACCTGTCCGTGGGCCCTGTTCGCTGGTCAGAGAACAAAATACGAATCCCACACTTAGATTAAAATGTCATCAGTGCCAACACTTCAAGGGCGATCCCACAGACAACTGGCCATGAACGCCGGGTTCGCCCACTGAGGCGTGCCCTTCGGGGCATCCACGGGCGCCGGTCACCTGTACGTGCCCAGGTGGGAGCTTCTCCCACCCGTGGAGTGTGCCGCAGGTGTCAGCAGGGCGTAAGGGAGCGGGACAGAAGGGAAGAGCACACCAGGCTGCACTGTGAGCAGAGGTGAGGTCCAATCTGCCCCAGAACACACGCCCCATCAAAAAGACAGCTGTGAAACTCGCTATTTAAATAGCACTTTGGGAGTGGGCTCGGCCGTCCTGCTATGTGAGTCACACCTGAGGTTCGCGTGGCACGGGGCCTTTCTCGCTTGTCATAAAACTCTTAACGTTCAATGAGAGGGATAAACTACAAAGTGCGGGAAAAGGTGCCTGGTTTTCCTTGTGTGGGTCTTTTTTTTTTAAAGAGCTCAGTCTTTTTCGAAGGATGTGGAGAGGGCCACAGGCAACACGCTGCATTACCAGGGACCGGAGAGGAGGCCCTCGGGAGAGCCCCTGAGAAACAACAAAGGGTCAGATGCTTTGCTGGAGGCACCAGAACTTACACTTGTGAAGAAATGAGGCAAACTAGGAGCCAAAACTTTACTTCCACTCCTTGTCAAAATCTCTATTTTTAAAAAAAACATGTGATGGTGTTGCTGCCGGGCTGCAATCTTCTGATCATTCAACAATCTTTCTCCTTCAATTTTTGCCTAACCTAGCTCCATCTTCCCAGCCTTCACAAGGTGGGAAGAACTCCCCGGGCAACAGGGATCTCCATTTTTAATGAGGGCAGTGTCCTGCATTATCTCGAGGAGTCCCTCTCTGCTCCAGAGCAAGAAATGATGTTTGAGAAGGGCTGGGGGAGCTAGCAGATGCGCTCCACACACTGCAGCCCTGGGTGTGCAACAGGGACTCTGACCTGGGGTGGAGTGCCTGGGGCAGGCGGCTTCCCCAGGGCCTCTGCACAGTGCCACCCGGACCACCCTCTCTCCCCTGCGCCCCTCACCAGAGGCCCTTCCCAGGTTTCTGCATTGGGCAGTGAGCCTTGCCCCGCCTCTTCCCCCACCGTCCTGGCTGACACAGAGCCTGTCCTAGTGGGAGTGGACTAGAGGGGCATAGCCACGGCCATGGCCACGGTCACTGCAACCCCGCTCAAGCCCCTTTCTGAGCCCTCAGCCCTGGGAGCCTCTGGCCCAGGACACCCTGCCTCCAGCACTGAACCCATACTGGACCCCAGGCTGAATCAGGGCCAATGGCCCTGGGGAACATGGAGTTGGGACTTCGGAGGTGCAGTCCGTGAGCAGCTGAGCAGCTGCGCCTCTGGGTGAGGCACGCTGGCGTGCGGTCCTGATGTGCGAGACGAGGAGTAGGGTGTGCAGCCGCAGGCAGAGAGTGCGTGGCCGCCTCTGCCAGCTCCAGTCCCCATGGGCTGTAACTGCATCCTAAGGGACTGGTCTAGATCTAACGACACACTTTCTTTTCATGCGAGCCTCTTGGGCGAGCTTCCTCAGCCTGCAAGCATTTTGTCCTGGCTGAGATTCTCAACAAAGAGCAGTGACAACAACGATGACTCCAAAATGCATCCAGTGATAATGACAAAAATGTGCATGGCATCAAATGTTCCTGTGTAAGACTGGCCCTGCCCTGGCCAGGTGGCTCGTTGGGTAGAGCATCGTTCTGATGCACCAAGATTGCAGGTTCGATCCCCGGTCAGGGCACATACCAAGAGTCAACCAATGAGTGCATCAGTAAGCGGAACAAGAAACTGATGTGTCTCTCTCTCTCTGAAATCAATAAAGTTTAAAAAAAAAGATAGGCCCTGCCCCATGGAAAGCCACTCAGAAACGACTGCCCTCATCACAGGGTCCCCCCAGCCATCAGACAAAGGTGCGTCCTAGGCCCCTGACATGCCAGGTGTGGTCCTGGGCTCAGCCAGGTCAGGATCACCTGAGAACTTGCTGGAAATGAAGAGACCCAAGCCCCTACTCCAGGCTTTCGTGAGACAAACACCTGCGTTTTCACAAGACGCCCAGGGGACCTGCACACACAGGAAGTGAGAGAGGCACCACGCTGGTGGTCCTTGGTGCCCAGGGGAAGGGAGGGGGCCCATCGGTCATGCTGCCCGTCAGCTGTGCGAGGGCAGACTCCCTCCCCAAAGCGGGCCATTCTATGAAGAAGAAGAGCCGGTCCAGGCACCTGCAGGGCCATCCTCTGGCCGTTTGATCCTGGCCAAGGTGCAGGGACCCAGTAATTCACAAGATTAACATCCATTCTCAGATTATAAACCCTCAAAGGGTTCTGTCCGCTGCCGGGCACACCAAATAAATATGTCTATTAAATACCGCTGCAGGTTTTCTCAGCCCCTGCCACCCAGAAGGCTGCTGGGGCAACCAGCCAAGCATGAGGAAGAATGAACTGAAGCCATGCCCCTTCCATCTTCCCCAGACCTGATTTTCAGCGAAACAGGAATAACCACCGTCCCAGGGGGTTCAGGACGCCGTAAGAAGTTTAACTGATGGATTTCTGAGGCAGAGGGAGCATGTGCATGCTCACTCACTCATTCGCTCACTCACTCACTCACCCCTTTTCTTCAGTGCCTGTACTCCGACCCAAATGGAACTCCCTCACACGG
Organism: Macrotus californicus; assembly: GCA_007922815.1. Lineage (NCBI taxonomy): Eukaryota > Metazoa > Chordata > Mammalia > Chiroptera > Phyllostomidae > Macrotus > Macrotus californicus. The sequence goes on from VMDR010000048.1 coordinate 190,128, forward strand.
GAGGTGTGCTTCTCGCGTCTGGGTGCAGGCTCAGGGACTGCGCAGGGCCACCGTCCTGGACCCCCACTACCTCTCAGGAACAAAGTACTGGGCTTCTTCTCAAGTGGTTTGAGTTGATTTGCGGGGGGATGAGCAAGTGAGACCCGTGAGTTCAGGAGACGAGGGCAGACATTACCATCGGTCCAAACCGGCTCAAATTCCAGCTGTGACCTAGCACGCCGGGAGCCTACCGAAGACGCACGTCTATCAGAACCCAAACTGCGCCTCCTGAAAGGTGGGGGGGTCACACCTATCTCGTGGGCTCGTTTGAAGAAATGAGGACAACATCATTTCAAATCTTTATTACTCCACAGGAGAGGACATCTCGTGACTGCTCGTGCCCACCAGGAGCCTCCCGGACATGGGACACGCCAAGCTTTAGGATGGTACTTAGCCCCCGTGTCCTCGTGAGGATTAAACAGCTAATGACAGTGGATGTCTCAGCACACTGCCTGCCTGTTATCTGCATACTCAGTCTTAGGTACTGGTAGCATCTCTGGAATCAAACAGATGCCTTCACATTCCGGTGACACGCAGCTCTGGGACCATGAGCCAGATTACTGATCGATAAGCTGCCTCAGTTTCCTCAACCACCGCAGGAGGACCGTTTGGAAGACACCAGAAAAACACTGGCCGACATTGCCCCTTGTATCCCCCATCCACGCTCTGTACCGTTTCTTCCTTTCTTTTCCTTCCTGTTTCCATGTCTCCCCCAGAAAATCCTTTTTTTTTTTTTTTTTAAGGCAGGGTGGATTTTAAAGCTGTCGACCAAGTGCTGTGTCAGATAAAAGTATTTCTAATGGATGTGGCCAAAGCAAGATGTGCTTTTAAAATGCTGACCGATCAATGCTCACAGTTTGGCTTTATAGCGATAGTTCATTTATCTAGGCTGAAAATGAGTTTGACATTTCAAAATGGTGGTTTGGAGAAATTTCTGACAAAATTCTTTTATAGAGAAACAATGACAAAAATAAGGAGTATTTACTTAATCACTAGTTCAGGCATTGCCTTGATTTGGGAAAATGGAGCCTTCTGGGACCTCAAGTCTTCCTGTGTCTTTGCTGTTTTTCAAAGATGCCCTTTTAAATGCCTCAGTGAAAATAAATCACAGAAATGCGAAATATGGCTTTGGATTTCAATTTGCATATTTTTAATTCCCGAGGAGCACAAGAGTGCCATGCCTTGCTGCATACGCCCCCAGCTGAAGCAGATTTTAATTCTGTCTTGGAGGGTTGACACTAATAGTGTTATTTTAGAAAACGAATGTTCCGGCATCAGGTAGCTACTATGGCTATTAACATTCCCATTTACATCTGCGGCTTCTATGACTCTTTGGTTCTCATCATAGGTATCAGGAATAGCGCCTTGATAAAGAAACCATAGAATGTGATCGCTCCTGTGGTTTGCAAAATTAACCAGAGCGGGAAATCGTGGTGGGGGCCACTGTGAGTGTCACTCCAGGTGACAGGCAAAACCTATCCGAGATTCAAATGAAAAACTGAGCAGTACCACAAACAAACCGAATTTTAAAGAGGAATACTTCCCCTACTCCCACTTCAGTTTGAAATGAGGTAGCTGATGTCTAAGGTTTATTTTGATTCAAGTTCTATTGTTTTCACTGTAAATTTTAGGTGCTGTTAAAAATCATGTGGCCATACAGATTCTATACTAAGAAGCACAGCAAGAGACTCTGGCTCAGAAATCAGACTTCGAGGACCATCGTTTAAAGAAGTAACCACAGCCCACGGAGACAAAGATACTCCGCATTATCTGTTAGGATGTGGGAGAAGTGCAGGCGGCTCGTAAGACCGACGATAAGAGACCCAGCAGGTAAAATACAGGACGTAAATCTGGACAGACCGGTGCAGAGCCACTGACAGGGAACCACGTGGGGAAGCTCTGGCATGCAAAGGGCCCCACAGAACAGAACGGAAAACGGCGTGTTCGCTGCAGCTGGGACCCTAGGACGATCGGCTCTTATAAAGCGAACGTGTAAAGATGAAAAGTGTTTTAAAGGGACTAGAAATAATCTATTTAAAAATAAAACCTTTATATTGTTATAAAATTGCCCTTTATAATTTGAAATAGAGGACAATGTAAAAGACAGTCTCTGTCAGAGCTCTGTGAAGTTGAACGGGAAAGAAATGACCTTTTATTTCCGTCTCCGTCAGGGATTGTTAGTTGCCCAAAACCGACCCCAACCCAAGGCAGCCTCGGGAAGAGGGAACTCACTGCAGAGATCTGAAGTGAACTTGGAGTCCCGGCTGGGCTGCGGGACCGGGTGAGGGCTACAGATAAAGGTGCCCACCACGGCCTACCAGCCCAGGCGCACATGGCCGAAACATCACAGTTTTAAATAGAAATCAGACCTAACCCTGACTACCTGCAGGACCCACTCGCCTGTCCCTAGTCCCCATCCCCACCCCTAACATTTCTTTCTGAAATACGGCTGGGCCGCTGCGGGAGCTGTCCTCTCTGGAGCACTCTTGTCCCAGTGGACACGAGGAAGAGTCTGAGGGAAGCCCAACTCCCCCTTCCCCCTGGAGGAGGGAACTGCGGCTGTGCCTTCCTGCATTCCGCACACCTCCAGAAGGCAGATGGAAGTGGGGCGACTGCATGACACGCCAAGTGGAGAAAGCACTGGGTTTAGTTGCCGGGCCCGTGGAGGGCTCTGGGAACGCCGGCTGCAGTGCCTCTGCATTTGCTGGCTCGATCCCCAGGCCTGTGGTTCTCATCCCTTAAACCGGCCGTCACAGTCCTGGGGGCTCCCGGCTGCTCTCACAACGACCCCACTCCATAGCCCGGTCTTCATTCTTCGCTTCATTGGCCGATTGCTTGCCTCTGAAGAAAGTAACCGAGTAACTCAAACTAACAGAGTCACCTGTTACTGGGAGACCCTGCAGAGCCCTGACGCAGCAACCCATCCCCCTGAGCCCTCCACACACCCCCAACACAGCGCCTGTTCCGCAGGGCGGCACCAGCACCCGGCCAAGGCCTGCAGGGACAGCAACAGAAAGGGAGAGCGGCAGGCAGATTTCTGACCCCAATTTCTCTCCTCGTCAACGGGGCAAAATCAGAGCCGTTCGAGAGCCGAAGGAAGGACCGGCCGCGGCGTCTAGCGACTTTTCTGGGCCTGAGCCCACGGATGCACGCTTCCACGCACACTGACTGTGACTCCTGACTGCTCTGAACCCTGGGACGTGTTTCTTTGGAACAAACTCTGGAGGTGATGGCATTCTAGCGGCCACCCTTAAGTTTTAACACCAAGAGTTGAAACGAATGGCCCTTTGGGGGCACTGTCCAGCTCCCTCACTTTGGGTGGAAGCGGACTCGAAATCATCGATAGCTTTGACACCACACGACGGTTCCAGCAACGCCACATTCCAAGTGCAAGGCCGGCCAGCTCGAGGCCACCTGCTGTCGTCCTTTCTGCACAATTGAACCCCTGATGGTCGCTGTGTCCAGCCGGCCATGGGGCGGTGTTTTATTACTGGCCGTTGGAAAGAATTAGCTGGTGACCCAGAAAACTGATATATAAGATCCTTTTAATCACCAATATGGCTTTCAATTATGCGGCGTAAACTTATTAACCTTTTTACTGCTGAGACCTGATTTACGGGATTTGTCTGCACGGCCATTACGAGCGGAGTAACAAGTGTGTTGTCTGAGGCGCTGGCATCAGCGATGGCGAGCTGCCCCTTCCCATCACAGAGGCTTAAGTGGCCATGGCAGCCTCCTGCTGGGTCTCTGGAGATTCATTTTTTACCTGCGGCTGCTCGGTCACGGTTGGCGGGGAAGCTGCTGCATGTCTGCGTGACTTTGTGACGGAACACCTGAGCACGGCCTCGACCCAGCTGAACCCCAACCCGAGCTCTTCCAGCTTCCTCTCCAGAACATTCTCCACACTCCCAGGGGCTGTACTCCTCACTGCTCCATCCTCTGGCCTGAGTGTTTTCTGTCTTAACTGGAATCACCACGCCCACGCTCAGCCACCCGCACACCCCCAAAGCCCTGTACAGGCTCACAGCCCCTCACGCATAACCCTAAACACGCACACACAATCCCACACACTCACACCCAAACTCCTTCACGTCTTCCACACCACACACAAACCCCCCTACCACACACACCCAAAATTACCACCATCCCTACACACATAACATACCCCAACGACATACTTACAAACCCCCAAAACCCAAAACACACACAACCCCCTGCACATATATAATGCACACAACCTTCCCACCCTCACACAACACACGCACACACACGCACACCACTACTCTGCCTATGCAACCTCTCCGGGGCTCAGGGTGGCGGGTGTCACTGTTTCCTTCCTGCTGCTTCGCTTTGCTGAGAGCGCACAGAGGGCCAGAGCCCGGGTCCCCCCGAGACTGCAGGTCCTGGTGGTGGGGACCGCAGGGCTCATTCCTCACGCACGCCCAGTGTTCGCTGAACCACAGGGCGCAGCCTGTGCAGGGCAAAGGGGGCGGCTGTTAGCACCCTGTCCCAACACAGCTTACTGGAGCCGGAAATGCACGTCTCCTGGGTCACTTTCTATGCTACTGAAGGGATCAAGTGCGTCCTCTGCAGGAAGATGTGCAAACGTTAAGGCCAAGTGCCCACTGTAGACCCCGGGGTCATGACGAGCAGGTGGAAGCCCTGGCTCTCCTGCCGTTTGCCCTGCTCTCTTCGTGAGCACAGGCAGCGTCCCTGCCTCCCTTCCAGCTGGTCCCGGTTCTGGTCACCCACTTACTGACGGCGGAAACTCTCGGGCTCTGCATGTCACCTTCGGCAAAATGATGCTAACATCTCCCGGAGTTGCCGTGCAGACTAAAGCAGAGGCAACCTGTGGAAGCCCCTAGGACAAGCGTCCCCCTCAGCGGGGACCCAGTTGGGCAGCTGGGCCTTGCTGCTCTGCTGTGGGGGTGCAGGCGCCTGTGCCATCGGCCCCCATCGCTGCCTCAGCACGTGCACAGAGACTGCTGCAGACCCGGCCACCGCCTTGGGCTGGCACGCTTCCCTCTAGTCAAGGAGAGGCAGGCCCACCCCATGGCTTTTGCACGGGGACACTGCCCTCCTAGCTCCCCACTCAGGTTCTGCCCCCAGCATGTCCCCAGCTGGCCAGCCCCTGCCACACGTGGGTCCCTGTCATTACTAAGAGAAACTCAGTAATTTGGCAAATATTAATCCCTTCCCCACCCCCAGCACAAGGCAGCCAGATGAAGCCACATCCATGGGACTGTGACAAGGGAAAGCCCGCGGCGCTAAACAATAAAATATGTGCTAAGACCCCACAGAAGTTCATTACCTGAAGGACACATTACCCCCTTGTCTTCCCATGAGTCAGCAGTCAGGAGCCCTTCCTAATTGGTCGAAAGCCCGGTATGAAATATTGGGATGCCACAGCATGTGATGACACAGCTGTATTCCTGAGGGGACAGCCGAGACGAATCTGCGCGCCGCCAAGACAGGTGGGGACGCAGGGAGCAGGTGGACGGGGGCTGTAAATACACTGTAACTTAAAAAGTAATGGGGAGCTCCTCCCCGCAACTCTCCGGTGCTTCATCACTAATTAAATATTGAAACCACGAACGGAGAGACGACACCGTGCAGCTCTGATTCAGGGCATAAATGTAAATATTTTGTGCCGTTAACTGCAATTCATTTGAAGAACTCACACCCGGCCTGGGAGCGCTGAGTTGTGGGCACAGGCGCTGAGGAGGCGGCAGATTTAAGGAAAATATTAGCAGCTAATGGTGACATTCATTTCTCTGCAGGCCGTAGGGGGTTTGGGGTTGTGCGGTCCAAGGCAGCGCTTTCCGGGGCTAGAAAACTGATGGGCCTTTTAAACAAAACCGTGGATTCCCCGTGATGAGGACTGCAGTCAGAGTCGCATCCCGCAGAGCAGAGAGGCTACTGCCAAACGCAGGAAATCGCTGGGCAAATCGCTGGGAACTCTTGAGTGATTCACCCCGCAGAGCGGCTGCCGCATCATGTATGGTCACTGTTCCCCGGGCTGGCGGCACGGAGGCCCTGGGAGCTGGCAGGAGCTGATTCGGGATCGGGGCTGTGGAGCAGGATGATCTGGAGTCCGGGCAAAGTGGCCAGACGCTTCTGGGACCACAAAGGCCCCAGGCACCGGAGTCGGCTGGCCGAGCGCCCACCGGGACTGACTGTCCAGGCTCATCTCGGGCCTACTCACCGCAGCCCCCACGTTCAGCCCCCAGTGTGGCCGAGCACTGTTGCCAGGGGAAATGTCAGCATCGACGCTGCTCTGCCCCAGGGAGGCCCTGACTTCCACAAAAGCCCCTACATGCCCCTCAGAACATGCCAGCGGAACACACAGCTGACACTCTGAGACAGCCTACGAACAGGGTCCAGCCTGCCGTCTACCTAACCACTCTCCAGCCGCCCCAGCCCTGCCACGGACAAACCAACTGCTGCGTCCCTAGTCCTTCGGCAATGGCACCATGGCCACGCCCACCTTTTCAGGTGACAGAGTGGGTGGTTTTGCTGCAGGACACAGGGAGCACTATATCCTCTTCCCCCTTGAAGAATGGGCTGGTTATTAAATGGCTACCGGCGGAGGGGCCCAGGGCCAGCGCCTCTTCTGCCCGGCACCTCCCCCTGCCGTGGGCTCCACCTGCAGCCAGCTCGTGCAGGAGGAAGGCAGGGGTCCCACCCCCGTCACTCACTCACATTGATCCTGTCACTGCCTCAGCTGTAGCCCCGCCTATGTGCGTGATCGCCAGCTCTGGGCACGGGATTTGTACGTGACTTAAACACCTTTCATTCCGGTCATATGGAGATCTGTGTCACTTGCACGCTCCACCAGGCCTGGGAGGATGGCCTACAGTTACTGTGATTATGACAGCGTGCGTTTTCAGGGCTTTCTTCTACTGTAGGTGGCCAAAGGACTCAAAGGTCTCACTAGAATAACAAAAATGAATGTGCAACGTACCTCACAGGTAAAGAACACACGCCCCTTCCTTTCCAGGGGACGGGAGGGCAAACTCTGAACACTGGGGTTCTGTTTGTGATTTTGCATCTCCCCTCCATCGCTGTCCAGAGCCCTTGAAACGTTCCCACCAGGGAGAGGCTAGGCCCCGAGGTCTGGCGGGCAGTCGGCAGGAACCCCGCCTGGAACCCCCAGGCCCCGGCTCTGCACTTGATCTGGGCCACCCTGCCCAGCGCCCAGGCCAAGAGCCAGGACCGCCAGGGGGTGCTGAGCAGAAGATCAAAAGGTCCTGCTTCCCCCTCCGTGAGCCCAGTCATCTTGTTTTTGGCCCAAAGTACATCATATCAATCTAACGTTTTATTGGGGAGCAGGCACTAGTTAACGTTCCTCCCAGGACCTGTGTGGACCCATTCAACAGCCGTCTTGCTTTAGGCACTTTCTGCAGAGATTATGGCCTTTGGGTGCCAGAGATCACACATGGGAGTGGGGCGCAGGCCACCCTGGGGCTGGGGGTGGGGGACAGCGGCTGGCAGCACACACAGCCGGCTCCAAGCGCCCAGAGGGAGCAGCAGGATGAGGTGGTTCCCCCGGGCGGCCTCGGGGTCAGTGCTCGGAGGGCTCCAGAGGCAGAGCTGCAGAGCCCCTGGGAGAGGAGCCGGGCGAGGCTGGGAGGGAGCGGAAAGAAGACCAAGAGCAAACAGAGAGCCCACGCGGTCTCCACGGGCAGTGCTCAAAGGCCCGGACGTCCTCCTTTCTGACAGCCAGGGCCAGGCTCGGGGGCCGACAGAGTGAGGGTGGACGTCCCTGCTCCGCTCCACCTCGTGTGGCTAAGAGCGCCCTTGTCCCTGTGGAAGGGGCTCTCCCAGGAAGGAAGGGCCCCGCAGCTCTGCCTGCACAAAGAAGGCACAGAGGCCACCAAGCACGGCCAAGGGCATTCTAACCCAAAGCCCCCGTGGGCTTGGCCTCCCCAGGACGGCCACTCTGAATACAGAGCCTCAGGATGAAGGGAGGTCCAGGACCGCCCCCCGACCAAGGGGCACAGAGTCCCCAGCGGTGCAGCACAAGCACTGGTGTTTTCAGCCTTCCAGGTGGTTCTCACACACACCCAAGGCGAGCAGCACCAGCCCACGGAACCCTGGGTGGCAGCAAGTAAGGAATGAAGACTCCAGAAGCACACAGACAGAGCTGCCCCCACGGGCCAGGGCGCCCCTGCCTGGAACCTTCTGCCTCAGCTGACACCCCGCCCCCCGAGCTCTCATTTGGGAAAAATAAGTGCATCTGCCAAGTCAAATCAACTCTGAACCCCCACCAGCACCACACCCCACAGTCTCCCCTCCTGAGAACGCGTCTAGAAGAATCTGGACCGCGTCACCTCCTCTTTGATTTTTTAAATGCCCTCCAGAGTTTTTAACACCTGCCTACCCTATCCCCAGATAAAAGCCCAGAACCAAAGAGGATGGCACCCCTTTTCATAGAGGGAGCTTTCCCCCTGCCCCTAGCCGCGGACCCCACGCGTCTCTGGGTGACCAGCTCCCCGGCATGGCCCGTGCTCTGAGTAACACCCGCCTACAGCGAGGGTGGCTCTTCAGGAACGAGGAACCAGAGCCAGGACCGTGAAGACCGCTCACCAGACAAGCTGCTCCGCGCCCCGCTCCACGGTAAGCACTGTGTTTGCAGACAGCACCCGGGCGAGCGCTCCCGGTGACCCGATGGCACCGCCATGCGCGCTGCAGGGGGCGCCGAGGTGGAGGGAGGTTCCGGCCCCACTCGACCCCGTCCACACTGAGCTCCAGCCCGGACACTGAATGCCTCTTTGCAGAGTTGGCTCAGATGTCTGTCTCCATAAGGCCCACCCATCCCCCCTCCCATCCCCCAAGGAGGGGTCCTCATCCCTGCGGTGCCGTCCCCCCTCCTCATCTACGTCTCAAACAACTCTGCGATTAAACACACGTATTTGCCACAGGAGTACAAAACACACACGGTGGGCACTCGGTTTCCTGCGCCTGGGCTTCGCCCGAAGCCAGAACACCACCCGTGTCACAGGGTGTCGGCGTCTGCTGAGTGAGCGAGCGAGTGCACGGCCCCACGACTCCTTCACGGCAGAAGAGCCCCCGAGCACTCTGCTGATCACAGAAGACCAGCACCCACCCCTACGCCTTCTCCTTTCTCCCCTCCTCGTTTTGACAAACTGAAGAAAAAATGTTTTATCTGACGCAATTCGCCCCACACACGTGCCCTCTTACTCCTGCTTTGCAATGACAGCGGGTGCCCGAGGAAGCCTCTGGGGTCTACAAGGGCGGTGACGGCTTCCACAGTGGGAGGCAGCAGCCCCTCCTCGGGGGAAGCTCTCTGCACCAGCAGGGGCGAGGGGCAGCGGATGCCAGAGCCAGCCCAGCGCCCGGGGCTTTCGGGCCACTCTCGGGGCTGGAGGAGCAAACCTGCTCCTCTCCCCCAGAGCTGCCTGCCTGTCTCCCAGACCCCTTCTAAATTAGAGGGGAGTAAGGAAAACGCCGGGAAGCCAGTTCCTAGCAGAACGAGTACTTCCCTCCCATGCTACGCAAGCCTGGGCCCCTGGGTGAGTGCTTCCTAGCTGTCCCCTTGTCCCTCCCAGGGCCCCAAGTACTCGAGGTGAACTCTCAGTGCTCACGGAAGGACACTGCGAGGGTGGACACCAGTGTCTACCTTACTGAACATGCTGAAAGAAGTGTGGCCTTGCTTCAAATGTGCACTCAAATGGAGGAAGACTCCCACGTCAGGAGAGTCCACTGGGAAAAGCTGGGGCAAACGGCCACGTTTAAGCACGGAGGTCACCATGGCCCTCTGAGCACCGCTGCATTCTAGACAAAAGGGTGCGGGCTCCCAAGACCACATCTGGAGACAATGGAGCCACAGCCTCTGCCGGCAGATGCAGAATCGGCTTACAGGAGCCAGGCCCCGGGAGGTAGGCCCCTGGTGGCATTAGGCACAGTCCACGGGTGGGGATGGAACCTTCAGACCTGCCGGAAGTCACTATCAGGGGACCAAGAGCAGGGTCTTTGTGGTCAGTTGGGTCTGCACTTGAGTCCCAGCCAGTCCTCCTCTAGCCAAGTCCCCATTTCTACACGCGGTCCTCTCGCACGCACTCCCGAGGAAGAGGACTGGCTGGTACTGGAATGTGAACTGCTCTGCCGACTGCCTGCGTGCCTTCACAACCTTGCCAAGCAAAGACCACTGAATCCAAAGGTGATGCTGAGACTTTTATACCCATTCGTTTTATCCAGTGCATCTTGAAAATTCCGTAGTCCACAGAACCACGTCTGGTATTTTCAAAATACCACCACGGCTTTCTTCTACAGCGTCTGCTTGTCTGAATTTAGAACATCCTAACCTCTTCAAATGCCGTCTCTAACACCCTCGATACCCTCCATTTCCTAATTACATGCAAAAATCTTGTGTTTTGAGGTTTGGTGAAATATCTATATGGAACCCTTAAAATATCTGCTTCCACCCAAATGTTCCCCAATCCAAGGGAAGGGTGAAGAAGGCAATCACTGAAATGATCTGATTCCTCTCTTCCAAAGCCTGAGTTCTCTCCCAGCATTTCCGCTTTAAAGGGAGCAACTGTGAAATGGCAGTGGCAGCCTGAGTGACAGGGACAAAAAGAGGTCGACCGTCTCTACGGTCCGCCGTAATGGAAAACACAGGAAGTACGTGTTCGACCTTGCAGGAGGATGTCCTTTCGATAACAGAATGACCTCTGCGTTTTCCATGGGACTAATTTGTAATGATGATGCTAGAATATGGTAGTTTATGCATAACATCATCAGTATAACCAGAACTTGAAAGGAGAGGTAAAAACATCCCCCCCACACACACATGGACACGCACACACATGCACACGTGCACTGCAAACAGCCTTCCTGCCTGATTCTTCTGGCCGCCTCCGAAACACTAATGATTCTTTCTGACATCATGCTTTTCTCTAGACATTGTTCTTAACTGTTTGACAGACGCCAATGCTTATTTGCTAACAAGGGCAGATAATAAAACGAAAGAATCAACATCGAATTAATTGAGCAGAAAACCCCGGAAATATTACCCCTGAGAATGTGTCAGGCGTTGCAGAGCCTCCACAGGCACTGCTGGCTGGCTGACATTCTCCTACAGCCCCCGTGTCTCAGTGGCTGCAATTACACGTTGCTGTTGCATAGTTTTCTGCCCCCTCGGCCTGAAGACCTTGGAGTCTTTAGGCAGTGGGTTCCCTCACGTGGGCTGCATCTCCCTCCCCATCTGGCCACCTTGTGGCCCCAGGGCTGAGCGGGAGAGGAGAGGGGAAGTGAAAGCGGAGCTGGGAAGAAGCAGAAGGCCACTGGCCTCCCCCCGTCCTCCACACAGACCGAGAGACGCTGGGCCCCAGCGGGCACACCCCTGTGAGGAGCCCCAGCGCAGTGATGTCCCGCGTGGGGACGTGCCCAGCCCTGCAGGGTCTCACCACATCTTTGTTTTCGCTGTGCTTTGATGGAGTCTCGGGCCCTCATCTTTATGCCAACATCTCGTAAAATTTAATTTATAACCCAAGAAAATGAAAGGCAATCACCAAATGTTAAACCTCACTTGACTCAACTATTCTCGTCTCTTTAACTTAACAAGCAGCATATTTTCAGGAGAAAAACCAGACAACATATTAAAACGACCTTTCAGAGCTAAAGGGCATTAAAATGTAAGTGCTGCATCGGGTTCTTTCTTCTTTTAACTTCCCAGTTGGAATCTGTTTTTCATTGGAAAAAGAAAACAAATCATATACATGCATGTATGCACACGCATAGACATGCATGCACATACATGCTCATCACATGCACATCTCAAAACCTATGAAAACCTTAAAGACCTACTAAGGGTCTGGTCCACAGCTGAGCAGTGGAAAGAAGCCGAGAAGCACACGCCACACTCGGAGCCCATCCTGACCTGACAGCCCCAGACGCAGCCCGTCACGGCTCGTCCCAGCAACTGCATCTCTGAAAGAAGCAGAGGGGGCGTGTGCCAAACTGAGGCCAGAACGGCTTGGAAGCCCACACGCTGCTGGGAGGACAGATACCTGGTCAAGCGGTCACTCACTGTGCCGCTCCGAACAAGACGTAACCTCTCTGAGCTGTTCCGTCCCCACCTCTCACACAGTGGGAAGTAGTCCCTACACCACGGGGCTGTAGGGGAGGGTAAACAAAGCAGCACAAGCGCCATCCCTGGCGTGCTTCAGGAGCTCCGAATATGGTTCCGTACGGCCCCTCCCTGAGACAGGCAGGCGCGGTGGAAGCAGACCTCCTTGCCCACCCCGGCCTCCCGTGTGACGCCCGCCGTCGGTCTTCCCAGTCGCACAGAGATGGGAGCTATCACCTCCCCATCCTACGAGACTGCTGCGAGGACCCCTGAGAGCATTTGATAGTCTCCATATTATTGTACCGTCATATTGTTATCACCACGGCTAACTCCCAGACAGCAAAGGAACAGACACCTCCCCATCCTACGAGACTGACTGCTGCGAGGACCCCCGAGAGCATTTGATAGTCCCATATTATTGTACCGTCGTATTGTTACCACCACGGTTAACTCCAAGACAGCAAAGGGACAGAAAGAAGAGGAAAGTACTGCACACCCGTGAAAAGAGCAAATACAAATGCCAAAAGGATGTATCTCGAAAACACGAGTTGAGACGAGGACGCCACCGCTGTTCTTACCAGTCCGTCAAGTGGCCCCATTTCCTCCGTCTGTGGTCCTACTCTCCTTCTGGAAACGGATGACCCATGCAGAGCCAAGTGCTCGATTTTACTCTTCAAAGAACGCCGTGAGTTTTAAAAACCACTCGTCCTCAACCCTCCTCTAAGGAACAAATGCTGATGCAAACGCAGAGCTGACGGCTCTCGAATGTCCAGCACACCTTCCCTCCATTCGACAGCGGATGAGAAATCAGTCCCTGAGGGGCTCTCCGCTCAGGAAGAAACGGTCCCTCAGTCCTGGCTCCAACTAGATGACATTCGTCAGGTGCGCTGTCCCTCTGTCCTAGTCTCTGTCTGGAGGTGACACTTTAGCCCATCAGAACAACACTCAAACGTGCCTCCCCACAGGCATTTGGGGTTTCCCAGTCTCTTCCTGCCCAGGTGGAAATTCACCTCCAAATCCAGGTACTCCTTCCCTCCTTACCCTCGGTGGGGGGGGAACCTTTTCAATACCCTCCCTTTCACTGCCAATTCAGAGCCCAACCTGGCCCCAAAAGTTCCCTCAAACTCAAAGAGAAACTTGTCTGATAGGGTTTTGCTTGCTTTTGGGTACATGGTAGGAGACGGAGAAACTTTTTTAATAATGATCAAGCACAGATATGAAACACCGCAATCAGCTCACTCGAAGCCACGCCACCAAGTGGTGCTCGCTTTGACTTCCCACAGGGCCGCATCTTCAGGGCTTTGTCACACTTCCGTGCCCCACCACCCAGCCCCAACGGGCTGCCTCGGTGCCTCTCTCTGCACCATTGGGGAAACCAGGCCTGCCATTGCCATGGTTGTTGACACAAAAGCAGCTGGTCGGCCGTTGGCGATCCAGAAATGTGCACCCCCTTCAACTGGCACAAAGGGGTAAAAGGACCACTCCCTGAGGCCACCCAGATGAAGTCAGATAGGGCAGGGGCGAGAGGTGACTAGGGCCGGGCATCTCAACCATGCGGTGGTGCTCCTGCTGTAGCTGCCTGCAGCGCCTCAGACTTCCATTGGGGCACTGGGGAATGGCCCAGAGCCCCCGCAGAGTCTGAAGCCCAAGCCCTCCAAGCCAATGACGGGACAGGGGGTGGGCATGAGCAAAAGGTGTATGCTGCGGGCAAGCAAGATGCTGGGGGTTGCGGGCACCCACGTCAGTACCCTGACTTTGGGGACACCTGGCATGGAGCTGAAGGTAGAGGGACTAAGGGCTGCTCCCTCCCACATGCAGGCACTGGAAGCCCCGAGGAAGTGGCGTTCATTCACACTCACAGCCAGCAATACCGCGGACACCCTGAACAGGTTGGTGGAAGCCAGCGTTCTGATGGGGCCAGACAGACCTGGAGCTGCATCTGGGGCCAGGCCCAAGAGGACGGGACCTGTGGTTGGTGACAGAGCCAGCCACCAGGGCCTCAGCACTTGGGAGCCCATGTTCCCCAATCCACGTCAGCGGAGGGGAATGTCCAGCAGAGCCTCGCCTCCCGAGGTTTCACTTTCCGCGGCTTCAGTCATCTGTGGACCACCGCAGCCTGAAAATATTACATGGAATATCGCAAACAAGTGATGTATCAGTTTCAAATTGCATGTCATTCTGAGTAGCGTGATGAAATCGCACGCCATCACACCCCATGTCGCTGAGGCTGTGAGTCATCCCTTTGTCCAGCGTGCCCATGCTGCCCCACCCATCAGTCGCTCAGTAGCCCCCTGGGCGATCAGATCCACTGCCGTGGTATCACAGTGCTGTGTTCAGGTGACCTTTATCTTAATAATGGCCCCAAAGCCCAACAGTAGTGAGGCTGGCCATTCGGACATGCCACAGAGAGGTCATAAGGTGCTCCCTTTAAGTGCAAAGGTAAGTGCAGTGTGATGAGATATTCTGAGAGAGAGACATCACTTTACATGATTTTCATTACAATATACTGTTGTAATTGTTCTATCTTATCATCAGTTATTGAGGCTAGTATCTTACAGTGCCAGTGCATAAGTTAAATTTTATCACAGATATGTATGTACAGGAGAAAACACAGTATATATACCGGGTCCAGTAACACCCATGGGGGTCCTGGAACATGTCCTGGGTGGACAAGGGGGGCCACTGCAGTCTACTTTCTTGAGTGTTGATTAGAAAACGCCAAATGGCTTCAGGTGTTGACAAAAACAGGGCCATCTGACCACGGACGGAGTCAGTGTTTTAACGTCCCCAAAGCAGGATGCTTTTCAGAAGGGGTTCCAAGGAAAGGCCTCTTGGGTGTCCCCTGGTTTCATTCCCAATCCAAGTGTCCTTCAGGCCCCCAAGGGTGGCACAGGGGTGGCACTTGGGCCACATGCACAAAACCTCACAAAAACAAAGCTCTGAGGACACCCACCTGAGAGTTCCGAGGGCAGAAGCCCGGAACATTCTCCTTTCCAGACCGCGGGAGCTGGCCTTGAGGCCCCCTCACCGCCTCTGCACGGGAAGCCGTGTTTTCCCTCTAGAGCCTCAGGCCATAAAGCCAGCGCTTTCCTCTCCCCAGAACGCCAGCCTCCAGTGCACCCCTCGAGATTTACTGGTCAACATCTCAGCCTCGCTTCCCAGCCTGCGTGCCGGCCACCCTTCCTGAAAGTCCGCACCCCTGACCCGGGATGCTTCCTGGCTCCCTCCCCACTCTCCCTCTCCCTCAAGTGTGAAAGGCCACAGTCTGCTCTGAGATCCATCCCTCTCCCTGCCCGCCGTGCTTGCACGCCCATTTGTAACAGCCCCTAATGTGTGCCTGCATTCGATTTTCCTTACCCAGCTTGAAACCCTCTCATTCTAATTACCGGTTCAGTTTTCTCACATTCCCCCCTCGAGACGCCTCAATTAGTGCGCTTTTTCATGCTGCCTGTCACCTCCACGCGGCAAGGTGGGTCTAGGTCCAATCGAGACCACGCAGAAAATAAATGAGGAGCCGTTCTGGGCAGCCGGGCCGGAGGTGGGGTTGCTTTACAAACTCATGCACCTTTAATTGATGATAAATGGACAGGAAAGTAGCCTTATTAATCCGGCATCTCTGATTCGGTCGCCGCGCGGTGTCCTCTCATCACTCAAAGGTGCAGAGGATGCCGGCCAGGCTCAGTCCTGGGCCAAGAACCTCCATTCAGAGAAAGAGAGCAAGAAGCTAATTAACATAGTTCTGGTCAAAGTCGGAAATTAACTTGCCTCCGTAACACCACGAAAGATGCCATTTGTCTTTTCTGTAATTACACTTAGAGGTAATTACAGCCCGCCGCACACACAGCAAGTTAAATGAAGGGGCGGCTCCCTCCCCTGTCCGGTAACTCTTCATCCCAGCCCCGTCGAAGACGGAGCAGGATTAGAGGTGTCTGCCAGTCTGCCTCTGCCTCCAGCGGGGGCCCCCCACGTCTCAGGCTTCCCTAGAAAGCGGCGAGTGAGCGGTGTTTAGTCCCTCACCCGCTGGGGGTCCAGAGTCCTCAGCTGAACCCTTCGGAAGTCAGAAACACACAGAAGGCAGGCTGGACTGAAACCCTTTCCACCCGCCCAGCCCCACTTGGGTCTACAGGGGACGCGGACAGGGCAGGCCAGAGAGGCCGCGTGCCATGTCCACCCTGGCTGGGCGGTACTGCAATCGTGCCGTCGCGTCAGATCTAACTGAAACCGCCCTACGGTCCCTTCCTGTCACCTGGACTCTCTTCTAGCACAGTTAGCATTTTAAGGGTCTTCAGGGGTGGGAGGGGCAAAGAAATAAGAGGGTGCATGCAAGCCAGCAATGTGCACATGCCCCCTGGATCTAAGACACCACCTCAGGGCTCAGCAGCAGAGGCCAGGCTCAGCCCTCCAGGGAGCCGACGACTGGCTGGCTGGGTGTCGCTGCCCACACGCCACTGGGCAGAGGAGGAGAGTCCCCGTTTTGAATCCCACAGTTCCCGAGGGGATGTGCTGAGGTCCTCAACTCACTCCACAAATTAGTCCCTCATGAATGCAAAGAGTATACCCAGTTTCCAGGGACAAATCCTCAGAAGGCTTCAGGAAAGGGCTACAGGGACTTTTGAGGGCCCTGCCTGTATCTGCTTCCTTCCCTGTGTCGCCGCTCCCCCGCCCCGCTCCCCGCTCCTTCACACTCTCACCCCTCAACCCCACCAGGTCCCTCTGGCCTCTCTCAGACCTTTGGAAATTATGCCAACTGGTGGTGAGGCTCTGGCTGAGAGACCACGCTGGGGCTGAGTTCCCACTTGCGTTAATTTAAACGCTGCTCCGAGCCGCAGTGCGCACACAGGTAGCATCCTTCTTGCCTCCGACTCCCGGCTCCCCGAGCGCAGTGACCCCCACGCAGAAGTGCAGAAGTAAACAGTGAACACCTCCAGCCACACGCCTGCTGGGCGACCACGTGCACAGCCCCCTCACGAAGCAGAGCAATGCATGTTAAGCGTAAAACAACATGGGCTGTGAAACTCTCAGGAGGAAGCGATCTTAAATTCAGAGAAACATTCAGTGCCGCGTAATGAGGCTACACACACAGCGGTGACGACAAGAAAACCACCGAAGTGCCCAGACTGGACAATGTTCAAATCAATAGGTGGGGACTGCCATTCGATGGGTCACTACGTGGCCACTGAAAAGGACGGTCGTGGAGACTGTGCAAAACCTGAGCGGCTGCTTCTAGTATCAGACTTAAAAGTTCAAGGTATAAACCAGAAGAAAGGATCACAAGAGTCACACCAAAACACTAACAATGACTGCGTTAAAAGGAGGAAACTGGGGCTGAGAAGTTCCCCTTTTCTCTGTTTTCCAGATTTTCTACAAGGCATTCATATTCCATTTAATAAAAACATACAGTCATCTGGCATGAAAAGGGAAAACCCTGAGTTGTGTAAATGTGACCCGTGTGAGCCCACCCACTGAACCTAACCCGAGGGGCCTGGGGCGGCTGAGACCAGCCTGCTCGCCGTGGGCACGCGAGCTGAGCTGCGGGAATCATGTGACGCTCCGAGCCTGGACTTCAGCGTGAGAAAGAGCAGACTCTGCTTACGACACTGCCATCGCGTTTTGCTGGTGTCTGCAGTCTCGGTCCCTCGGCATCTCTGCCAACCAGGCTCCCCTCCTCAGTCGCCATCACAGACCCTTCCCTCTCCTCAACCCGCTCAAGGCAGGGCTCTGCCGGGTGCTGCCTCCGGCCTCCTCGTGCTACTCCGTGTCCCGGGTGCTGCCGACTCGCTGCCCACAGGTCGCCAGCTCTGCCACCTGCCCTGTCGCTGTCCGGCTGAGCGTCAAGCTTCCAGAGGCTTCGTCCTCCAGCTGCTGGGAGCCTGGTGCAGAAGCAGGGCTTCCTCTGTCCCTGCGGGCGCGGTGGCTGCAGGTCCTTTGGGGCCGTCAGGACTCAGAGGCACTGGTCCCCATCCTCGGAGTCCTGAGCAGCCCCCAATGCGGGGCCCTGTTGTGAAGAGCCCAATTATTTTAGGAAGGGTTTTATCCTCGTGCCCTTCACAGGAAAGCATCAGTGCAAATTATGTCAAGCTTCGCAAACACTGCTGGTGTGAGAGAGAAAAATCAATTCTTTTTGTCACTGTCTCCTGGTGACCTCCCTCCTCTTCTTCTCTCTTTGGCTAATTGGCCAAAGAGAAACTAACACGAGCCCACTTTTGAAAGGTGCTCATTTGCGATGAAAATTTTTTTCCATTCGCTGCTTTTCCCCCCCTGACTTGACTCTGACCATTCCTTCAGCTTCTGAATCCGTAACACAGTTGGGTTCACAACTTTCTAACTGTTCGGGTTTGTTTGTGTGTTTTCCTGGGGGCCCTCCTCAGGAAACCTCTCCCTGCCACTCTGCACGTGGGAGAGAGGGCATCTCTGAAACTCAGTTGCCCCCTCATCCCACCCCCAGGGCATTGCTCCTGGTTCCATTTGCGGAGGGGGAGGGTGGGGGGCGCAAGGGTGAACCTTCTGCAAGTGCCCCCTCCCCAGACTGGGCTATTCTCAGGGACCAGCTGCCCCAGGCCCCTCCGATTCTCAGTGCCGAGACCAAGGTCTGAGCCGTGGAAGGGCACAGACATGGTGAAGGGAACACTCAAAGGAGAGAGCACGGAGACTTCTCACTGGAAACTGACGATGCCGAGGAAGCCAGTGAAAACAGCAGCAACAACAACAAAGCCCCTCCTTTCGGTTAGAAGCAGCAAACTGGCGCTGGATGGGAGATGGTAAAGTGCTCCAGAGGGGATGATTCTGAGCACTCAGCTCAGCCTCCTCTCCCCAGGGACATCCACCCCCGAGCCCAAAGGTGCAGCCAGGAGCGCCAGGCCTCTGGCCACGCCGACTCTGCAGAGCTCAGGCAGGCGCAGACCCTATGCCACACCCTAACTGAAGTCCCTGAAGTCTGTTCTTAAAAGCCACAGGGTGAGAGTGGAAAAGACAGAGCCTTGAGAATTCCGCAGGCGCAGGTTCAAATCCCAAGTCTACCGCTTAACAGAAGTGTCACCCAGGATAAGTTATTAAACTTCTCAGGAACCTGACTTCCTCATCTGTAACATGGGGTCACAATGCAGGATCCGCCTTTCCAGGCTTTTCCAGCCGCTGGGCACGGCATCACACTGCTGTCAGCGTCTGCTTCCACCCAGAAGGCACCTGGGTGCGTGCCGCGGACTGAGTGTGAGGACACCAGGTGAACCAGAGGGACAGGGTGTTGCCTTCACAACCCCTTCTGCACCAGGAGAGTGTTCCCTCTGCACCGGTGATGGGATGGGGAGAGGGGGGGACAGGGCCCTGCCTCCACCCTGACTGGCCACGAGAGGACACTAGGTGAGCATGTGGTCAGTAACGACCCTCCCACTCACAGTCCAGAGGGGGAGATAGACAAATGAGGGGTGTCACAAACACGGGGCTGTGAGGGAGCGAGGAGGAACATTCCGTCACGGTGCTTATGGGTTTCGTTCAAGCCACGCACGACACACTTCCCAGCCCATCAAGTAGAATGTAGACTGCCACGAAGCCGAGGGGAGAGGTGAAACTGCTACCACGAACTTGAAACTGATCCCTTGGTTCCCTCATCATGGTCAAAACCAAACACTGAACTCAATCTGTGCGAATCTCACCACCACTGAAACTGCCCACATTCTCCCCAGAGTCTTCTCGTGGAATTTACACAGAGGAAACAACCAGAGGCTCATTCAGAGATGTGTGTATCAAGCTGGTCTTCATCACAGCATTTTTAATAAAGAGAACCAACATGTGGCAACAGAATAACTGATTTTTGTAATATTACTGCACACCTCCGTAGGACAGAGCACTATACTCTACACACCATCCAACACTTGTAACAACAGCATAAAGTCACATGACAAAGTAACTTTACTCACTGCAAACCAGCATATAGGACAGGCTCCCCAACGTGTACACGTTATACTTGTATCCATTTTCAGAGAAAGCAAAACACACAGTATCCACAGTTCCCCCCAGACCCTAGAGCTTCGTGGCTAACAGGCAGGTTCCAGAGTCAGACTCGGGGTCGAACCCTGGCTCCACCTTCTGAAGTGACTTAACGTCCCTGTGCCTCGGCGTCCTCCTCCTGAGCAAGTGGCTGCTAGCTGTCTGGACTTTGCAGGGGCTTTAAATGATGTGCTAACAGTCAGTGGCTCTGGAGAGTGGGCGCCTACTAATAAGCCCCTGTAAGTGTTACCTGTGTCACGCATTACCGTCACTGTTAGCAGATTACTGGTCCTTTCAGCCTCTGCTTCGGCCTTCTGTGTCATTTCTACCCGAAAGTGCCTGACTCACGATCACAGAAACAAAATAATTTTTAATCTGCCTCAGTCAACGAGATAAAGTCAATAAAGAGATTCGTGGGAACTACTCTGTGGTAACTGACACAATCTGCTATTTCTTCAACGGAAATCAAGTAAGATGCAGTCAGCTCCCGAGTCCGCGAGGCGCACTCATTTATCTGCGGCTAGCCTTGCCTGCCCGCTCCCGCCAGCCTCATTAGGCATGGATACAGCATCGCCTGCTCCAGCTCTAGCCAGCGTCTGTGTACTTTCTCTCCCACAGTCAACAGCTCCACACAGGCCTGGTCAGCCAACTCTCTGAACGACCTTTCCAGTCAGGGAAGCTGCGAATCAACGACACGGAGAACTCCCAGGCGAGGCCAGCGGCTCTTCCTTGCAGCGAGGCCCCGTGACACCCAGTCGCATGGGCGGGACGGACAGGAGGCTGAGTGTGGCCCTTTGCTGGCAGTGCGAGCCCCTCCGTGCTCTCTGTCAGAGTCACCGGGCCCATGCTCACCTGGCCACACGTGCCAGTGCCCACAAGTGAGGGGTCCTCAGGCAGCGCTGCACGGAGAGCAAAGGCCTATGGGCCGCAGCACTTCCCCTCGCAAAGCAACGGGGAGCAGGAAACATGTCCCCAGAAGGGGCGAGGCCTCTGGAGACCCACAGATGCACTGGAAATTTGGTTCTTGTGTTTGGTAACTGGTCATTCGCACCAGCCACGTTTCCAACAAGGACAATCATTCAACGTCACCTTCTCAACTGAAACGGCCATCAGTGCGCCGGTGTCTCTGACACTGTGCCAGAACCCATGCGTGGGAAAGCCCCGTGCCTGGCTCGTGGCGGACACCACAGAGAAGTGCAGTGTTCTCAGCTCCCTCCTAGTCAGCTCTTCACCATGAGGTATCACTGGAACGTGTACTTGCTGTGGGTGACATGGCTACCAGCAACAGATGACCTATCAGTGGCTTCAACGGACAGGGCCTTGCATTTCCACTGCAGTAAAAAGTCGAGAGGCCAGTCACTTCCGGGGCTGACTTGTGCGAGCCTGAGCCTCTGCTTTTCTCTAAGCATTAACCTTGAGGTTGCAAGACAGCTGCGTGAATTCCAGACATCGCGTATACATTCCCAGCAAGAAGGAAGAGAACTGGGTGGTCTTTGACAACTGTCTGTTCTAAAAGAAAAAAAAGGGGGGGGTTCCCAGAAACACCCAGCTGTGGACGTGTTTCCGACATAACATCGATGAGTGCTGCACGGTGGTCATTCAGAGAGACTGCGGAATCACGTGCTTGTTTCTTGTCTGTGCAGGAGAAGGGATCAAGGCCAGGAATGGTTGTCAGGCCAGGCAACCTACGAGGTCTTCCCAGACGACTGGACACTCTCAGATAGAACTACCCAAGCACGTGGTAAGCAAAGTGAAACTAAACACATCAACAATAAACATCACAAAGCCAAGCAGACGCAGTTTCCCACCTACCACGCGGGCTCTGCCCTTCCGTGGCGTGCCAGGTCTGCGGCCTGGCTGCATGTTCGAACCGCCCAGGGAGCCTGTCAAACTCGGCCGTGCCCGGTGTCCTCTCCATCCGGCAAACTCCCTGAGCGTGGGGCCTGGGGACGGGGACTCACAGGGAAAGCTCAGGGCTACTCACTGGATGTCCGAGGAGAGAGCGCAGGTGAGCCACGAGGGGGCGCAAGAGATCACTCAGCCCCCAGAAGAGCCTCCCTGATCAAGGTCTGGCAGCTTCCCGTTTACCCAAGGGCAGTCTGGAGGACACCAGAGGCAATGCTCCCTGCAGAGATGCACCCATCATCCACAGCCACTGACCAGGTCCCAGGAAGCCTGGCCAGGGGGCACACCCTGAATGGCTATTTGTGCCGCACCACCACGTCACACTTTGGTAGTTTGGTGACCTAAACCCAGAGAGGCTCGCACCTGCCCGTGACCTGCAGCATCTGAGGGGCTGTGAACGGCAGGCAGCCTGACCTCGGGGCCTGTCCTGGGGCCTGCAGCCAGTGGTGCCTGCGGCTACAGCACCCCCTGCACTCCCTTCCGGGGCAGACAGTTTGCTAGCACTGCCAGCGAGCCCTCCTCCCCACCTCCTGCTGCCACTCTGGGAACGGAGAGGAGCAGGGTGGCAACCAGCCTCACACAGCACAGCGCTAATTCCGACACACAGGCGGCCCTGCAAAGCCAGCAGGAGAAGACCGCGTTACCATGTGAACTAGTTTAAAAAAATAAAACAGGTGCGAGGTTTCCAGAAATGTCTGGAGTGCCCAGTAAATGGCCAGAACTGATAGAAAAATTGTAGACAGGCTGGAGACAAAGGCTGACCCTGGCCCAGTCCCAGACCAAACAGAGTGGTCCACAGAGGCTGGTACCCCCGCCCCTCACCCCAGTCCTGCTCGGTGAAGATGGGGAAACCATCCACAGGCAGCCACTCTGGTGCACTTGAACTCCAATTACCGACAACAAGTGCCACCCACAGACTCTGGGGAAGTGTTCATGGTTAATCGATTCGATCGATCACTGTTTATTGAGTAAAAACCTGCTTCCTGAGCAGGCCCTCCCTTCATGGTGTTTTTGCAGGCTGCTGTGAAACAGGAAACTAATTAGAGCTTTTCATTTAAATCCAAACGGGGGAGGGGGGGGGTATGGGCAGGAGGAGCCCCCGTCTACCCAGCACAGCAAGATGAAGGGGACATATGCTCTCTTGGAGACCTCCCCACACCTGCTGTCACTTCCCTGATCCAGAAGCCCCTGGGGCCAGAGCAGATGAGGACACCAGGAAGGCACAGAGATTATGAGGATGTCCGAGCCACATCAGTGCTGTGGAATCGATCAGCTCCATTCAGCACCTTGTGAACCAGGATGAGTGACCACAGAGTCCTTTTGTTATCTCTTTACAGAGAGGAGGCATCTCAACCGCCCCGAGGGCTCAAAGTCTAAGCAGACTACACACCACCGTCCAGGCCTGAGTACAACACAGAGGCTGATGAGTGGGTGATGTCTCCCATGGAGGGCGGGCCTGGCCTGCCCAGGGTGCAGGTCTTGCTGAAGGTGGCTGCCCGGGAAGGGGAGGCGGTGGCCCCAGGAGGCGGATGCAGGCTGGCCTGGTCCACATCGGCTCTCCAGCTGCGGCAGGTGCTGTGAGTGTCACTGAGTGGCAGGGACGCCGCCTCTCCCCACCAGAGCCTGCCAAGGTCAAGGCACCTCTCACACGTGTTGCCGCGGAGCCTGGCCTCCAGAGAGGAGAGCCATGAATTTCCTCTGTGCCCCCGGCTCCCTCCAGAATCTCGTCTGCGTGTCACCACGCTACAGGAGAGTGACAGGCTGCCGCCGCGCCCATTAGTTCTCATTAAGTGTGGTTTCCAGGTCTCCGGCGCCTGCCGCCCTCGGAACCCACTCTCTCTGATGAGGACACCGCAAAGGGCCCTAATATGTCCCATCAGTCACAGACAGAACACCAGTGAGTGGGAGCCATCAATAAAAGGGAGCGCGGATTTTTGCCTGCAATTACATCTGAAATTTCTGTGCGAACAGATACCCAAGGCATCAGAAATCCAAATGAGAAATAATGGTGGTTGCTCTGAAAGCACAAGTCAAAGGAAACTGAAATTTCCTAGGGATGCTGATGTAAGGATTTAATTTCCGACTGATGAGCGATTTTGAGGTGCAGACCTCCCGAGTCAACCGCATCAGGTGCAAACAATAGTATTCCACACGCTGGATACAAAGCAGCCTAACATTTCTCCAAAACCCGAGAAGGGGAACTCTGAAAACTCGAGACAGCCACCTCCGCACAGTTTGGTCTGCCCGTGGCCCCTACCCAGGTTTGTGTTGAACGTGTCTCTGCCTCAGCCTCAGAAAGAAACATAAAGCGAGTCATCAGCACCGGGCACCGAAGTGACAGGCGCCCCTCTCCTCCTGGAGAGTGAGCATCGGAGAGTACGCAGGGCAAGGGGGTGAGCGCTCCTGGTTGTGGCTCTGCTCTGGCAACGGCAAGGCCCGGCCAAACAGCCGCGTGTCGCCACGCCCACGGTTCTGCAGGACAGAGGGGGCTTGAAGGGGAGCCGGACCACATGAAAGCCACCCATAGTTAGGTACAAATTTGGCCGATGGTCCAGCGATTTACGCAGATTGCTGGCGCTGACCTCCCGGCCCCGGGCGCTCCTGTCACCCACATGGTCCCAGAGTGGCCTGTAGCATGAACAGGGAAGGAATTTATTTCAGAGATAACATCGAAAACCGGCCTCTCTGACGTGGCCTTTCTGCCCCTAAGAAATCTTCATAAAGTAATGAGATACAGGTGCGATCTTTCTGTTTCGCTACTGAAATCACCTTCCGTTAGAAAACCCTCTGACCGTTCTCTCCTGGAACCCCCCAAAGGGCTTGCACAGTTCAGAGACCTGTACATTTTCTTCCTTTTCACTGTGTGTGGAGGCTGTGTGAAATGTAATTTTAGAAACTGTGCATGCCTCGTGGTACTCTCTGTCCTACAGACAATTACTTACCGTATTTTTCCTTCTTTATCATAGATTCCCAGGCCTTCAACTGCTGGAACAAAAGGTGCCAAACATTCCGAAGAGCCTTATTTTTTCACTATGGAGGAGGCCGCACACACTCGCCCTCCAAACACGGTGACAAACACGGAGTCCCACAGGCTCTGACAGGGGGGACCCCAACAACCATGTGGGCCCCCCTTTCTGACCCCAAAGTGCCGGCCAAGTTCCTCCGAGATGAGAGAACTCGAAGCCCCGTCCTGCGAGGAGCCCGCGGCATCGGAAGGGAGCCAAATCGGCACGCAGCCTCAGAGGGGAGATGGCGCAGTGGATTCAGCTCTGGAAAGAAGAAAAAGCCACGGGCAAATGTCCGGGGAGCCCCCTGTCTCCTGCAGAGCCCATCTCTCACCTGGGAAACCCGGAAGAGGCCCTGAGCACCCATCGCCCACGGTGCCGCTTCAACCCCTTTACCCCCAGTTCCAGCGGAGAGGTTGGCGGGCACCTGACCCGACCTGGGCCCTCAATGCCTGGGGTGCTGCCAGGTGAGGGAGGGGCTCTCGGAGCAAGGGGAGAGCGACTGCGACGGATCCACAAAGCAAAGTCTCACAAAGAGCCTGCTTTCTGTCATCACCAATAACGTTGCACTCAGCCCCAGGGGAAAGCCACAAGGGATAGGCATGGGTATGCCTGGAGGGCTAGGGCCATGGTCACTTTGCTCTCCCTAGTTTCCCTGGCTTCAGGCCTCTTTGCTAGAACCTTCCATGGCCATGGGGAAGATGGGAAGATGGGGTTCTGGGTCTGCTTCTCAAGCCTGGTGTTACCGCTGCATGGAAATCAACAAAGGCCCACCAGGTGGGAAGCAGCAGAGGCCTTCCTGAGCTTGCTACAGCAAGTCGTCCACCACGTGCATTGTGGCACGGGCCCGGGAAAGCTTTAGAGGAAAAGAGGAGGGGTGCCCAATTGGAGACTGGTGGTGAGGAAGCTGGAGGAAGCTAGCTTGGGGGTGGGGGTCGTCCTACAAGACTGGTGACAGGCATTTTTGGCTTTAGTCCTAAATTGGGAGCAGGGACAAAGTTAGGGAAGCTGTCCGTTAGTTAGCAAGTCCTGGTTCTCCGGGACCTGCCGTCTACCGGACACCCCAGTGCGGCTCCCTGCAGGAAGACTCATCCAGTGGACCTCGATGCAATCTGATGTTCAGGTGAAAGAAAAACCACCCTCAACCCGCAACGCCTCTCCGAGGGGGACGATCACATCGACAGATACCTTGATTTGGAGGTAAATCGAGGCACACCCAAATGCTAGGTCACGTGGTCAGGCACGCCCACCAGGGCTGGCCACTGCACAGTCAAACCCTTGGACATAAGGCAGGTGGTGCAGCCAAAAGAATCCAGAGCCTCATCAAAAACAACTGGCGTTGCACACACAGTTTTCCTTCCTGCTGGGAGGGAAACGTCCCTCACTGCCTGTTCTGGCCGCCACCCGGGCCTGAGGCCCCGCTCTGCAAAGTCACAGTCTGCCAACTGAGCACCAACCCCCAGGTCCCCACGTGCACGTCAGCAGCAGCAGACGCGTCATTCTGACACGGACCCCCACCCATCGGTGCGTCCACTGTGGGTGTCACCGGCCCAATCAATCCAGGCCGCTCCGCACGGGTAGATACCAGACCAATAAATCACTGGGCTGCTCTCAGCCTGCAGATGGTAAGTGTGGTTCAATGCAGGTAATTATTAAAAAAATGACTTTGGGAGCAAAAAATCAAAACATGGGAGTGTGTGTCTAATAGAAAAGGCCTGCAGAGAGATTTGGGAGTTCTAATGACTCCGAGGAGCAGGTGAAAGGTCCCGCAGCCTGACGGTAGGCTGATTGACAGAATCGATCTCTTCTTCCCGGCAACTTCACCAGGCCCTCGACTGGCTCCCCACTGGGTCCCCCATGCCAGGCAGCGGGGGGGGCGGGGGCTGGAGTGCCCCTCCTGCTGTAATGTGTTTGCAGAAAGAGCCCCCGCCAGCCCATCAATTACCGAGGCTGTCAGCCCTGAGTCAGTGCAGGGACAGTGTCAGGGCTGGGCCGAAGCCTCTGGGGCCAGGTTGACACGCTGAACCACTCCTTCCGTCTCCAGCTCCTGTCCTCTACCACCCCCTTTCAAAGTGCACTTTTCTCTTTCCTATAACTTGCACACGGGTCTTACGATCTCTGAAAAATGTAGCACAGAGAACGCGTCTTTACTCTTTCAGCCGCTGCTCATCTTGGTGACCGGCACTACTGTAGGCCATGAGCTCCCTCCCTGTCTCCAGCACCGACAGCTGAGCGACGCTCTGCCCCTCTAGCCTCATGGTACAGCATCTACCTCGAGCTGTGAAAGGTACCACGGGGGACCTCAGAAATCTGCCAAAGCCTCCCCATAGTATCAAAAGACATGGAAGCAAAGATAAGTCCTTTCACTTCATAAGTGATGCCACTGGCACCCGGAACCAATTCCCAGGAGAATGCTGTGGGTGCTGCAGCCCCGTGGGTGAGCCCGTGGGCCCGGGCAGCGGCGTGACCTGGCCTCGGAGTTCAGACAGCGATGAAACAGCACTTCATTCTACACCCACATGTGCTCACCACATAAGGTCTACAGGGCAAGGGGAGGGGGAGAGCAACTGTCTTCTTTAGGGTGCACATGTCCCTCCTTGGATTCGGAAAACCCTCGAATTCACCACCTGGGGACACACAGCCACCGCACCCTGCAGGGCAGGCTGTGGAGCTGCCTTGGAGCCAGCCCCAGCGGGAGCTGGAGGAATGTGTTGGGTTTTAAGCTCTAAACCAGTTCTCACTGGTAACAATCCTTCAAAATGTGGAAAAGTGAACATGCGCGCGCGCGCGCACACACACACACACACACACACACACACACACAAACACACGCTACCAGAGGTCTCCGGCTTCCCGGAGCCCACGGAGCCCAGGAGGCCAAGAGCCACCTTTTAATCAACACCTTCTCGCACTGAGGCCTGTCAAGGTGAGGTGCAAAAGATGCCCTGATCGTTTCGCCACTCCACCAGCGGTGCCACGGCAAGCCACGGAAAGGAACAAAGGGGGAAAGACCCAGAGGCTCTGTTTCCTCATTTCCTCCGTGCCAAATGAAGTGTGGCAAACCACCAAATAACCTCCAG
Organism: Macrotus californicus; assembly: GCA_007922815.1. Taxonomy (NCBI): domain Eukaryota; kingdom Metazoa; phylum Chordata; class Mammalia; order Chiroptera; family Phyllostomidae; genus Macrotus; species Macrotus californicus. The sequence goes on from VMDR010000048.1 coordinate 218,234, forward strand.
TGTTTGGCAGGCTCGTATTACATGAATGGCATCACAGAAGGAAAAAAAATGTATCAGACAGTAACAGCAACACCGCGCGCAGAGCAATTAAAACGGAAAGGAACAGCGGTCTGGAAACCTCCAACATTTCTTCTTGGCCACCCTCCGAACTCAGCTGGGAGAGCCCCGGGCGCGGCGGCCAGTGGGATGCGGCGCCGTGATCACGGGCTCACTCCGTGTGTTCACAGCGCACGCCTCCCCTCCAGGTGGGGCGCTGCCGGGGTCGGGGCTGCCAGTGGAACTCGGGTCACACCCATGGAGGGTCATTCTCGCACCTCCCTGACCGTGCAGGTGGAAATTAAAGGTCCCAGGGTGCTTTTCAAACGAGCACAGGGGATCACCCAGGTATCTGGCCCCAGTTTCAATAAAATCCAACCTCATGCTCCCAGCTGGGAAGGCGCCTCCTCAAGCACAGAGGAGAGTCTGTGTTCAAGCCCACAATTGGGACGCTGTCCTCGGAGCCCTGAGATGACTGTATGGTCCACAGAGCACCGAGACCGCCGGGAGCCTGGGATGCTGTGGAAAAGCCAACCCTGCTGCAATTCGGACCTGAACCCATCACAGAGGGACACGGCTGGGCGGGTGAAAGTGTCTTCCAGCAAGCAGATCCACAGGTGTGGACTTCACCATCAGAGGGCTCCGATGCAAGAGCATTTAAACTCCAAAATGACCACTTCCACTAAAAACACAAATCTGGGGTTGAGTGCTCGCACTGGTAAAAAGATTCTCCAAAAGTAACACCTTAAGAGCTCAGTCTCCTGTGGGCCTGATTGACTCAACAGTCGGCACTGAGAACTGTGAGGTCTCAGACCTTGGGGGGCGGGAACCCCCAAAGTGGTGGAGAATTTCTTTGCCTCCTTTTTAAACTGACCAAGGCGCTTCTGGAAGCATCAAAACTAGCACTGACTGAGGTATTTTTGGGCCTAATAATGTCATCCTCGTGTGATATATTGTCGATTCCTATAACGTAACAGGCTTCGTTAGAACTTGAGTAAAACATGGCATTTCCTTTTTTTTTCCTCAGACGGACATTTCAGGAGGAAAAAACCTCTCCATCCACTCAGGTGTAAAGTGTGTCTTATGCGAACCACTCAGCCCTGGGCCCACCACTGTCTCTTTCCAAGCCTGTGACCAGCTAAGACGCCCAGATATCGGGCAAGCAAACGCCTGTCAAGTCCTTATCTCCAGAGCATACTAACCCTTACGCGTACGCTTTAACTAAATGTGAGCGTGTGCACTGAAATCTTACACGAGGGTCACACGGCACGTATAGAACGCTTAGGTTGCCCCAAGCAACCTCGAACGCACCATCACACCAGGTCCGTGCGAGAGCCGGCAGGGAGTTACCGTGCACATCTCACAGACGTGAGCACAGTCGTCAGAGACAGACCGCACTCTTTACGGAGATGATGCTTGTGTTTTATAAAGGACTTACTCGAATGGGGAAAACCCACTACGTGACAAAACAGGCAGAAAGTCGTGCCATTTGAATGCTCACACCGAAAAACACAACAACGAGCTAGCACATGGGAAAACGTCGACGGCGTGAATAAAAAGAATGGAGCCAAAACCATCACCAGTGCCATTCTGGGCCACATGAATGAATGAAAGGATGAGGCAAACCCACACGGACGAAGCCGCAGTGAGACCGTGAGGTTCGTTATTTGGTGGTGACAGCATAAACGGGTGGCATTCTTCCAGGAAAGTAAGTTGACTCTATATTCCTTAGAGGAAAAACAATGCCATAGCCTTTAGCCAGATATTCCCATGTAAAACATGTTTCCAGAAAATAACTTAAAAGTCACTGGTAGAAAGAGGTTCACGGAAGCATTATTTACAATGATAAGAAAAGGAAACTACAGACTTACTTTAAATAAATAAAACAAAGAAAGGTTTGTTCAAATGACTGTACCATCTGATCTCTCTCACACACACGCTACTTGGCAAACGGGAGAGAGCATTCGGTTTCTCCATTTCTATCACCCAGAAGGTGTCCCTCTGGTGGCCTCCCAACCACCGTCTGCTAGGGGACAGGCCTCGTCTCTCCCATCAGCAAACAGAACCACAGCAGACACCGCTTAGACTTGGACGTGATACCTGACCCCCTGCTAGGAAGGAAATGTCTGGCTCATGCGTGTGTGAGGGCATGCAGGAATACCTGGAGGCAGAAAGCGGGGTATTTAAGGGGGTTCTGCCCCTTAAACAACCTGGTGCCTTAACTCCCCCTCTCAGGGGGCAGGAGGACCCGCTCAGACCCCTGAGACACGGTGCTGCCCTGCTGGTGTTTGACATCCCCGTCTCCCACGTTCCTGGTCACTTCGTGACATGTTTATTGGTCCTGGTGGGGAAGGAACAGAACAGGAAAGCAGCCTGCACCCGTCTGGCTGGCTGTGAGCGCACCGGCCAGGGACTCAGCTTCGTTCGGCTCTGCCTGTGGCTCCAGCCCCCGTCGGCTACTGACCCCTCACGTCCGATTCACTGTGAAATGTGTGCCAGCCAGTCAAGGGCAGTTAAATGTACGGCCTGAGTAATTAAACCAGGTTACAGATGAGTATTATTTGGGCTGCAAGCAATTCTGTCACAGGGCTGTGTCTTGAGGATTGCAGCTGATTTGTGGGCTTCTGCCAGGAAATGGCTAATTCTGACACCTGCAATTGGGCCATGGGGACTGGCCACCTTGTATATACAAGTGTGCGTGGCCTCTTGGGGGGGCAGGGGGGAGCCACGAGGGTCTCACACCGCAGAAAGTGGTGGTCACACGGCCCTGTTAGCAGCGCCTTTGGGGAGAAGGGTCCCCGTACAGGGCTGGCATTTCCCGCCCACGCGTTTCCCAGGCAACCAATCTCAGGGGCATCAGCATTAGGACCAGCCCCTTGCACACCAGCCTCTTGCACGCTTCCCATCCACGCCAGGCTTTCTGAAGGCACACCCATACTCTTGTGAAAATGCTGCGTACTTCAGGGACGAGACCAGTGTCAGGAAACAGTCTCCCCGCCCCTGTGGCCGAGGGGCACTCTGAAGGGCGCCAGGGAGTGCACGGCAGTGAGTGTGAAGGCAGGCAGAGGCGCTGCAACTCCTACTGGGTTCTCAGACGAGCCTGTGGCTCTGTGGGGGCGCTTAAAGAGAGGGTGTGGGGCGAGGCTCAGGCTGCCCAGCGAGAGTCAGCCCCTCCTCGCCCGGGGCACTCAGCTGGCCCATTTCCTGGCCTCCCTTGCTGGCAGGTGTGGCCGTATAACTGGGCTTCAGCCAATGGAACAGGAACAGGAAGACGGCCAGGATGGCAAAGGTGCAGGACACGTTGGGACCAACACGTGAAAGCAACCTGGACTTCCGAATCACTGCATGGAGGACATCTCCCCACCAGCTGCAGAAAACACTGTTCTGTGGTCGGACCCCTGGAACGCCACGTGGCAGGTGGGCGTCAGGGCGCCGAAACCCCATTGGTGCGCGCTCCCAGAGCATCCCATTCTGTGCCTTGCCTGCAGAGACCAATAAACATGGCACAAAGTGACAAGAAAAGTGGGGTCGGGGACACCAAACACCACACGCAGCCGTGCCCCAGGGGTCTGGGCCGGGTGTACGTTTGCACAGGACAACCCGCCCACCCCAGTGCGGGGGTGCCCGCTGCAGGCACAGTCTCTGCAGCGCAGAGAGACATCAGGCTCGCCTTTCCCTGCTGTGTCTCTGGAAGGAGCACTTTCCCAGTGCCCGACAGACACCATCACTCCCAAAGCGCCGACGTCTTAGACACAGAAAGTGTTTTATTTACAGATGGGCTGCAGGGCCTTCTCAGGGCAGAAAGCCTTCCTACGCCGCTTCCCTCTGCACGACATCCCGTGTTCCCCTCACTGCTTCTAGGCCCCGTGCCTGGACAGCTTCCCGCACAAATTACCCCCTTGCCTGACTGACCTTCACAGTCCAGAATGTTCTTGCCCTCCACACCAGACTTCAGTTTGCCTGTTTCTAACCAGCCAGGCTCTGGTGAATGAACAGCCAGAGAGGAAAAACTGAAAGCACGGCTTTCAATCACTAACATTAGCTCTTAGTAAGTTCTCCTTGGACGCCACGTCACCAAACCATCATAACAAGGGCATGGAAGCCACAACCCCAGGGGCGGGACCTTGTCTGGACTCCCTCCTGGGGAGCCCAAGCCCCACCCACCCCCAGTCCAGGGGGCTCCTTGGTATTCACCCAATAGGGATGCTCTGGCCACACACAGACTCATGCTCAAGCTCCCGATCAGTGTGGGGACAGGAAACTCTGAACTCACTGAGCAGCTGCGCTGTGATGGAGTCGCTCCCTGGGGTGGGAAGGATCTGGTTTTCCCAAGCATCGGGGGACCTAGGAGGCAGTATGGGCTCAGTTTCCAGGTCGCTGCCATGAGGTGAGGGTTGCAATGAGTCGAGCCACACAGACTTTTGGTTCCCCAGGTGGAAATAAAAGTTATGTTTGCACTATACCATAGAACCAGCAATTTTCCGCTAATTACTAAATTTCTGCAGCACACCAAAAAACACATTATAGTTTTTGCCGATCTGACAAAAAAAAACCGGCACAATTCTGACTCATTCACACCAGACAGCTATGGTTGTGTTGGCTGTTGTCATTTTTTATCTGACAGTCGAAGGGAAGAGAGGGCAGTGCCCTGGCGAAGAGTCACATACTGCACGGTTTAAACACTCTTGGGGCGCTCTGGTTGGAAATCGCTGCTCAATGCCCACGAAGCATGCCATAGCATCACGTCTAAAAAACAATATACAGACCTTAATTACAGCACACCTGATGGTGTGAAAATGCTCACCATCATCCGAGCCTTCAGGGCACCCTGCTCTTTCTGCCGGGGGAGTGCCCTGCATGCATGCTGCCCACAGCGCGGTACCAGGGAAGTGCAGTGACGTGTGCTGGCTGGTCCTGCGATGCCCCACGCCCTCCCTCACATGTCCTCACACTCGCACCTGCAGTCCTGGTGACGGGGAGCAGGTCTGGGCTGAGGTGGGGACCAGGCCTTCCTCAGCCTGAGGAGAAAGGCACCCACACCCCCACACCCACCCATGCTCCCCCAGGGCAGGGGCTCAGTGTCAGGGGGTCCGGGCAGCCCTGAGCAGCAGGAGGCTGCAGAGTCAGCACCCGGCTCACCGCCGCGCTGGGTGACAAGGTCGCTGTGAAAACAACTGGCGGGCAAGTACCCCGAGAAACACAGGCAGGGCAGAGTGGAGACACCGACCTCGTGCTGCAGCATCGGGCCCCACAAAGCCAGTCGCCAGGCAACGGGACGCGACCTTTCAGAGGCAGAAGCAGCTCTGGGGGAGCAGCTGCCACGCTCCTTCCCCCCAGGCTGCCAGTCAGTGGGAATGACCGCCGGGCTCCAATCTGTGCTCGCTGAATAAAGCACATACGCAGAGCACCTAGTCTGACACGAGGACACACGGACATGCACCCACGCAAACATGCATGTACACGTACTGTGTGCATGCGTTTCTGAGTGTGTCAATCCCTTCCCACGTGGCAGCCCACGCCCTACACGAAAACGCTCATTCTAGCTTCTATTTTGAAGAGCGCTGCCTGGGATCCAATGCCTTTCTCACATGAGAAAGCGACCTTTGCAGCCCTGTTCTCCACTGCACCCTGCCCTGCGCGCTGAGTGGCAAAGCCAGCCCTGAAGACGGTTGCCTGCCCGCCTTCCTGCCCTCTCCCCACACCTGGGAGGACCCAGGCCTGAGCATCTTCCTCCGGGCAGGGGCAGGCTCCCTGTCTTTGGAAGGCCTGTTAAGTCTCGCGGTCGGCTCCAACACTCAAGCCAGCGGTCCTGCCTTGGAAGCTCTAGGCAAGTGCAATGAATAAGCAGGAGAAGAGCTGAAATGAAGGTCTCTGACCCGGAAACCACTTTCATGGAGGACGTCAGAGCAGCTCCACCACCCTCCAAAGACTTCACAAGGGCCTGCAGCTCCAAACGTCTCAGCAGAGAAAACTTTCCTGCAGGAGAGCAGATGATGCACTTGGGCTCTGAAAACAGCGGTCCTAGTGTTTAGCAAAGACATCAGGTGGGGGGGGCGAGGGGTCTGACATACAATTCGCACAATGGCTCACCTTCGCCACTGGCGACAGAACGCCATCGCGGGCAGGCACGGACAGGCATGCACGGCACAGGGGACTTGCGTGGGCAGTGCATGCACTAAGCTCCCTGAAGGACAATGCATCCTGAGCTGGCTCTCACGGTCTCTGCTCCCCTCAAAGCCTGGCGTGGCAAACGGGAGCCAAGGGGACTCACGGGAGCTGTGGGGTACGTTCCCTGCTGATTGCAAAATGTGGGGAGCAAACATTAGAGAATGTAGTCGCCAGGCTGTCACATGAAACCGATTCTCGCAGCTGGAGACTGGTTTCCGTAGGTCCGATACCTCACACTGCTGCGGGCCACACTGTACGGGTCTCTCTGCAGAAGCACCTTGCTGCGTGTCCCCATCGAGCCTGGGTCAGGGAGGGTCAGAACATCCAGAAACCTTCCCCACTTCCCCCACTTTTCTCCTTGACCAGGGGTCCTGCGGCAGGCAACGAGGGGGAGCAGGATAAGACAAGACAATAAAGCCTCTGAGAAGACCGAGGCCTCAGGCGCAGACCAGAAAGCCATGCAGTTCGCCTTGGACTGCGGTGTCCTGTCCATAAGGCAGCAAACGGCCTTTTCTGAGCTCCCATCTGCCGCTGACGGAGCTGACAGGCAAACCTTGAGGGTCAGGAATACAAACCACATGCCAGGAGGGCTCAGCAGGCCTCTTCGACGCAGGCCCCAGTGCTGTCACCCCCACATGCGTGCCCAGTGTCTCTGTTCCTGCTCCACGAGTGGGGGTGAGCCCAAGAGATCACAGGGTTGGGCAGCGGCTCGGACACAGAAACTGCCCTCCAAGCAGGACCACGCCAGCACACGCGCGGAAGCTTCTCGCTGATGAACGGCAGCCGGCTTGACGGCCTGGGCCGCCCGCCAAACTCATCTGTCTGCAGGCCTTCCTCTTGCCAGCCAGAGTGGCTGAGAATTGACAGGTCCCCCACATATTTCCCGGGATGGGTAATGTGGGAGCTGCCACTCAGGCCACTGCCAATGAGGCCAGAAGAAGAGAGTTACCGTGGAGAAAGAGGGAGTGCACACGAAGGCACCCCGGAGGATGGGAAATGCGGTCCCCGTGTTCACGGAGAAGGACGCTTATTCCGAACGCAGCGTCTGACCTCCGGTCTCAGCAGGCTGTCGCTGAGCGTGTGGCAGGGCGTGGGTGGGGGGTGGGGGGTGGTGTGTGTGTGTGTGTGTGTGTGTGTGTGTGTGTCCCCATAACTGCTGATTTCCTCCACAGATTTCGCATCCAAGTTTATCTTCCCTTTAATCCAATTTCACGCCGGTAGCAGAGGGACCCCAGCAGCAGGTCTCGCTCAGCCTTCCGACACCACTAATTATGGCTGCACTGGGGGCTGCGCGTGCAGCACGCCAGCTTCTAAACAGAAATCGTCTGTCTCTCAGCAGGGCGGCCGGAGGCTTTGTTTCCCAACGCTGGACGGCCTCCCTGGAGTCCTGGGGTGCGCAGTGGTCCCCGGCGCTCACCTCCGAGCAGGGCAAATCCTTCCTCTTGCCTGCCCCGTCGGCCGGTTTGCCGCCTGTGGCGGAGGCGTCCACTTCCTGCTTTATTTGCCAAAATGGACTTTCCCAGCAGAAAAGGCCAGCCTTTCCCTGAGCTCTGGGCTTCTGGTCATGTTTCCTGGCGATTTTCTACTAAAGGAAATCCCCTAACTCATTAAAAAACAACAAAAAAAAAATAGATTAATTGACCAGTTCAGTCACAAGTCGCCCCAGGACCCAATAAATTTTGCAAAGAATACATTTCAATTACAACGGTGCTCAGCGGGAACCCAGTGGGTCAACCAGCAATCTTTCCCCTGCACACAGGAGTTTCTACATTTTCTCCTCCATCGGTGACACTGTTTTGCCTCAGCATGGGCCCTGGGCCCACCTGCAGTCCCCCACCCTATCCTGTCACTTCACGGCCATGGTGACCCCAAGTGCTAGCAAATGAGTCTCTGGAACCCACAGGGCATCCAAAAGGGCCGTGCGGGCAGGAGCTGCGTATGCAGGAGCCCTTGCATCTGGGGCCTTTGGGCCGAGGAGGGACCCTCTGCACAAACAGGTGGGGAGCCGTCAGAGTCCTAGCCGGGTGCCGCTGCAGCTGCCCCCAGAGCGGCAGGCCAGCAGGAGGCAGGGACTTTGGGGGGCAGCCTGACTGCAAAGCTGGGAGAGACAGTGCAAGATGACGAGCCTGCAGAGGACGCTCCTCAGTGGAGCTGCCCACTCTAGAAGGACCTACACTGTCACCTGTAGGCCTGGGACACCACAAACATATTCCCCAAGAGGACACCACATCACGTAAGCTATTTCATGCATGACCAGACTCCGAATCCACTCCGCACACGTTTACTGAAGCACGCCCCACGTGTCAGCTCTGACCTAGAACGTGGGTTGCATCAAGGTCCTTGTCTGCCCCGACACACGAAAGGTGACTTGGAGGTGAAACTGAGCACAGCTGCAGCACTCTGAGCTCAGCCCCTTTCTCCTGGCTGTCTTCCCCTTGACATTTTTCCCCGTTCCGACTCCCCACACTGGGCTCCCTTTTCACACAGGCCGAAGAGCAGGCCCAGCAAGGAAGGAAGGACGTAGCTTGTTTGTCTGTGTTTCCTACACTTGAGAAAAAGCCAAGCAAACACCTTGGTCCGTGCCCAGACTCTGGGAGGCGCTCCTGCTCTGGAAACCCACGGCCCGCAGACCTGTGCGACTTCCAAGGAGGTGCCGCCAGGCCTGCCCTCGCTATCGATCACCTGCTCTTCAAGGTCATCCATCAAGTCTAACTTATCTCGGCAGTCCCAGGGATGGGCACCACGGCCAAACGCTGGTGGGAACTAGCCAGGGTTTCTCAGTCTCAGCACGACCCACACTGCGGGCCCCAGGAGTCCCTGGTGCAGGGACTGGCCTGTGCACCAGTGGATCCCGGCGCCCTCAGCAGGCTTCAGAGTGGGTGGGGAAGCTCTCCCAGAGCATCAATGCCATCACCCAGGACTTGCTGGCCCTAGCAAAGGGTCAGCAGTGGTCCCGGTGCGTGGCTGCCTCCAGTGCAAGTCCACCGTCCTTACCTAGTGTGACCTGCACGGGTTCTCCTATGACCTCGAGTCCCTGCAGGCTGGCCAGTGTCATTCTCCACCACCCTTCCCGCCACGGGCCCCTTACCTGCAAGACGCCAAGCCAACCTGCCAGCATCCCCAAGCCTGCTCCCTCTTTCTCTTTCTGCAGGGACCCTCCTGCCCCCCTTCACACCTTGGGGGACACCTTCCTCTGGCTCAGCAATGGACAGTGAGCTCACCACCCCTCCTCTCTTGAAGCCCCACCAGCTGTGCTGAGGCAGACAGCTACAAGGATGCCACTGCTCTGCTCGGGCACAGCACTGGGAAGGCGCCCCCCCCCCACACACACACCCCTCCAGCCCACGGTTAAAGCCTGCGTCTCAACTCGGCTGCACGCCCTCACCTGAACGATGTGGCCCAACAACGGGCTCCCTCCACATTCCGAGACAGAGATACAGAGTTATCTCAGTTCTTCCAACACCACTTAGGAAAAAACTACCAGTTGCTTAACTGAATTTTGAGTTTGTTTTTTGGGTTTTTTTTACTGTTTATTTGGCACTATGAATACACAGTCAGAATTCTTGGTTCTCGACCTCACAGTAATATGCTAAGCTACAGATACTCAAAATTACACACTGCAGTGGGAGGTATTTTTAAAGAAAACATTAGTAAAATTGAATCCACAGCACCAAGCGTTAGGGATGGTTTAAAATATTAATGCAGGTTGGATGCCAAGCTATTCTGAAGCCTCAAGCGGACCTGGATCTGGCAGGAAGGCTTCACACAGGCAAATTAGGTACACGTGCACATGTTTAACTTTAAGCTGCGGCGTATCCACTGACATACAGTGGTCCCCCAGCGAGCCAGCTGGTTAGAGGGCCTGTGAAGGACCTGCCCGTCCTACAAGAAAGCCCTCCCCACCGTTTCCCATTCGCCCCCATTTTCCGCACTCTGCAAACACCAACAACTGGGCTAATTATAGGGGGAAGGTAAGAAAGGTTGAAGGAGACCTCTGACTTCTAAACTCTCATTGGGTTCCGGGGGGCTGGAACTACGCCAGCCGTGCACACGCATCTCTATGCCCGCGCCTGCACCCACCCCCATCTCCTGGGACACCTCGGGTGTCCGAGCTGGCTGAACGCTCTCCACCTCATTCTTTAGTTTGGGCGGACTTTTGTCATTTGGGTATTTCATGTAAAACATAAACATTTCCATGCAGTTAATCAGCATGTGGAAGATCTAGTTTCCTTGTGAACACTAAGGTGTGTATAAACACACACACGCAGGGTGGGGCAACCGTTTGTCATGTCACACAGGGGTGCACTATTCTGCATGCTCACCACTGCAAACCACTTTCCCCCACCCTGCTGCCTCTAATGCCATGTTCAAGGGCTGCATTCGGTAGCAGACCGTTACCTAGGACGCACGCACAACACCCCACTGTACGGTAGACTGGCGTGCGGTCTTGAAAAAGAGGACTCTCTGACACTTAGTACAGCCCGGACACACCTTGAGGACATCACACTGAGTGAAAGCAGCCTGTCACAAAAAGACACGCACTGTCTGATCCCAGTTACATGAGGCATCTACAGACATCAGATTCACGGAGACAAACAGCAGGACAGGGGTTGCCGGGGCTGGGGGGAGGCAGGGGAGGGAGGCAGCGTTAAGGGGAGCAGAGGTTCCGTTTTGCAAGGCTGAAAGCTCTGGAGGCTGGTTGTGCGGCGCTGTGAGTACACTCAGCACCACCCAATTATCTACCTGAAAACGGCGAGGGGATAAATTGTAGGTGACATGCACGCTCCCGTGACTGACAGTAAAGGTAGAAATGGAGCTGTGGCTGTGTGGCCGGCGGGTGCTCAGGGGGACCCTGGTGCCATCTGAGGAGAGCAAAGCAGGAGACCTGCACTCAAACCCCCGCCTGGGCCGGCTCCCTCCTGGCGGTGTGGCTTCGACGAGGCACTTCCCTACCCTGTGCCTCTGTTTCCCCACCTGAAGCCGGTAGTAATTACAGAACAGACCTCACAGGGTTTGAGGAGTATTAAATGACGTGAAGTCTTTACCAGGCGCCAGGCCTGCGTGCATGCTCAAGGAATGCATGACCTTGGCCTGTGAGGCCAGCACCCTCCTGCGGGCACCGCGCCTTTCCAGGCACATGGGACCTGCGGGGGCTGCGGGGGCCGAGGTAAAGGGTCAATCACCAAGCAGAGCTGGCTCTGGTTCCCAGCCAGCGTCCTCCTGCTGAAGGTCCAGTGAACCCCACCTCACCCCTAGAACACTCTGACTACTCACCCCCCACCCCCACCCGGTTGCAGTTTTATCACATTTCCGCTGGTTCTCCTGTCAAAACAGTTGTGTGGGGCTTTACGATGTCAATCCTAAATCCCACACGCCCCGCACAGGGAGCTTTAAAAATGTGAGAGGTCGAAGAAAATATAGGCCAATGAAAATAACATTGCAGAAAGAAATTAATTGCAGAGCCTGTTTAATAGGACAGGGGACTCCCCACAATCCTATTATGCTGTCCCCGCATCCCTGCGTCGTGGGCTCCGATTCCGTGCACCAAGGCCAGGGCAGGCTCCCCGGTGCATTGCTGCATTAATTTGACATTTCTGGCTCCAATTAACCTTGCATTTCAGCTATTTTCTAAAGATTGCTCTTTTAATTTGTGATAAGGTTATATATGTTTTCCTGTTGGCGTTCACCGGCGTGTGCACCAAGGCCTGTGGAGAACTCCAGCCCGTTCTAGCCTGTTCGGCGGCTGCGCGCCCGTCCACATCGCCGATCTGTGAGCAGAGGAGCTGGGTCGGCAGGGGACAGGTTCTGATCCCAGGAGAGCTGGGTGGGGCAACCTGCCCCGGCACCATGGGCGGGCGCTGTGAGCTAGGGGCCCACGCTCTGAGTCGAGATCAAGGGCACCGCAGTGTGAAAGGCACACCTGTCACTGACCGAGCAGATGTGAATTGAAACCTCAGCTGCCCCGTTTACCGCCTGCGTTACCGCTGGCACCACGTAGGACAAGGCCACCTCCCTGCCTGGAGTCTTAAATGGAAATTCAGCAGAAAACCGCTCTTCTCAGAAGAGGCCTCCAGGAGTCTGTTCCCCATTCGACTCTCCTAGTGTCACAAACAGTTCTGAAGTAACAGTCAGCAAACCACATCCCAGGGGCTACATCTGGCCCACCACTTGGTTTTGTAAATAAAGTTTTATTGGCACACAGGCATGCACACGCATTTACTGTCTGTAGCTGCTTTCTCACTACAACGGCAGAGTTGAAAGGTTGTGATGGAGACCCTGAAGTGCTCAAAGCCTAAAACATCGACCACCTGGACCTCCGCAGGCAAAGTTTGCCAACTTCTGTCATAGCAGAACAAAGCAGCACAGGGGGGTCGCAGGACGTGGCACCTTCCCTTCGCCGCTGCCCAGCTCTGGGCGGTGGCTGGGCCCTTGAGACTGAAGGACAGGGAAAGATGTCTGTGAGGCCCCCCGTCCCTGCTGCACCACAGGCTGACGCTGGAGCACCTACTGTGTGTAGAAAACACCCCACTCAGCAGGGGACCCAGGGACTTAGACCTCTTTGCTTCGGTCGTTTCTTCTCTAAGTGACACACAGACCCAGACTACAGTGTGTGGCAGCCAGAGGGAGGGGGTCCCGGAGGTGGCCGACAGCCAAGCGGGGATAAACGGGGACAGAAGGACACCTCACTCTGGGTGATGGGCACAGGAGGCAGGGTGGAGACCGCGTGTTGCCGAGTTGTGCACTTGAACCCACGTGCCTTTGTTAACCAGCGTCATCCCAGCAAGTTCAATTAAAACAAAAACCAAAAGAGATCTCCAGCTCTTGGTGCACACCAGAATTAAGAAGCTGCTTTTTCACACTTCCAGTGTCAGACGCTGGGTTCTAAAGCGTCCAGCGCGGTGTCAACTTAGCCTTCAACACCTACACAGCTTCGGCACATCTGGAGCTGAGTGGCTGCGACATACAGGCCTGAGCAGCGGAAGACGCGAGCAGGGTGGGCCTCGCACATCAGTTCCCGGATCCCCAACTGAAGCACTCCGTCCTCTGCGTTAACGTGTAACACAGTCTGACACATGTATCAGGGGAAACGCTGAGCAAATAGCTGGTGAAACAAAGTTGCTCTTCTTCCTCTTTTAAAAAGAAAGAGCCCCACCCTGAGGAAATCTGTCCTCCTGGACAAACAAGATAATTAAGATGGTTGCCATACAAAGTATCAGTGGAGCGCAGCAGGACCTGGGCCTTGTGAGCTGGGCTGCCTGGGGGCCCCTGGGTGACACTGTGGTGGTGACATGTGTCCCTGGCCCGTGTTCACTCCAGGTTTCCGGGGTTAGCCTTTGTGATGGGCATGTCCTATGGTGTTCCACGGGCCACACCTCAAGGACAGCACGTGGGCAGTGTACCAGGAAGGAACCCAACTTCGTCTCGTGACACCGGGCACCAGTCACAGCTTTGCCCCTGGCTCCCTGTGTGCCCCAAGCGAGCCCCAGTATCCTTGTCTGGAAAATGGGTCCACGTCACCCCCTTACATGGCTAAAGTAAAGATTCAGGGAGTGAAGCAAAGTGGGCTTCACCAACTGCGCAGGGACAGAGGAACCGAGGGTCCTTTCCAGGGCGCTCCGTGGGCAACAGGAACGCACGGACCAGGGCCTGCCCAACTCTGAGAAAGCTCAGGAGGTCAGAGGCCTCTCCCAGGCTCACCCTCCAAGGTGCGTCTTCCTGGGGAAAAAAACGGCTCTGACACGGGATCAAGTGCACCAGAACCTCTACAACTGCGGCATACTCCTTCCCACCCGGCCAGAGTCCTGCAGAGCTCAGTCTTTGGGGCAGGCAGCCTCCTGGCTTCTGCTGTTTATAAGCCTGATCAAATTCATCATTTTAAAGCTGTGGATAATAACTCTACAACAGCTACAACTATTGAGTGTCCACTGTATGCTATGAAATACTAGGAAACGCTGGATTATACTCTTTAATCCTGACGGCAATCCCACTTTACAGGCGAGGAAAACTGAGGTACATGAGGTGAAGTAAGTGACTTTAGATCACAGCTAATTGGCAGTGACACTCAGAGTCAAGCTGAGAACAATTGACAGGCACGGTGTGCTCCCTGGACACTGAGGTCTCTGGCGTCCCAGGCCCATCTTCCGAACACGTGCCCATAGCTCTGCCACGTCCACGTTCCGGAGCCATGAGATTCTCTCGGGAGCCCCTGGAGCAAACTGCGGGACGGGGGAGGCAGACAAAGGGAGAAAGGAGAGCCCACAATGACCCCGGGGTACAGCTGCGAGAGCAACCTCTCCGGACACCTACCCCACCTGACGCCGTCATCCTGGCTTCACTACTAACGGCTCTCCCTGTGGCCCTGCAGAGCAGCCAGGCTGGGGCCAGGAGCTCAGCGGTCACCCTGGGCTTCACACTGCTGTGAGGGTATACAGACGTTAAGTGAGTGTGAAAGCAATTCCAAGAGGCAGCCCATATGGAAACTGACTAGTGGTCCTCCGCAAACAACAAAAAACCAAAAACCTTGGCAGACTTTCTCTCGTGCTTTAAGATTCTTCGATCCCAACTCCTTAACCCTATCGTGGATTACAAATCAGAATGTTTCTCTGTAACTGAAGTGCCCACTTACCTTAGTATGTAGCAGCATAAATCCCGGGGCCCTGGGAAGTGGAGGATCCTTCAAAAATTGTTTTAAAACCTCGTCACTTCCTCTTTTAATTATTAATTTGAGAGAGAGAGAGAAACATCGATTTGTTGTTCCACTTACTGATGCACTCATTGGTTGATGCCTGCACGTGCCCTGACTGGGGACTGAACCCACAACCTTGGTGCGTCAGGACGATGCTCTAACTGAGCACCCAGCCAGAGCCACCACGTCCTGTTTCAGAGTGTGCCTGTGTGTGTGTGTGTGTGTGTGTGTGTGTGTGTGTGTGTGGTTCTGTTCTGAAGTTATGTTCCCTTCCGTTTACCTGTCTCTCCCTGATTTATCTCACAAATGCAGCTTGTAAATAAAGGAGATAATTATTTCAATCTTATTCTAATTGCACAGTTTAAGTCTGTGTTTACACTAAAACTGATTAATGCTTATGTTTAATCGAGTTAATAAAGAGTTCCTTGCTATAGAATGCCTTCCAGTTACCTCTGGATGCAATAGCGCACGGATAAGCAACGTGGATGTAGAAGGGCATTTCCCGCAGTCTTGCCCGTTTAGAAGCGGTGCCTGCCCAGGTTGATGACTGAGGCACAGGGGTTCACTGGTGGGCTGGAGGCATCTGCCTTTAAAGGAGCACTTTCATGGGAAGGAGCTGCTGACAGTGCCCAGAGCGCCACCCTGGGGGAGCTGTGCAGGAGGCGCCACAGCACCCATCCATCCCGTGGCCGAGGGGCACCATGGAGGAAACCCCGCAGCCCTGGGTGCAGACCTCAGGAACAGCTGAAGCCCCCAGAAGCCAGGACTGACTCCAGGGGCCTATAGGTTTGCTTCCTGAGACCTGGAAGACGGCAATGCCCACCCATTTCCGGCGATGGGCACAGGACATGCGGACACACGGCAGGGCCCCTGCACCCCTCCTTCTCCACAACGTCCCCTTGTCTAGGATTCCGCACACAGACCCAAGTCTGGGTGAGAGGGCCCTGACGTCATCAACCTCACCTACAGCATCTGTTTCCCAGGACACGGATTCAGCTAAACTGCCTTTTCTGTAATGCAGTTACCCCTGTTCACTTCCCTTCCTCAGAGCCCCAGAGCTGCGAGGCGAGTGTCCTGCCAAATTGCGACCTCTGACCCCTTCCACGCTGAGGTGTCTCCTGGGCTGGAGCTACAAATCATCTCCTTTTTTACTTTACCAAGCTCCGCTCAAAACACAAAACACCCCGGCCCTGAGCACCTGACCCTCCTGAAAACATTTAACATCCGAATCAGACCGCCAGGCTTCGCCAGAGAGCACATCCTGTTGTGTGTCCGAGGCTGTCTTCCCCCAGCGCCGAATCCCTCAAACGTGAGTAAGCACAGGCAGCTCTGAGAACGGTGTCCCCAGAACTGCACACCAACAGGCAAGTCCTTGATTTTCCCCTTTTCCCCAGCAAGGGTCACAGGGCATTCTCCGCCACCAGGCCCCCTGCTGGATTCAACGATCCTGGAAGCAAACGCCATGGTGGGGAATGAAGGCCTGGGGGCCATTAGCACGAGCCACTGGCTGTCCTGGGGGTGAGCCTGGAAGCAACGAAGCAGAGACAGGCACGGAGGCGAGCAAGGCGGCCTGGGTGGGGACGTGCGGCGGTGACAGCATGCAGCCTCGTTTCCTGACTGCCCTTTCAGACGGACGCCAAAAGGCCCATTCCTGCACTATTGGCTGCAAACACAAACAACGGGGCTTACTGGACGTTTCCAGAAGGTGCGTCTGGACCACCTACTCCCAGTGAGTCGGTCAACACCACCTACCAAGCACCTCCATCACATAAAACATGCCGCCAGGAGCTATGAGGTAAAGAAAAAGCAAGCAAGCGCGGCGTCTTTCTTAAGAAAGACAAGAATCTTCTCACTCGAAAACTGACCGCCTATTTCACGCCAAGTAGTGGGCAGGATGGCCGGGACCACGGGGAGAAGTCACACCTGGCCACCGAGGAACAACTGCAAACCTGCTTTTGCCCCGCCCTGTGCAGTCCCACCCTGAGCGGAGAGTGAGGACTCCCACGTGTGAGTCTGGTGAGGGGCACAATTCGGCTCACCCCAGGCACCAAGTCCAAAGTCAGGGGTTACAGCAGACCCCTCCGAGCCCAGGTGAAGGCCCCCTCTGGGTTCCCAGCCAGCATCACGCCCCCACATCCAGCTCAGCTGCAGGCCCCCTCAACTCCAGCCCCACTGTCTCCCCAAACCCACCGCACCCACACCCAGGCCCCCGCAGAGGCAGGCGGGCCCTGCAGCAGCATGGGCTCTTTCCACCAGAATTTCCAAAGAGAGCAGGACCGAGAGCTGACTCAAGGCCAAGTTCCAGGGTTATCTGGAGTTAATTGCGTTGACTCATATGATGACTTGATAATTAGTCACAGTGCCCCTCCTCCTGCAGGGCAGGGACCAGGCTCTCCAGGGAAGGGACCCGTCAGGCGGGGGAGGAGCCAGGCGGGGGAGGAGCCAGGCAGCAAGCAGACAGGGGGCCGCACAGCAGGCTGTCCTCTCCTGCACGAGAGGGACCCTGCTCTATCAGGAGACTCCTGAACTGCCCCTAGAGGTCACCCTGTGCTCCCCAGGACCGAGCTCAGCACAGGGGTGGCTGTGTGCTGCCCCCCAGCCCGACTCCCTCGCACCCCCAGGAAGAGGGCGTTAATAAAACCAGAGCCCCCAGGAAGCAGGAAGGGGCCCACGGCTGGCGGGCAAGTCCAAGACCACTGCCACTGCGATGACATCAGCTCCTCTCCACAGAGGCAGACCAGACCCACCCCCGCCCGGCCCCACAGGCACACCACAGGAAGCTGGCTGGAACCTCCCCTAGACAGAAGAAAGTCACCCATAGGGGGAGTGTCCCAGGCCCGCCAGAGCAAAGCCAGCCTCCCCCAGCACAGGCCCCTTGCCCATCACAGGGTTCCCAGGAGTTTGTAAAGTGCTTTGCTCTTAGCGTCTGATTAAACAGCAGTTAGAGAGTCAAAGGTCAAGGTCATGGTACTCCAGACCTCCACAAAATCACTCTGCAGTGCTCCTTTGCCTTCCCCGGGACCCTCCTGCTGCAACGTCCCTGTCTCCTCTGCCTCCGGGCGTGTCCCACACCTGTTTAGGGACTGGGGGCCCAGCGAACAGACTTCCTAGGGTTCATCCGCAGAGGCCGGTCCCAAAGCCTCGGCTTGTGGGCGCACGGTCAGAAGCCGGGGCGGCTGGGGCTCCAGTTTGGAGAGTTTTGCTTTCCTGCGAAACACTCACAGCCCGGAAGATGCGGAGGGTCCGTGCGGTGGGATTTCTGCATTCAAGGCCACCTTTCCTGTAGGTTAGTGTTATCGATCGCCCACACCTCAGGCCCTGACACATAATCAATAGGCCCCCTGACCCAGATATGTGACTTGGCCTGTGGGGCTCTAAAAACAAGCAGCAGACACGGCAGCTCTGGTCCGCGCTCTTCACGCGGGAGAATTACATCCCCCTGGAGCTGCGGGGCCGTCTCTGCCCACGTCACCCACCATCGGAGGAGCCCGCGGTCGCCGCGCTCTGTCCACCGTCCCTGCGCAGAGCTCCGCAACCTCCCCCGAGCCATCAAGAACAAGCGACAGGCCCAACTTCGGGAACACCGGCCTATGCCCCCAGAGAGCCAGAGCTCTGTACTGTCACTCTTCGAGGGGGCCGCCTGACCTTCTCAGCACGGGGTGTAGGAACTGGTGACTCTGAGCTGGGGGCAGAAGGACAGGAAAGGGGCCGAGCACCTGCCAAGGGAAGAGGACACCATACAGACGCCATGGATACTGTGACCCTCAGAAGCAGGATCACAGCTGGCGATAATGACGCTGACCTCCAGGCTATGGGTTTGGGGAGACAGGATGTGGGGTTGGGGTGCAAACAGCATAAGACTCTCAAAGGCAAACAGAAGACAAAAATCTCTAAAATTACTCCTGACACCACCTCCTCCAGGAAGTCCGCCCTGACCCAGCTCAACGCTCTGACTAGACCAGGAGCCACCTCCTCGGTGTGCCTGTGCTTTCCCGGGCACGGCGGTAACACTCTGTGCGAGTGTGTGTGCACTACTATCCCTTCAAGGCTGTGAGCCCACTCAGCCTGAATGTAGCAATCACAGCCAGCTGAGATTTAAATGCCGGTCCCAGAGAAAACCCAGTCCCTAAAAGACTCTCAAAGCCCACGGACTGAATGGCTTGATGTCTGAGAGAGTGAAGGGATGAATGAAAACACAGCATCCTAACACACACAGAACACCAAGGTGCAAAGGTCCCAAAGGACAACCACCCAAAGGGCAGGGGCCCTTTCACTGCCCCCCCACCCACCCAAAGGGCAGGGGCCCTTTCACCGCCCCCCCACCCCAGGCCACCAAGGCCAGCCGTGCAGATGGACCAAGAGAACACAGACTTGTGTACGCAGAGCTGGCCCGAGCCAGGCCCACCAACAGAGGGGATCAGGCGGCTGCTCAGACTCTCCAGCCCTGGGCCCTATCACCTGAGAAGTGGGAGTGACACACAGCCGCCCCAGGGCTGTGCTGGCCACAGAGACAGGGATGCTCGGGGCCTGGCAAGCAGGAAGGCGGAGTGCAGACTGGGATGAACCACGCCTTGCAGTGCAGCAGCGTGACCACTACCGTGCCAGGGGAGGTTAACCTCACAGAGGACATCAAGGCCACTCTGGGACATCGGGCCACCAAAAATATTACACCACCACTTCTCTCCTCTCAGCGTCGGAAAGGGCAACAGACTCCGACCATTTGACAGGCCATCGGTGGTGGCAGACTGGTCCCACAGCTGGGGCCTCGCTACTGGCGACCCTTCTATGACACCTCCTGCGTGGAATCACAGCTCTTTCGGGAGCTGGGCGGTGACCTCAGGTAGCCCCAGGGCCGGTGGAGCAGCTCTGGGGGAAGACAAGGGGCCTCCAGCAGAGTAACAGGATCCTCTGGCTCTTCTTTGTCCCCAGAGGCCCCTGGGGCTGCCCCTTCCAGGCCAGGAGGCTCTGCAATCTGGAAGCCTGCTGGTGAGCTTGGCCTCTGTGCTCCTGCTGCGTAGCCTGGCTCAGCCTCCCCATGCCACAGTCTCCTTCCCTGTAAACTGAGACACAACACCCCCACCCCGTGAGGTGGGGTGCCGGTCACAGGGCACTGTGAGTGTGTTATCGTCACTACTGCTGGTGTGTTTATGACCACTGCCGCCTTGTCCTCCCAGGAGGCCGCCTGGACAGCAGGGGCTGGACGTGGCCCCTCCGCCTCCTGGAACAACTCCAGCAGTGGGTGTCCAGCAGGTTCCCAGGCCCTGTGGCTGTTCCGGGCTCTGTCCCCAAGTTGGCCCAAACCCTACCCACAAGCAGGCCTGCTGCACAGGCCCACAGGTCTGATTTCCTCACACCCTTCAGGCTGTTCTTCTCTGCGGGCTCCTCCCGCAGGTCCCTGGCCAGTCCATGGTGTCTCTCCTCAGCTGCCGTGGCTGAACGGATGCTCAAACAGCGACAGGGTTGCAGTCACGTCCAAGAAGGAAATGCCTACTGCCACTTTTGTGAGCGCCCCCCACTCGGCTGATGTGAGGGCCTGTGATGGGGATTTGGCCACCCCAAGGGGCAGTTTTGGGGGATGGGGGGCCACAAAGTACACTGGGAGGGAGATCCTAAGAATCCTAAAGGGCTTTCCTGCTGCACTCCGCAGGCGGTGGCCCCTCTGGTCACAGCCTCCTGGCTGCACCTCATTTCCTGGCCATCTCGGTGAACCAGGCCATCTCTGTGAACCAGGCCCGGGCTCACGACGGCATCTTGTGATTTCACTGGAGACTTTGGTGGGACCCAGGGAGGTGGGAGCCCGCAGGAAAGTGCAACATCGCCATCTAGTGGCCGCGTGGGGTGGCGGTAGAGGTGCGCGCAGGGACCCAGGATCGTCCATCCTGGGAAAACATGGTCCCTGCCCAACCTTGGTCACTGCACAGTGGCACAGTCCCCTGAGCTCCTCAGCTACCATGAGTGGCTACCGCTTCCACTTGTCATTAAAAAAATAAAGGCAAAACACGTGCAGAGTTTGAACCTATGCATATTGAGTGTTGATGAGGGCCTAAAGGGACCGTGGAACAGGATCCTGGGTCTCCAGGGTACCTGCAGCTGGCACAAGGCCCCATGGGGCTCAGGGCCATACAGCGGCCCCCCCGGGGTACCTGCCTGCTCCCTGCCAGCCAGCGAAGCTGTCCCGAAAAGGCCTCCTCCAACAAGAGAAAAAGACTCTCCTTTTGGGAAGAGACCCCACCAGGACGCAGGGTCTCAGGCGGGAGCGGCCCCAGTGTCACCTGGAGGGCCTGAGAAAACAAGGGTCCCAGACCACCCCAGAGTCTCTGGTCCCTGGGCCTGGCAGTGGGGGCAGGTGGGGGGGAGAGGGGGACACCGAGAATCTGTATTTCCTCATGTCCTCCCCACGACGCTGAGGCCCCAACTCAGAGGCCCTACTCACAGTTGCCCGGGAGGAAAAGCCAGGGAGGAGCTGGAGGCATGGAGCAAGGGTGAGTCAGAGCTGAGCATCAGGGCTTTCTCCCGGCCAGCACGCACCAGGGACAAAGTCCGACTCACACTCAAGCCTGCAACAGCACCCAGCCGTTTGATGAGCTCAGGATGCTGCCCATCCACACTCAGCAAGGGACAGATTCAGGCCTGTTAGTGGGTTTTCCACCACACTGGCAGAAAGACTCGCACGGGGGTAGTTTATGCTAGAGCTTCATTGGCACGTGTGGGAAGCTTCTGCACCAGTACCGGAACCAGAGTGGTTCCAAGGCAGGGCCACTCTCCCAGCCCGCAGTCCAGCACTTGGGGAGCTCCTGCAGACACCCAGGCTGGGAGGGGGCTCTGGGTGACGGCGTGGGTGGGGCGGGAGAGCTGAATGCTGGGTGGAACGGGCCAGAGCCAGAAAGATAGATGGCACGTGCGTCTGCGCTGCTGAGGAACCCGAGACAGTCAGACTCACAAAAGCAGGGCCGAGAGGGGCTGCCGGGGGCTGAGGGCGGGATAGTGGGGCTGTCTCACTGGTGCAGCGTGGTGGCTGTGCGCGCAGAGCGAGCCCTGGATACCTGAGTGCTGCGCCAGGCCTGCAGCGACAACGCTGTGCTGTGCACTTACATTGCATGAAGAGTCTAAGCATCCTTGCACTAATAAAAAGTGACACGGGACACTTCTGGAGATGACGGGCATGTCTGCTACCCTCACATCATGGTGACAATTTCATGGGTGTGTGCGTCTGCCCGAATCAACTGTGTCCATCATTAAATACAAGCGGTTTATTGCACACGAGTTAAACCTCAGTACAGCTGTTCTTGAGAGAGAGCGAGCACCGAGAACGATCTCCGGTTTCTCTGCTTCCCAACGCCGAGGGGAAGGACAGACCACATGCAGGGAGGGCAGAAGCGAGTGTCCCTTGCCAGCAGCACATTCCTGGTGGGTGGGCGTGGTGCTGCCTGCCCCATGTTTCCCTCCCTCTGCTCACCTCAGGTAGGCCAAAGTGCTCACTCTGGGGGGCACCCGGGAGTGGGTGGCCTCAAAGCCTCCCACTGCACCGGCAGAGAAGGAAGGCGGGTGCATTGTATCGAATTGGCAGCCCCGTGTCTACGTTTTTACTCGCAGGCCTATGGAGTGGATGAAGAAATTAGGGAAATTTTGAATCTGTCTAAACTTCTGGACTTAGAACGAAGCTACACACTTTTTTCTTAAAAAGAGAAACAGTCATTTGAGCCCCTCCTAAGAATGAGCCTAAACTGCACTGTCTTCTTGTCACACCAGTGACACCCCGGGGCTGGGGTGGCAGCCGAGCTCCGCACTGAAACCCATCCACACATGGGTGCGAGCCATCTGCACTGCTGCGTCTTTCACTTGTGAAGCGCGGTCTCCAGCTGCATCAGAGACCCCTCCCTGGCAAGTGCAGGAGGACAGGCGACCGTCCACTGCTGTCCACTGCTGGGGACACCACTTGGTGCTATGTCCTGGGACCAGTGGGCTTTGGTCTGTGCAAGGCTGCCATCATGTGGCCACCCTGGGTATTTACCTCGGAAAGCGGCGCAGAAACGAGGGGTCAGAGCTGTCCCGAGTCTATTCTAAGATCACCTTTCCTGCCACCAGCCAGAAAGGAGGCTCAAGACACAGAGTGAGAGGAAAATGAAGTCCCCGTGTTGCCATCTGGGTCTGAGTCTTCTCCCGGCGTCCCTGGGCGTTCTCGGGCCTCGGGTGCAGGCGTGCAGTGACCCCTCCTCTCAGCGAAGAGCTCTCTCTCCAGTCAGGGCAGGGAAGCCCAGGGTGGAAGCCCCCAGCCTGGCCTGGGCTCCGCAGCGTCATCTGTCAAGCCCCACCCGGTGTCGGAGGCAGAGCAGCCCTGGGGCCCCTAGCCCTCTCGGCAGAGGAACCCGGAGGCACAGAGCCCGTGCTCCGTAAGGAGCAGTGTGAGGGCTCCCCTGGGGGATGTGACAAGACTTGAGCGTGCCGCCCACTCCGAAGCCACAGCAAACACGGCTGAGAAGGGCCAAACCCACAGACACCTCGAACTCGAGGACCGAGGGCACCTGTCCGTCACAGGCACGGTCCCTTAGCCTCAGCACATGCTGCAGGCTGTCCCGGCATGTCGAGGAGCACCCCTCACCCAACTCTGATGACCCAAAACCTCTCCAGACATGACCAAAGTCCCCTGGGTACCCAAGTACCAAAGGAGCCACCTGCTCGCTGCCCGCCTCGCACAGCGTCCACAGCCTCCTGCCGGGCGGCGGGGGGCACGGGGACGACGCCTTCATGGACTTCTCTGCATTCACTGCACAGCAAGTCCCTCTGGCTGGGAAGGGCAGGACCCGCATCTATAAAACACAGTCATGACCACAGCAGCCCCCACAGCACAAGAGGCCAAAGAACGGAGAGATGCCTGGGGTCTCATCAAAACCCACAACGTTGCATTTCAAATGGCAGCGTCGGACGGTGAAAGGGCAACCACAGGAAGGGACAGGACATGTGTGAGTGACCCCGGATGACAGAGGCCTGCGTGCAGAACACACAGAGAACCGCTGCTACACGGAAGTACAGACAGTGGGACCCAGAAGTGAGCAAAGGGCGGGAGGGGGCATCTCTGCAGACACAGAAAGGGCCAACAGGCACACGAAAGGCGCTCCACGGCTCAGCCACCAGGGCCGTGCACATGGAAACCTGGACGTGCCAGCACACTCACGAGGCTGGAGGCTGCGACCAGAACGACGGACAGCACCGAGTGCTGGCTGGGAGGGGGCGAAACTCAAGCCCCCACACATCACTGGAGGGGATGCAAAATGGTGTCGTCTCCTTTGAAATATAATTGGGCAGCTCCTCACAATGATACACGTACAGTCACCATAGAACCCAGAGGGCCCACTCCTGGGTCACACCCAAGAGAACAGAAGACACGCATCCATGCAAAAATGTGCACAGGAATGTTCCGGCAGCATCGTGGGTAGGAGCCGAACACTGAACCCCGTCCGGAGCCCGTGAACTGGGAAACACAGACAAGAGGCGGGCCACCCCCATGGCGGAGCACCACTCAGCTATGAGAGGAATGAGGGCCGACAGGTGCTGCTCGTGGGCAAGCCGCGAAGCGTCACGCTCAGTGGGAAAGACAGAGATGCCAGAGGCCGCCCAGCGTGCGACTCCACTCGTGCCACGCGCCCCGCAGGCAGACCTGCAGAGGGAGTGCGGGTCCGTGGGTGCCCGGGAGGGGTGGGTGCATGGCCGTGAGCACACTAGGACCAGGGCGCTGTGCACTGGAGTGCTGCTCAAAGTGAGGGGCACGAGCACAGAGGAGCCGAGCGAGAAATTAAACAAAGGTGTTCAGTAAACACCCAATACGCACATGCGTGCACATGCAAGCTCCACCGCTGTTCCCCGGGAACGCCACACGGAACACACTCACACCCGCCCAGACCCCGCAGGGCTGGGGGCTGCTGGAGCTCCAGAGCACTCCCTGCTCGCTCGGTGTGGCTCGCCCACTGAGCCTCAGTGAAGCACGCCAGCACACAGGTCTGTCTTCCGCGGGAAAACTCTTTATTGAGCAGGAACTTCCTCCACCCGAGACGCTCCCTGCAGTTCATTTTCGTGTGAGCACGGGGCAGCAGCGACTCGTGTGGGGCAGTGCCACATTCACAGTGCACGTCCGCACCAGACACGGAATGTCCACTCCACAACAGGACGGACGGACAGACACACACATGCAGATAGATGGATGAGTGCATGGACGGGTGAGGGGGGTGAGCAGGTGGTTGGATGGATGGATGATGGATGGACAAATGGACAGGAGATGAATGAATGGGTGAATGGATGGGTGGACAAGTGGGTGGACAGATGGATGGAGAACAGATGGGTGGACGGACAGACAGGTGGGTGAGTGAATGTGCAGCAGGGCCTGGGGAGCGCAGCCCTTGGCTTCACTCTGAATCTCAGCAGCGAATGAGCACATGGCCTAGGCGGGGCTGCATAAGTGTCTGAGAAAGGGGAAGCCGCGTCACACCCAGCACAGTCACACTCAAGACACCAAGACGCTACCAGCGCCATCAGCCCAAACTCCCCCAGTGGCTTCCCCTCCGCACTGGTGATAGCTGAGACCCTGTGGCCTGCCCAGAGCACCCTCTGAGGCCAGACAGCAACAGTGAGAGGCCAATGGTGTACCCCTGGCAACCCAGCCCCCGCCTTCAGGGAGCTCTCCAGGAAAGTGATGAGTCTCCCTAGAGTCCCCCAGAGTCTGCAGTCTCGTGGCTCCCTCGGGGCTGGAGTGCACCCAGAGGGCTCTCTGCTGTGCAGACCACCCAGGCACAGCCCTCCTTGGGGCTTCCTCTGCTGAAGAAAGGCAAATCCGTGCAGTGCCCGTGCAGGCATCCAAGTTCGTCTTGAGTTAACAGACACCTGATCAGGCCTGACCAGTGGGCTTCAGGAGTCTGAGCCTGGGAAATAAATACCCGCACCTCAAAGATCACAGAGGAAGACACAGCAAGGACAGATGGGAGCTCAAGGTCACACAAACCCACGTGCCCTGCGCCACAGGCTGGGCCTCTGGGAGTTAGGAGCAGGACCAGCACACCCTTCTGCTGTACCCCCGGCCAGCCCGGCCACCGCTGTCCTCTAGGCCCTGTTCCCATCCAGTTCGGCCCAGCGGCGTCTCCCGGGCCGCTCCGCCACAGCTTCTCCCACCGCACAGTCTTGTTCTGCCTTTGTCTCCTCCGGTTCTTCGCCACCGACCCTCTCCTGAAATCACAAGAGAAGCTACGGAGCACTCCAGTTAATGCTGTCGAATTTCTGGGCCTGTCTCACTGCGTGCTCATGTTCGGGACGAAGGAGCTGGCCAGCCACGGGGCACCGTGCTTCGTGCATAAGCAGCGTGTCTGGTGCGTGAGCAGCGTGTCTGGTGGGTAAGCAGCGTGTCGGGTGCGTAAGCAGCTCTGAGCACGTCTCTACTGATAGGAACGAGACGGAGGTCCGGCCTGGGACCCGTGAGCAAGAACAAAGCGAGGAAGCACTGTTTTTGAAAGTTGGGGTGCATATACTAGCGTGTGCAGACTTCCTGACACAGGCCCCTGGGCGTTATGTCACATGGGACGGATGCTTCCCACGTCCGCTAACAGCCTTCGAGGTCTAAATCCCAGGTCAGGGCTCAGCAAAGAGGCAAAGCACGAAGTTCTCCGCTCTGTGGCCCAGGAGGGTCGCAGGTGAGCCTGCCCGCCTTTCCATGGGCAACATGCAAGCCCTCCTCTGCTGGGGACAGCTGGAACGAATGTCAGATTCCAGGCAGCTCTGCTAAAACAATCTAGTGCTTCTGGCCTTTGATGTCCAATCTTCTATCACAGAACTGCCCACTTTCCAAAACAAGCAGTACTGTCCACTAATTGCAACTGTGAGTTTGGGATTCGAAAACCATCGACGCTTTATGGATTCGAAAGCAACGGCCCTTCCACGCCACAGAGTGCGTGTCACCACCACGACCTTGTGGGGGCCAGGGTCTGGTTTCCGGCTGGGCTGCAGGGAGCAGCTTATGGAGCCCCGTCACTTCAAAATCAGAGAAAATCCTAACAGAAGCAGGCCACTAAGAGCCGTGGGGGACCGTCCTTGCCCGTGGTCTGGTCTCCCGTCCCTCATTCTGGGTCACACGACAGCCACTGCCAGATGCCATCGTCTACTGTTGGAGTGAAGGGGCAGGGAAGGAAGGAAAGACAAGCTTGTCTGTGCTTTTGTTCTGCTGGTCTGTGGCAGAACCTGAAATTCAGATTTTTTGATATTTCCTCCACAATGCAAAGTGACAGCTGACTCCCACACTCCTGGCTTTGTTCGAGCTTGCCTCGCTTAGAGACTAGACCATGCGAAGCTCACTTACACAGGCCCTTCCGCACAGCACAGTGCAGAGATGTCGGGCCTACACCAAGCGCCACTGCCGTGGGGAAGCTCGGAGCCGCGGTGTTGGTGTTTGGGAAGACCACAGCCTCGCCACGCCAGCATAGCATGACTACTAAGCGCACAGGGAGCAGACCGAGAGGACAGACCCACCGCTGTACCTTGCTGCCTTCCTCGTTCCTGGACTGCCTGGGTCCGTCATCCTGAGACATCTGCCTGGGACTGCTCCCGTCCTCCTCGAGACTCCCTGGGAGAGCTGCCCGCCCCGAGCAAGAGAACAGGGTAAGCAAACGGGCGGATCCCAAGGAAGCGGGCAATCCACAGATTAATAACACGCTGGGGACCCTTCCAGAAGCAGCGGTCACCCGATCACAGGGACCCAGTTCCATCCTGTGGATCTTCACGCTGACACCTCTACAGCGCCCTCTGGAGGACACGGGACATGAAGCGATGGTTCCGCTCCAGCATTTCCGAGCTGGAGCTTTTATCTTCTCTCCCAGTTACTGGGGCATTAAAAGGAGCCAGCTTTCCAGTTCCATGCCGAGCCTGCTCTTTGCTCACTGGAAGTTTCATTCACAAGCAAGCCCACAATCGCACATGTTACTGCCCCCTCCCTCCCACTCCTGCCAAATCAGCCCCAACTCAGAACGGGACCACTTTCCTGTCCCTGCACCTCCCCCACCCCGCAATTCCCCATGTGGAGGTTGGGTGGGGGGGCAGGTCAGATCCCAAAAAAAGTGTGCAGTCTCCTGTCAGAATTGAAAATACAAATGAAACCCATTTTTCAATAAAAGAATGAACACGTTACTCAGTTGTTACCTACGTAAGTCCATTTTAAAGTTTCCTCCCAGACTTTATCAGTCAACAAAAGTAGGTTGGCAACATCTCACCGTGAGCATTTAAAAATACCAGCAGGCGTGTGCCCTCTCTCGGTGTCTTTCTGTGAGACAGCAGGAGTGCCCACGTGCTGGTCCACCCAGGAGCGCAGCCTCGGGGACCGGCTCAGAGGCTCAGCCAGCCCCGCTCACTGCTGCCTCCCTGCCCCTCGGACGACGCCCGGCGTCGGAAGGTGCTCCGTTAGTGGTGATCCATCGAATGAATAAGAGTGGAGTGGATAATCCATCCTCATTTTCCTATCTCTCCTGATGTATGAGTTGTTTTTATGTGTTTTGTGTGTTATGGACTAACGTATACTACCACTAATAAGTGCTTACTTGTACTTTAGTCCTGACCAATGAAAGTTCAGCGATTCTTAAACGAATGCACGAATTTGAACTCACAGGTTCAAGTACCCGAGACCACCCAGGTCAATGGCAAACCACCACAAGTGACTGTCCAGGACGCAGTGGACTGCAATGGCCACTAGAGGGAGACACGGAACCTCTCGGAGAGCAGCCTTGGACACAGAACTCCACCCAGTGTGGAGGGTCTGCTCTGGGCCCTTCCCAGCATCGCCCCCCGCCCCCCAACACTGCTGATGCCGCTGCCCTGCGCAACGTCTGAGTCGCCAGAACAAGCTGGAGCAAGGTTAGAGGACACGGCCCCACGCCCAGCTCGGCTGTCGCACTCTTCTTTACAGCGGCTCCAATGCAAATAGAAGATAGACGGTTTCCCTGTGGGTGACAATCGAATCTACTAAACACCCACCCGGAAAGAAAGCACAGCTACAAGCTGAAGGGTGAAAAACTGAACTTTCAAAGCCGTGCGTGCGCCACTGTTCCCGGCCCCGGCAACATTTCTGTGGAAGATCTCGGACGGCCCCGAGTACCTCCTCCAGCAGAGAACCCTGGGGGGCTCACAAAGCTCGCTGGGGGCCGTGCAGACGGAGCCCCGACCCCGCCGGCCAGGCTTTGACAGCTTCCCATGTGGCCGAGTGGAGCGAGAAAAACAGTTCCCACAAGCCCAATACATATTTCCAGGGCCATCGTAAGCCACAGGTGTTATCAGAGGCAGAATCGTGCAAACTTTAAAAAACTTTATCCACAAACGATGCTGCTTCAAAAACAGACCTTGCGGCATTTGCAAGGAACACCAGCTTCCCTTTGGACTGTGGAACATCCATACCTCACTTCGCTGTCAAAATCCATCGGCCCTGCTGGCTTTCCTGCTTATTCCGTGGCACGTGAAACTGTTGAGAACCTCCAAAATGACACTCAGAAGTAAAAGGACAGGTGACAGAGCCGGGAAAGCAGCACAGCTCAGGAAAGCGACTGTAAGGATAACTGACTAATTAGAAACTAAAACCAAACTAAGAGGCCTAGTGAGGTTTCCAGGGAAGAGAAGATTCCAGAAGCTGCACTGTCGGGGGGCCCTGTGGGAACATCTAATGGGCTAAGCTTGCAGATTTCCGAGAAGAGACGCAGACTAGAGACGGAGGAACAACGGGGCGTCTGCACTGACCTGTGAGTGCGTCTGCCGCCCGCACTCGCCGACCTGAGCAGGACCTGGGATGTCGGCACGGGCCCACAGAACCGCTGCAGGACGGAGCTGCGTGGCTGAGGCCTCCTTGAGGGGGTTGAACCCTGGCCGTCAGCCCTGGGAAGGCAGCGGGGGGGGAGGGGGGTGGCTGGAAACTAGCCCCGATGTACACAGGGAGTGAAAGGGCAGATTTTTTTAAATTACGGAGTTTTCATAACCTAACTGTACCCTAATTACAATGATGACCCTTCTTCCTTCAAGAGACTCAGGCTTGCTTCTTGAAAATTCTCCATCAAAGTCCCCTCACTGGCTGGTTTGAAGGGAGCTGGCGAATCTCAGGGTGAGCTGAGTGACAGCCCTGGAGTCTGACCTCAGCTGATCTTGTCTGACCAGAGGGCACCAACTCTCAGCTCTCAAGTAACTGCCCCTCACACCTCCCCACTCCATGCCCTGCAACTGTCCTGAGAGAAAGCCAGCTCCCCAATTATGCGGAACGCCCTCCCCTCTGGCCCGTGGGGTTTCCACATCACCCCACATCCTGACAGGCCATCGATGTGTTCCGTCCCCCGAGACACCAGGCATGCACAGGGCTGCAGGCTCCTGTGAAGCCCCGCACACCCACAGGGCTAGTCAGCTCGGTGCAGGGGCCCCGGGCGGCCCACCTCCCTGCATTTCAAACTCCCTGTGCCACTGGGCAAGTCACTTAAAGGCCTTACCAGGATCACGGTCTCAGCCCTGCTATGGCCTCCTTCCCCGGTTCCTGGCTGCCCCACTAACATCTGTAGGTGAAGAGCCATGAAGCCTTTCAGCTGAAAGGCACCGTGGCAAAAACCAAAATGATCTCTATTATCATCAATCCACTCCAAGGCCCTCTTCCCTGTCGCCGGCGAAGGTCAATCAGGTGGGGATAGCACCGGATGCGGACAAGATGCAGACGCCAGAAGGGGAGGAAGGCTGGAGCCTCCCGGCACCCGGCCCATGAACTTAAACTTCCGGAGCCTCCCGGCACCTGCACACCAGCTGCCCCAGGGCCCACCATCTAGGGCCCAGCTGGCAGTATCCCTCCCCAGCCAGGGAAGACCGAAGGAACACTGTCCAGGAGCGACCTGGACACCCAGAGATAACCACTCCGCCACCCTGCGTGGCCCTCTGGCTGCTAGAGGGTCTTCCCACCCCTGCCTCCTGTGGGACCCGCTCCCTATCCAAATCCTGCCGGCAAAGTGCATAGCGCCCTCTGTCACACCCCACACTGAGGGCAGCGTGTGTCTGCAGCAGGGCTGCCCGGGGGACAAGGACGTCTCCATATCCATCCTGCGCTGCCCGTGAACAGCACCAGGCACTCCTTCACAGAGCTTGGTTTATGGGCGCAGCCACTCCTTCTTCTCCCCAAGAACAAGGGCACAGGAGGCCAGCTCTTCACAGCAAACCCTGCGTGTCTTTCCAAACATCTGTAATTGACCTCCTGATGGACAGGGGAACTCCCCTCCTTCCCTGGGACCATCCGTTCTCCTGGTCAGCAGGTGGTGGTGCATTAGGGAAGGGGAGGGGGAGGGGGTAAGATGCCACCAGTCAGGTGTCACCGCTCCCGCAGCCAAGGCTACCTAACACCTACACGGCCCTACTCGACCCCCACAAGTCCATGCGTGCCTCAGTGACCAACCAACAGTGAGACCGAAGTGTGCTTTCTGACGCCAACTCACGGTCTGGAAGTCTTGACTGTTGAAGCTGAACCTTCAGCCAGATGCTGTTTCGCTGGCCCCAGGCTCCTGGGGGCTCCACCTCCCAAAGGCGCTCCCGCTCTTCTGGGTGGGCCAACAGGAACTTCCTGCAGACTGAGGGAAGCAGCCCCGCGTGAGCCAGGCAGGCCGCACACCTTGCACACAGGCCAGCCCACCCCGGGCCTCTGCTCCGATCCACGCTACACACACATCACCTTTCCCGTCCTCTCCTCCCCACCCTGAGCCCACCTTTTGCCCACCCCACGCTCCTCTGCTCGGGCGGCCATAACTCAATACCACAGGCAGGCGGCTGAAACAAGAGACACTTATTTGCTCCCAGTTCTGGAGCGTGGAAGTCCAAGGTCAAGATGTCGGCAGGTCTGCCTCTCCCCTTGGCTTGCAGACAGCCACCTCTGCACTGTGCCCTCGCATGGCCTTCTCCCTGAACCTGTCTGTGTCCTTACGAGGACCTCTTGCTGCCTCTCCTGTTGGGTCAGGGCCCTGCACTCACCGCCTGACTTCGCCCCAATTACCTTCTGAAGGCCCCGTCCCCACGCATGAGCACACTGGGGTTAGGGCCTCACCATGAGACCGGAGGGGCCCCCAATTCACTCCACAGCATCGCCCCACCTCAGGCCCTGCTCCTCCCCCGAGGCCTCCCAGCTCATCCTCTGCAGGCACCGTGACCCGAGTCCCCAGTCATGGGGTGAGCACTTCCGTGTGGCACTGCCCCACATGCAGCCGAGTGTAGTGCTCCCAGGCCTGCAGGTGCCCATGGGGACCCTATCAAGCCCTCTGTAGGCACGTCTGACCTGGGCACAGCGCAGAGGGGGACCTACAGGGCACGGCACTCCGTGTTCACAAGGAGCCAGCCGAGCTAGCAGAGTGCTGGATGGGACGTTCTAGTCTCCTGTCTGGACAGATGTAACTTCACAACCCAGGGAGAGATGG
Organism: Macrotus californicus; assembly: GCA_007922815.1. NCBI lineage: Eukaryota > Metazoa > Chordata > Mammalia > Chiroptera > Phyllostomidae > Macrotus > Macrotus californicus. Next base: position 250,562 of record VMDR010000048.1, read on the forward strand.
CTTCTAATTTAGAATTCTTGGACGACTTGCAGTTTTACATCAGAACATGCAATACCCACAGCACCAGTCCCCAGCCGGCAGCCCCCTGCTTCTCAGCCTGACCCCCCCAACACTGCAAGGGGCCTGTGCACACTCACCCACAGGGCCCATGCCCATATTCCACCCACACCCCACACCCGTCCCACATGCGGAATGGTGGCATGGTCAGCTCCCGGGTGCACAGACCCCTGAGGGGAACCACTCAGACCCTCAGCACCACTGGCAGGAACGCTAGGGGCTGGTGCTCAGAGCTGGTTCAGCAGGAGTAGCCTGCACCCAGGTGGGAACCTGCTCAGAGCCCCCAGACCCCCATCCCATGGAGACAGGGGCAGCTGCCCATCAGAAGTCCCAAAAGCATGGGGCCCTGGGCAGGTGGCCCTCTTGCCCCACTGGAAGGCAGGCCTGCCCTCAGTGAGAGCCAGTCGGTCCTCAGCTGCCAGCCTGCTCGCCCGTGTAGGTGGCACTGCCTTCCCTTCAGCCCCCCGGCACCCCATGGCTTCCGGCTCTGAGGGGAGAGTGATGAACTAGGAGCTTCAAGTGCAAAAGCAAAGGCACACGGGGGCCCAGCACCAGATGTCTGGGTGCTGCATCTCCCCAACATTGCGGAGGCTTGGTTTCTATTACATCTAAATCCAGTTATTTCTTGGGCTGGGAAAGAGCTGGCTCTTCAGATGAAGCACCGAGTCCCGTCTGTGCTGAAGCAGTGGGAGGTTTCTCCGAAGGAAGAGGAGCGTTCCAAGGGCCTGCCCCCCGCCCCCCAGAACTGCCTGGAATACACAGACGTATCCATCACCGTTGCCCAAACGCTCCTACCTGGCGCAGGCGGGCTTACCTTGGTGCATGGCAGGAGACATTGGCCAGCTGACGCCCAGAGCGCTGTCCTCGCGGAAGGTCTCGCAGAAGTCCTGCAGCATGGCCATGCCCAGGCCTTGGCGGCGGTGTCCCCTCCGGACAAACACAGTGTCAAAGACAGGCAGCAGGTAGCATGCACCTGTGCTATCGCCACACAGGCTGCCTGCGGGGAAGGGGAGGGACAGAGACTGTCATCCGGGCCTGCACCAACCTGCCAGGTCCCTGGCGCCAGCTGGAATCAGGCCAGCTTCACACACTGAACTGCCGAAGACAATACGCAGAGGGCTCCAAACCGCCAGCTGCCCCCCAGCTGGCAGACGACCAGCCCACGGCATTAACTGCTGTGAACGCAGCCACCAGACCACAGCGCCCACAGGCGAAGCGAGCCTGGTGACTGAGCAGAGCCGGGCAGCTCGTGCACGCCGATGCCCGAGGTCCCCCGCCTGCCCCCCGCAACTGTGCACGGTTCACAGCGGCCCTTGGACCTGGCGTGGGGCCGGGAGACCCACCGACATGTCTCCAGGGCACGGACTTGTTCCAGCGACTCTCACAAGGGCTCCCTGTGTCCAGTTATGGCAAAGGGCACCCCTCCCAAACAGGCCAAGTCCCGTTTCCCAGAAAACACCAGTGACTTCGCTCAGCGGGGCAGGGTGGGTGACAGTGGCACCCTCTCTTCCCAGTCTCCAACCTGAACGTCATCTTATTGCAGCTGGCACCCACCTGGGGGACTCCGCATTTCCTGCTCAGCGCCTCTATAAATCTAAAACCGCTGTAAAAATAAAATCTATCGATTTCTTAACATACTAGGTATTTTTAAAGTGAAGTTGGACCCTTACCTCACATCATACACAAAAATTAAAGAAAATGGGTCTACACACGAATGTGGAGGGGCAAACCACGAAGCTTTCCCAAGAGCATCTCCACAACCTGGGCCTCCACAAGGAGTGCTGAGACCCACGCCCAAAGCAGAAGCGATGGCGAACCTGACTCCGCCAGATGAAAAGCCGTTGCCTTCAAAAGACACCGCTAAGGAAGAAAAAGACAGGCCACAGAGCCCAAGACGGTGTTTGTGAATCCCGCTTCTGATAAAAAGACGTATCCAAGACACATGTAGGGAACCCTCGCAATGCAAACAAACGGACACAGCAGCCAGTGAAAGGTGGACAGGCGGTCTGAACCAACGCTCTTCGAAGACGACACACAGTGGTTCAAACCGAGACACGCTCACCACCACCAGCCACGGGAGAGTGTGCATCACAGCCACAGCGAGGTGTGACTTCCCACCAGCCGCGGCGGCTACAACCAGAGCGCAGTGACGCACTGACAGGACCGCGGAGAAACGGGGCCCCACACAGTGCCACCGGGAGTGCGCTCCTGCAGCCCCTTCGTCTGGTGACGCGGTGGCTTCGTACAAGGTCAGACACGCACTCACCAAATGGCCCGGCCATCCCGCTCTTCTGGACCCACCCAAGAGAAACGCGGACACGTGCCCACCAGAGACAAGCACGCAGGGCCTCACAGCCACACCACCCATGACAGCTCTGACCGGGAACCATGCCGGGGACGTCCAAACAAAGCGCGGTGCGCTCAGGCCACGGCTCACCGCCCCGCAACAGGAAGGGGTGAGACCACACTAGGAGCACCAGCCTGGCACCATCCCACCACACGGACACACGCCAACGCCGGAGCCGGGATGCAGGGACATCGTGAGCTGTTCCCAACTTGTGAATACAGACTCTTCCTGCGCCAATTAAATCACGCGTGCTCAGTGATTTTTCAGAAATCACTGTGCAAAATAGTAAGACATAAGACATAGCTATTCACTATCTAAATTATTTTATTTGCACACTAACAGCAGCCGTGTTTCAATTCCTCAAAATAAATCCCTCTCTCAACTTGTAGGAAGGGGTGAACAGCAAGAACCACCCTATCGTCCACGCCTGAACAGCGCCCATGCGTGACGAGGGTGGAAGGCACAGGCCACGCGAACTCCCACACGGAGTATTCAAGGGGTGAGTTCAAGAAACCGTTCAGAGACCCCCTGGGTGTCGGACGGTGCGCAGAGAAAGCAGAGGAAAATGTAACTCGGAAAGCAGCAACCGGAACAGGTCAGACCCATTGGCCCGCAGCTCATGGCCCCCAAGGCCACAGAAAACGCGGGGAAACTGCAGCCTCACCAGCTGAAGGTGTCGGAAACCAAATTTTAGCACAAGAACAGCAACTGAAACCTAAAGGGGAAGTCCTAGCAGCACGAGAGCCAGAGAATGGTTCTCAAATCACCAGACCGCAGCTCATCCACCCATGAGAGGAGGAGACCCCGGGGGCCCCAGCACAACTCAGAGAGCAGAGGGGTCCACTCTGGAAGGATGGAACACACAGAATCAGATCTGAGGGTCTGAGGCCTGCCTCAGCGAAGGACATTCCCCAACGTGGGCAGCTCAGCTGGCAGAGCTGAGACCCAGAGGGTCTGAAGGGGGAGGGAGTCCCAAGTCCAAACCCAGCAAAAGCCAGGAGACCACAGGGCAAGTAAACGGACAAATCAGATTTGGTCCACATTTAAATCTTCTGCTCTTTCACACACAGCACTGCACCGAAAGGGAAACGTGTTCAAAACCTAAGCTGACGAAGAACTGCTATCTACACACATAAAGAACGTGCAAAGCTAAATAAGAAAACCAGCAATCCAAAAAGCAAAGGGGAAAAACATCTGAACAGGCGTTTCAGCAGAGGAAGTGCGTGACCAGAAGAGAGCACAGGCAAGGTGGGCACCAGACTGCTGGGATGCTCGGGTGTAAGGCATCTGAACGCCTCATCGCCGACGCTAATGTTGCATGTCAACTGTCACTGAAAAACAGATTTAAAAAATGCAAAGCTATGAAAGCAAACAACCCCAAAGATACTCTAAAGAAGAGACCGACCCCTTCAGCGACCAGCCCTCGTTCCACAGTCACTTCGTGTCCTGGCCCAGAAACGCCATCACCCCGGTCCGCTGCCTGCACCTGGCGGGCGGGCATGGCCCGCCTGCCCCTCCTGAGGTCGAGTCCATCACCCCGGCACCCAGCCTGCCTCTGCACCTCAGCTCGGCCATTAGCAGGCGTATCCATCCCGGCGGCCAACGGGTGACCAAAGAACAGAAATGGGAAGTGCTGTGCCCGCTAAGTTGTTCCACGCCGTCGACTGCAGCAAGGGTTTTCACAGAACACCGCACAGCCTGAGAGGCAGAGGGTCGTGCCCGCAGCCTGTCTGCAGGCGAAGCGAGACGCAGGGTGCACAGGAAGCCCGCACCTCAGGTTTATCTCCATGGCAGCTGTGGTACCGGTAACTGCTGCGCCGGGAGACCACGCACCACACGTGCTCAGCAACCTCTCTGAGGCAGGAGGCCCCCCGGAGGGCACCTGGCGCCCCTACCTTTCACCTTGGCCGTGTAGAATCCAACAGCCGCGCCGTCCCTCCACAGAATCTTAGCCTCCTCCTTCCCGGAGTGAGGCAAAAAAATCATGTCATCGTCGTCCAGTCTTCTCTCCAGTCTCCCGAAAATAACAACGTTGAGGACGAAAAGCACGATCCTTTCCCCAAATGACTGAACCTTTGAAGGGAAAAAAAAAGAACCAAGTGAGATGAGAGAGAAAAATCAGATTTTCAAAACCTTCCTTTGCACTTGGGCACCAACCCACACCAGGCCACGTGAGCCTTCCCCAGCGCAAGGGCCACGACGGGCGTCCGCTTCTCCCCACGGTCTCCCGCCCTGTCCTTGCACACCAGTGGGCCTGCAGGGCAGAGGGCGGGCAGTGCCAGGGCGCCTCAGGCCCCAGGACCACAGACGCGGATGTCAGAGCACAGAGAGCGGTACAATGAAGCAAAAAGCCCCCTCATGGAGGGGCAGGCGAGTGGCTCCAGCAGATGTGCTGGGTGTGTCCAGCAGGAAACCCAATGCTCCACCTCCACCCACAGCCCCGAAGTCCGGCCTCCAAAGGAGGGTCAGCCATGGGCAGGGCCATGGCTGTAGCAAACATAACGGGATGTCAAGGGCCTATGCCCGGTTTCGAGCACAAACTAGAGTCCCAACGGCGAGAACCGCCAGACCCGCAGACCCACCCCGACTTAGGCTAGAAAACAGAGCCGTCCCCCACCCATGGCACTCCCCCGCTCACAGCAAAGTCAGGGCCAACGAAGGAGACACGCATGGCCGACAACAGAGGCCTCGCACCCCCGCACCCTCGGCAGACAGAGCCGACCCACCCGTGCACCCTGCACTGGGCCCGGCTGGAGCCCCTGGATTCCATGCACAGCTCCACGCAGCCACAGAACGCGGCCTGTGATGTGGCTGGCCCGCCACGGACAGGGCGGCAGCACTGCTGCGTGAACAGCACTCCGACAGCGCGGTGGGGTGACTGTCCAGGTGCAGGGTGTCGGCACCTACCCTGCCACACCGCGAAGTAGGCAGCCCTGCGTGGCGCCGTCCACCCGCAATCCTCACCCCCTGCTGGGAAGCCCACTTCATAGGTGAGGTCATGGAGCTCAAAGACAGGGAGCACCCGCAGTTACTGACTCACCTGCCTCCCTCCAAAGCGGGCCCCCCGCAGCTGGGCGAGTGCCTGTCGGGCAGATGGGGACCGGCCAGGGCTTCTGAGGTGCCAGCGGGTGCACCTGTCTGACGGCAGCCGGTGCCTGTCCCTGCGTCCTTACCTGTAGAACTGGCACTTCAGGGAAGGGGCATTTAGTACAAATGCTCACACTGGGTTTTATGCTTACTACGTGACCCTTAAACTTACATCACCATCATCATCATCATCATCATCATCATCATCATCACTTCTAACTGTGGCTTCTTGGCCTGGACTGGCTGAGGGATCTTTAACATCTAACAACCTCCTTGAGCTTCAATTTCCTCGGCTGGTCCAGGGCAAAGCCCACCTACGTGGTGTCTAAAACCTCTGCGGGCTTTTCAACTGCTCTGATAAGGAAAATAAGGCAGCTTGCAGCATCCTAGCAAATGGCACAAAGGGTTCAGTGCCAATAAACTTGTTAATTGGCCCAGAACGCTGACCCCGAGAAGCCCCCAGTGCTGCACCGCAGACAGTGGCGGCCAAATCGAGTTCGGACGCACAAAGAATGAGCCAGTCACAGAACGCGATCGGCATGATGTGGGAGGTTGTAAGTGTCAACTTCTAAAAGCGGACGTTCAGAGGGATGCTGGAAGGGAAAAGCAGGCTGCATCTGGCACGAGGGAAGTATTCCATCAGAAGCTGGCAGGAGGGAGGGAGACGAAGAAAACGCATCTCGTCTGTCCAATTCCATGACCGGGGGGAAGACTAGCAGGTGACAGGGGCCGAGGCCACCCAGACCTGTTTCTGAGAACACACAACTAAGACCTAGTTCTAGTCCCTCGATTAGGACCACTAATCACAGTAACAGAAAGAACATTAAGAAAACCTTTTTTTGGGGGTAGTTGGGAAAGAAAAGCTGGCTAAGAAATAAAATGGAATTAGAAGAAAAAGAAAGTCAACACAGCTCCATAAAAGGAAGCGGGGCTGGCCCCACAACGGCCGGGGCAGGACGGAGCTCCGTGACATGGCGCTCTCAGTGGAAAGAAAAATAACCCAAGTGTCTCCGCACTCACAGCTTGGGCCACGTTTTCGGAAAATGTGGGGGTTTCCTTGTCTGAATGCCTTAAACTGCAAAGCAGACTCTTCCTAGCAGTCAGAACACAGGCCCCTAAGCACCCCCGGCCCCCCCCCATACAAAAAGAGGCTGGGAAAGCCCCCTAACTGGTCCATCAGGCAGCCACACCGGGACGTCACCATGCTGGCTAGCTCCCAGGCCACCGTGGCTTTGCTGGACCCTCCCTCCCTCCCTCCCTCAGAAGGAACCAGCCACACCGACACCCTGAACTCAGACTCCCAGCCGGTCCAGGCCTGCTGTGCAAGCCCCCAGTCTGCGGCGCACCACGACGCAGTCCTAGAGACGAATCCCCGGGGGGGCCTGCTTTAAATTATCAAACTGGTGACGTTACAACAACTCTGAAAACCCGTCGCAATGTCCGCTCCAAATGACACTGCTCACCTTCATCAGCCCTTCTCGGGCAGGGTCCGAGGTCCGCAGCACGTCTTCGGTGGCCCACCAGGACTCCTTCATGTAGACAGCCACAACTGAGGAGAAAGCCAAGAGGAGATGACATGCACACAGCCCGTGCACCCCAGAGGCACAGCCCCAGCAGCCACGGCCGCCACAAGGAGGGCAGATCACACGTGGGGAGAGCGGGCACTGTTCCTAGAGCTGCAGTGTGCGGAGAGCACCGACCAGGGCACAGAGTGACCACCCTCACCGGGAGGGGACGTCACAGACGTCCTCACAGACGGCCTGCGTTGGCCCCAGATCAGGATGCATCCTGACGCTGCAGGGTCTGCAAGCTGCACACCAACGCTGACAAATTCCAGGCTGGGAGTTCCTTGTCATTTCGGGCCCAGGCATGTGCCCCCACCGGGGACTCCCCCGCTTCAGTTAGTACACCCAACATCATCCACGGGCCTCCGTGAGCCATCCGAGAGCACCCCCCACTGGAGCAGTAACTCCTTACAGCGGACGGAGCCACGAGGGCCCATCAGGACCCCAAGGCCACAGCTGACGTTCTTGTCCACTCTCAGGGCCGCACGTTGGAGTGGGGGGGTCTGCACTAACATGTAATGGCGTGTACCCACCGTGACAGGGCCACATGGAGGGTTTTCCCTGCTCCAAGAGTCCCCTGTGCTCTTGCTACACACCCCTCCGCCCGCAGTCCCTGGTCTCTACTGTCCCCACCATTCTGCCTCTCCCGCCGCATCAGGCAGGTGGAACAGACCCTGCGAGGCCTTTCCGGACGGGCCTCTGTGCCTCGGTGACAGGCACGCACGGCTCCTGCACATCCTACTCTGCAGCACGCTCTTGAGCACCAGACCCTGTCCCACCAGACAGATGCTCTGCGGGTCATTTCTCCTGTGGTAGCTTCCTCACGCCCCTTCTGCCGCCACTTTTACACCTGCTTCTCGCACCAGGGGCCTGAACCCAAGGGGTCCAGAAGCACAAAATAAAAAGATGCACCTCCCCAGCCAAACCCTCTCAGCTGCAGGGCGGGAGGGAAAATGGTGCCGTGGGGTCAGAAACCAAAGTCCTGAGTGAGTTCAAGACTTTAAAGGAAAGTCTGCAGACCAACCGGGTCAGGCTGCCACTGCCTTCTTCCCTGTTCCTCCTGCTCTCTGAGCAACTTTGGGAGAAAAGTCGGTGAAGCCCAGGGTTACTCAGGCTTGAGCCAGCTGGGAAACACGGGCTCTGCACAGCCAGCCCCCCCTTACCCCTACAGACCAGCAGCACCCTGGCTCTCGGGGTTATCAGAAGGTCCTGTGATGGATTCCACCAGCTTATCAATAATTAACTCATACCTGGGGCTCATCAAACAGCTGTGATCCTTCTCACTGCCTTCTAACCAGGAAAACAAACACACACACACACACACACACACACACACACACACAGCCCTTACAAGTATACCTGCTCCGGGAAATTTACAAAGGAACCAGCCACAGCGATCTCCATGGTCCCAGCTGAGACCACACGCAAAGCTGTGAGGGGTATCTATGCCGCTCCGAAGCCACGTGCTTCCAGCCACAAGACGGGCATTTTCACAAAGTGTCTGCTTCCAAACGCCAGGTTCAAGGGCAGGAGGTGTGGGTAACACCTGAGGCGTTTTCTGGAAATCCCCTCAAATCATAGCTCCACAGCAGGGCCGCAGCAGTTTGGAAAACATTTGGGAACTTCACTTAAAGGGCGGTTATGTAAGAAAAGGGCTGGAGTGAGACTTCCTGGAGCTTATGAATATTTACTACACCACATCCTTGAAAACAACCGAGGAATTAAGTGCCGCATTAATAGGAAACAGATTTACAAGAGTCAGTCGTACGCTCACATTACGCAAACTGGCTGAAGACCTCGAACCAGAACGTTAGGAAATGCTGAGGAAAGGCCAGGGGAGGGCTGCTCATATGTGGGCATTTTCCGAAAGCTGGCGAGTGACATTTCTGGGGTTTCTGACCAGGCAGGCGTTCACTGGGGAGTTCCTGGGGGTGCACCTTGCTACCCACCTATTGTGTGTCCCCACCCAAGGTGGGGGGGGGAGTCCCAAAGTCATGGCAACACTGAAGGCCTGGGGCTACCACAGACGCTTGGAGACCAGGGCCTAGAAGTCGATGTCCTGCACCTGGACCAGAGGCACTCACCCAGATCAGCCACCCTGGCCTCGGGGCAGCACCGCCCCCCGACCCCCAGACCAGACAGCCAGCTATGCACTCTCCAGGCTGGGCAGCAGCAACAAGGGAACAGCCCGCCAGTCAGGAAGGCCGCCTGGGGCTGCAAAGTGGCCGTGGAGCAGGGCTTCCGTGGGGTACAAACCAACACACAGGGCAGAGGGCAAAGTCCAGGGCAGGTGGGGGTGGGCGGGGGTGGGGAGCTGGAGGGGGCCCCCTTTGCAAACTGTGGTTGAGACCGAAACCCCCACTTTCACCAGATGCATCATTTAAGGAGGGCTAACTAATTAAGGGTTGGTTTGGGGTTTTCTTTTCCTTCTAATTTCTCATTAAAAAGGTCATACCTGATCATTATGGGAAATCTATAAAATACAGAAACACGTAACAAAGGTGAACTTTTCTGAATGGATCGAATTTAAACTGAGACTCCCTTGAGATCAGAGACAGATGCTTGGGCCCCTCAGTACGCTGGGCTCAAGGTGGAGGGATGGACCAGAACCCTTCTCTCTCCCCACCGCCCCAGACCCCCGCCCCCTATGACACGAAGCAGGGCCAAGCTCTCCGGAAAACTCACTGAGAGGAGCAGAAAGTGGTCACCAGTGGTCTCATCACAATGCAGAGGAAGGACACCTGAGTCACCGCCAGAATCAAATCCCACCCAACCGTCACCTGGCACAAACCTGCCACCCCGCAGAGCAGCCTGGCCCCGGGCCAGTCACTTCACCAGCGGAGGCCTCCTCTCCTCCTCTGTCCCTGGGGGGTAAGGGCTGCGGTGACACTCCGACCAAAGGGCCCCCCTGTGCGGGCAGTCCGTGCATGTGGCTAATGACAACGGCTAACGTGGTCCTCAAATGCAGACCTATATCCCGTCTCTGCGGGCAAGGGGCTGTCTACTGCTTTTAACACAGAATAAATCACGACATGTCAATGAGCAGAAACAGCACTGTTTGAGCTCTACAAGCTGAAAACAGGCCACTTCTGCTTGACGCTGTGCTAAGTCCCACCTCAGCGGACGGCCACCATCTCCCAGGTATTTGGCTCCACTAGTTGTAAACTCCAAATCGGAAGTGCATTTTTTAAGTCCATTATCAACTACCTACCTGTCTTTGTGTCCTGGGGGCAGACCAAGACCAAGATTTTGTGATGAGGTTCGTCACGATGCACAGTGCAAAAGCAAACGGAGGGAGCCTCGAGTTTAACCTGGAAAAAAATAACAACAAGATCGCCATGTTGTTCTCTCAGCACAGGAAGAGCGTCAGAAATCTCTTCATGATGAGCCATCGCTGAAAGGTCACTGTCACACACAGGAGATTCTGACAGGACGCAGGAGACGCAAAATGGAAAACTCGCCCACTCTGAGTCAGACGCAAAGGGCACCCTGGCAAAGGCTCTCTGCCGTCACCTGCCCAGCACACCCACTCCTTCCCTGGTTCACGTGCCATCTACTCAGGTACAATTCAACACCCACTCGGGCTCTCCCTTTCATGTGCTTCCTGGGGCCTCGGTCTATGACAGCAGAGGGCCATGCCTGCCACACCGGCCTCCATGGTCATCCTGGGGCCACTCCATGGACAGGCCTACGTGTCCAGCATGATGCCACCTGGAGAAGCTCGGGCCGCTCTGGCTCTGCAGGCTCTGCCCCAGCTGCCCGGCAGCCCTGGCACAGAGAGCCTCAGCGTGTGTTTACAAGTGACAGGGGCACCCGACAGAGGTCTCTAACTGATGCTGGGACGGTCCCAGGATGCTTCTCTCAAGCGCCCACATCCCAAGCCTTCTCTTTGACTGTGAAACCCACAGCTCCCAGTTCCTGGGCCAAGTCTGTTTTGAAAACCAAGGAGGGTAGAGGAAGACGAGACACGAACGTGTGGGCTGAGTGAGAGGGGCAGGTTGCTTCTAAAAGTCTGCAGCAGGCCCCCGAGGTTGCAGGGAACTGGCTCTGTACACAGCCAGAGGCCTGCAGACACCTCCCTGCCCACCTCCGGTTGCCTCAGGGAAGCGTCCCCACGGCGGCCCTCCCGTAGCAGCGTGAAGTGCCGGCCGGCTCACCCAGCAGACATGTCACAAGGCTGTCACAAAGCACAGGGACAAAGCACTGTGCCAACGGGAAGGAGGCCATTGCAGACAACCTTGTGTTCAGAAAGCACACGAAGAAACAGACACCGAAGGGAGACGTGTCGGAATGATGACCATGGCAAACTGTGGGTGATTTTATTTTCTCTGGCCTCGGCCATCGTGCCCAGATATTTTACACTGAGCATGCGCTGTTCTGACCAGAAAAATCAGTGTGTATGACTGCATTTTAAATGGGACAGGACCACCGCAAGACTGAAGACAGGGTAGATTACGGAAAGAAAAGACTTTTCAGGAAGACCAGAGCAGCATGCTGTGATACAGCCTTTCTTCGTGTTTGGGAAAATCTCTCTAGATTCACAAAGAAAAATTATATCTGCTAAAAGCCAAAAGGAGGTCCAACACCATCCCCAATTAGACTCCTTCAGCCTGATAAGTGGCAGGAAATCGCTACCACTTCTTACTGAGCTGAGGCTGTCCCAGGCCTGCCAGGACACCAGATGATTGTCTCCATAAGACGTTCTTTAGGAGGGGAGAAGTGAAGAGATATGCAGTCATTCCAGTGTTTCCAGTACATTAAAACAACCTCATTTTGGTAACTGTCTTATTTTATTATGTTTTCACTAGTAACACTGAAATTATTCACACACTGAACATACACTATTTTAGGCTTTTAGAAAGTAATGTAATCCACAAAGAAGCGTGAAATAAAAGATGATCGAAACCTCACCCATCAGTCCTACAGGGCGTATGTCACCACAAGTCTCAGGTCACCTAGCATTTCCAACACCCCTCCAAGCTGCAGCCACCAGCCCCACCCACCCCCAGCCCACCTAAGGGTGAGCCCTGGCCAGGACCACGGGCTTGCTTTCCTTTCTGCTCCAGCCTCCACTAGGGGGCGCTAAGAGTGTGCGTGGACAGCGGCCTCCTCTGCGGAGGAGCCCAGCAAACACCCGTGGGAGCTGGACTCTTGCAGGAGCTGGCTATAAATCTCAAGGAAGCCGCACTGTATGAACTTCGCAGACCATGTGCTCACTCGCTCTGGAGCAACTCCGACAGACTGAAGCGAGACACTCTCCTCCCCACCAACTCCGCCGGCCGGAGAGCAACGTCTGGTCGGAGTAAAATCTCACTTGTACACAAGAATTGTCTCTTTCAACAAACCAGCCTCAAATCAGAAAGAAAGGTGCCGACTCGAGTGCAGCCCCCAATTCACACATTCTTCTGACGCACTGCAGCGGGGGCGGGGGGAGATCTGAAAAATAACACGACGTCTAACTCTGACCGCCCCCCAGGCTGATACAGGATCCCTGTCCGTCTCCAGCCCTCCTCGTCCATGTTCACATGCAATCCTACCAGTGCCAAACAGCGTGAGGACAGCCACCCATCCCGACTGGTACAACATCATTCCAGTCTCAACGTTTCAGATCTGGGCCAAACCTTAGAGATCACAGCCTGACTGGGGAAGCTGAGGCCCAGCCAGGCAATATATACAGTATCTCAAGTGATGCTCATAACCACAGTATAAGGCCAGCTTTGTCACTACCCCAGTTTTAGAGATGAGAACACCAAAACCAGAGAGGTTAAGACACTTGCTCAAGGTCACACAGCCAGTAAGTGGTAGACGTGGGATTCACAACAGGCTGCGTGCTCACTGCCTGGCAGAACCGGGCCTCTGTGCTGGACTCCAGAGTCCCAGTCCAGGATTCCTTCTGCTTCTCAAGGTAAAATTAGTACAGTATTCATTGTATAAGGTTTCTCCTTTGAAGCTGTAATAATCTTTCATTAACATCTTATTTTCAAACAAATCAGATTTTTCCAAACTCTAGCAACAAGGAAGAGCAGACATACCTGCTCCCCAGTGGGAAGGGCGAAGATCTCTGCCACGGGCCGTGCTCCCACCCTCAGCGTGGCGTAGTAAGCCAGGGCGGCTTCCCGGTACCCGTCGGGGTCATCTTCCAAAATGTCCACTGGGTAACCGCCTGCGAGGGGAAAGAGAAGGCAAGACGCGCTGTCAGTCTGACTCTTTTGTGAAAGGGAAAGTCACTTACTTCTTGAAGATTTTTTTTTAAAGCATCCAAAAGGACACTTGCTTTAAAAATTATGTTCACCTATTTTTTTTAATGAGAAAGAGAAAAGCAGTGCAGCAGCAGGCAGCAAAGGAAAATAAAAGCCTTTCCTGATGGCAGCATTGGCACCAGCCCCAAGGAGATGGGAGGCTGCACGTGGACCCTCTCAGAGGGTATATACCGAGCGCACCGGAGCCCCTGCGGGCTCTACCGCCTGGCTGGACCAGAAGGGGGCACTCAGGGGCCTTTAGGCAGGAAGTTCAGAATTGATCCTGAGAGCGGGGTGGCATGGGCCTGCCCCTGCGGAGCAGGACCCCAAGGACCAGTGGACTCTCCCTCCAGGCAAAGGATTCCCAAATACCTCGGTGCCCATGCCACAGTGCAGCAGCCCCATTCAGTTCCCCTTTAAAGTCTGGAAGTGAGGCATAGGCCCCTGTACCCCCCACACAGGGCCTGCTGCACCCCAAGCAGCTTGAGGGACAAAGGGGAGGCCGAGACTCTCAGCCTTTTGGTTCTAATTGGTGCTCTTCTTCCAGGGAAGTTCCCCCACCAGAGAAGCTCAGCACTTCCCTCATACACAGAAAACGTCTGGGTTAGCACTCTGCAAACCGGGCCAGAGTGAACAGCAGCGGGAAAGGCGGGAGAGGGGGGGCGTCCAATGCCAGCCAGGGAGGGGGCCCCTCTCCCCAACCCCGAGAGAAGGAAGACCCCTCCCCAACCCTGAAGGGACACACACACCCCTACCCAAATGCCAGGGAGGAAGGAAGCCCCGAGCCCACTCCCCACGCCGCAGAGGCACGTCTGGGAAGCACGGAGGGGCCTGAGGAAGTAAACAGGTCAGGGGCGTCTTACACACAACACACGCCGGAGGCTGAGCCAGGCCGCCAGCTCACTGTGGTGGTGATGGAAGGCAGACCCAGGCAGGGGCTCCCAGATGTGAAGCACTAACAGGCTCTGATGGCTTGGACTGAACAGGAAATATTTGTCCAAAGCCAAAAGAATATAATCTCTTCACTGCAGTGTAAAATGCTTTTATGAAAGAAAGGCCCCTGGTTGAAACGATAATTCATTGCAGGCTGTAAAGAAATGGAAATCCCCAAACGAACCCCAACTTTAAGAATTCACTGTAAGCATATGTCGGCTGTAGTCACCCAAGACACAAAAGCCTTCTTCTAGGGAAAATACTTCCGTCACTCCGGATCTTCGCACCAAAGCTTGAGCTCCCAGGGTTGCTTGTAAGGCGTGCCACACCCCGAGCCGGGCCTGGAACCCCTGAGGACCCGCCAGCCACGGCCGGGGAAGCCACGGCCGGGGCCTGACACTCGAGGGTTTCCCAGCATTCCCCAGTCCTCCCTATGTAAACAGCAACGCCAGTCAATGAGACCCCCCCCCAGGCCCTGAACTGAACCACTGGTGAAGTACCAATTGCAGAGCGTTCTCTCCAAAGCCTGCCTCACCGCAAAGGTTGGGGAATTACCTCATTGCAGCAACGTGTGATTTTTCTCGCAGGCAAACGTAATGGAGGCTCTGGGGACTTTACTCTGCCCTCTCAGAGTTTCACCAGAGGTCTCTGCCCACTGGAAACTGGGCGACATTTTGTCCTTGGAAAAGCTGGCTGGAGTCATGCGACCTTTTCAGTAATGGGGACTGTCATTCTAAAGTCACAAAAAGAACAATTCCTGCTCATGATGACACGAGAAAATATTTAAGAATGCAAAATTATAAACCAGTGCTCGACTTTTGTTTTTGAAATGGTTAGGAGTAGCTATTGCTTGTGCAACATGTTTTATTTTCGCTTTTGTTTCTACAGAAGCAGTGTGTTTTTCCCTTCAGAAATTAATTTTCTTCTAAGAGGAACTTCTTGTAAGGGATCCCCGTTACAGAAGAAACCTGCCGTGGGGGGTGCAGTGCCTGACTCGGGGCTTAGCAGGGAGCGTGGAGGCTGGAATCTCAGCAGAGAGAAGAGGCTGCGGTGGGGACAGGGCTCGAGACATCTCGGTGGGGGTCTGAGCATGGAAGTTCCACACAGCCAGGGCGCAGGGTGGGGCCTGCAGAAAGGAGACTCCCAAATGCCACCTCGGCTGCTCGGAACTCAGGCCCAGCCATTCATCAGGGCCCCCAGTTTCTACAGAGGCCCGGGTTTCACTGCGCGGTCCGATTCCCAGAGCCGTGTGCCTGTGTGCTTCCGGGGAACGCAGTGCTCACCAACTCAAACTGCACGGTGCACCTCCAGGGCATCCAGCACGGGAGGCCGGAAAGCTGAGCACCGCTCTCAAAGTAGGGCTGCATTTACTGTCCCGTAACAGCACTGATACGTGCGGTGGGGAACACCTGAATGCCCACCACTGGGCGAGGCAATGCCTGCCATGCACCCAACACCATGGAATCCAAGGTCTGCGTGCCTTTCACCATGACTTTCCCCGCCTCGGGCCAGCATTCCCATGAGGGTGCCCTGAGGAACAGGAGCCCCACAAGCCGTGCTGCAGAGGGGCCTCGGGGGCTCGGAGCCTGTCGGCAGTCCGAATGTTCAGAAATTCTGCAGCAGCAAGGTTTGCTCAGCCCCACATCTATGGCCCAAACTTACTCCACTGGGGACCCCTTGTTCCTGGGCACTGACTGGCAGATGACAACACACCCCTTAGAGAAGAGGGCTTTGAAATCCTGACTGAGCGAGAGGACATCCATGGCCAAAGTGACAGCAAATCCGCCAGGGCTGGGCCGGGGGCTGGGTGCCAGCAGAGCGAGCCATCACATGGAGAAGCAGAGAACAGAAGGTGAAGCAAATACACACCGGGCTATTTTCGTTGGTTTTTGAAGAGCCTCTGATTGCCAAAACACTCCTAGCGAAGAAGTGAAAAAGAGTTGGAAGGCAGAACGCAGAATATGTTAGAACGCTGTGAGCAGATGAGCACAGCCGTCAGGGAACGAGGCAGCTCTGGGTCGGTGGGGGGTGGCGAGGAGGCTTCGTGCCGGTGATTGACAGGGCGCCTGTTGTTCTGTTACCACACACTCGGTATTGGCCAATGTGCGACTCGTCATTCCCTTGGCTGGGACTAAACCCCTTGTCCCAAATCTGAGGTGGGAAAACATGCAGATGACTGTGGGTGCCACCCACACAGGAGTGTATGCAGCCCCCACTGCTTCTGATAGAAGGTCTCCCAGCCCGAGCTTCGGCGAGTCTCCCTGTAGGCAAGTGATGCGAAGACAAAAGGGCCTTTCCCCCAGAATCAGGCACCAAGGTATGAGGCGGGCCTGAAACACACTGCTCCTTGTGTGTGCAGAGAGGTGTCACTCTTGGGGACACCTGGGGAGCGTTCTCTGGGGCAGACAGGAGGAAACATATTCGCAGACATCTGCTTCCTTGATGAACGGTGACAGAAGAGGGGTGCTCACTGACAAACAATAAGAAGGTCAGGCCTTTCTCGCCCTTGAACTTGAGCCGCTCCATCCCATGTGGCCATCACTACAGGGCCCTATCAGACCTTCACCAGGATGGAAGAGGGCTCTGGCGCGTGCTCAGAACTCAGAAAGCCTGACTGTGTCCTGAATTTAACTGACCAAGAACTCGTAAAAATACCGAGCCCTGGCATCGGCCACACCAGCACACAGGGAGGCCCAGACGCAGGGGGGACAGCTGCAGGGGACCAACTGTCCAGAATGGAACGGGCCTCTACCCGCACAGCACAGGACGAGGGAAGGGAAAGTCGCTCCTCACCCCTGTGCTTCCACCCATCGATCACAGAGCCACAGCCCTCAGAACTACCCCGCGCTCTGTGCGTGTTCACCGACTTCCTACACCTGCACCTGGAAGTCGCCTCCCTGCACGTCCACCTGCTGCACTGAGAACGGCAACGGCCCGAGGAGGAGGAGGAAAAATGGTTTCTACCTGCCGCCCAAGTAAGGAGGGGTTGAAAGCAGACCAGTCCTCAGTCTGCACGCCCAGTTCTAGACTGTCGCTGAACACGTATAAAACACCTGCCATGAAACAGTCAGCACAGAACCAGACGCACAGACATCGCGAATGCTGGAATCATCCAACACACAAGACACAGACATGAAATATGCTAAAGAAGCTTAAACAGGGAATTTAAAGGGCCAAGATTTTTTCAACTGCACAACAAGATTCTAGGGGAAAGGAACAGATCTTCTAGAAATGAACGCCTTAAACAGCCAATGAACCGAAACACATTACATGAAGAAACTGCCCAGAATGCAGCACAGAAAAACAGAACAGGCAGAAAACATGCTCGGCAGGTTAAGAGACCTGGAGAGCAGAATGATGAGGGCTGGTAACAACGTGACTGAACTCCCAGAAGGAGAAAAAAAGCAATAAAGAGCCAAGATTTCAAGAAACAACAATTGAATATTTTTCAGGGTTAATGAAAGATATCTACCCTCAGATTCTGGAATCCCAATCAACCCCAAAGCAGGAAAAAGAAAACGAAAAAAACCCACCCAAACTCGCTGTGGTCAAACCGCAGAACAAACAGGAAAAGGTGGCCACAAAAGCAGCTGGACAGGACACCCAGACCCCCTGGCCACATACACGGACAGCCACCTCCCCAGCAACCGAGGACGCCCGCAGACAAGCGCAAACGCGTCTGAGGCCCCCAGGAAATGCCTTCACTCTCCACCGTGTGGAAGTGACTCCCAAGAACGGGAGTGAAACAGGAACATGTGTAGAAAACCAGAACGTGCGTAGGCTGACTGCCAGCATATCCTCACTTCATTTCTAACGGACGCCCGCCAGGAGAAAAGAAAATGACCTCCAGAAAAAGCTGCACCGGAGGGAAAGGGAGCAAAGGAGCTAAGACCCCTGGACAAAATCCAAGCCAGTGCTGAAGCAGACACCTCGTCTGAGGGACTCGAAGTGTCGTAACAGACTCAGGTGCTGTGTGACAGCAGCGTACAAACTGGGAAGGGGGTCATTAAGGGTGAAAGCAGCCAAGACCCTGCTAGGACTCCAGAAAAAGCTTAGAACTGGTTAATTTCAGAAGCAATTGGGGTTAATATGCACATTACAATTTCTAAGTGAGCCCCTAAAAGAACTGAAACACAGATATTAAACTTCAAAACAGGAGAGACAGAAAATGGAATTAGGGCAAGAATGGGGGGAATCTCAATTTACAAGAAGGCAAGAAATGGAAACAAGATGATGTGTGTTGAATTAAATGCGTATTTAATTGTTACTCATTTAAATTCATCTTTATTTCAGTATTTAATGGTTATGATTAAAAACAGATATTCATCAACGAATAACTAGACTAGGTTTTTGGCAGGACAGATTTTGTTTCATTAGTGTGTTCACCCCACGTAGTTTTTAAGATTTTAATAATGTTTATTTACTATTCTCGTGTTGCAAAACAATGTCAGGCAACCTTTCCTTCTACATAACTTCCTTTCCAAGATGCTCTAATAGCCTCAGCGTGGGCAGCACATGTGCGTTACGGAAGCCACTCGCTGGGAAACACGAAGGTGAACACAGACAATGTGCAGGGCGTTTGACCCTCCTGCCCACCCACACACAGGCGCCCACAGTGCACTGAGGGGCAGCGCCTGCAACCCCGGGCGAGGGGCAGGCAGACAGCAGGGCGAGGGCAAGGCTTATGCAAAGGTGAGGGCTCACAGCACGGGCTGCTCAAGCACGTACCACTGAATGAAACATTCAGGGACTCTGACTACGGCTTATTTCAACGAAATGCAAGAAAATGATCACAGCTTTCTCTCTCTGTTAGTGGACTTTGCAAGTAGGGGTTAGAACCTTGGTTTCCAAGAAAAGCACATTTATCTTCATTTCTGCCAGTCAAGGAAACCCTGTGGTCTAGGAGATGTGGGGCCCTGGGAGCCCCAGGCCTGGCGGCGCAGCTCCGAAGGGGCACGTAGGCATCAGAAGAGGCATCAGAGAGCGTCTGGGCCTGGCCAGGCTGCAGGCCCGGGGCAAAGAGGACACGCAGGGCTGCTGGCCCGGGACTGTGAGAAGGCTCCCGGGGCGGGGGGGGCATCGAAGGGGGAGGAAAGTCGTGCCTGGGCTTCAGCACACAGTGGCCTCTGGTGTCACACACACTGTGCGTCCCACCCACCAAGCTTGCTGACGGCTGCCTTGGGACTGAAGCCCCACGGCAAAGGAGGGGGTGCGTTGAAAGCAGGGCCTCCGCAAACCACCACTGTGACCTCAGAGTAAGCGTCATCCGAAGGCCCCAGGCCGTCAAGGGCTACTTACTGGCAGTCACTGAACTGCAGCCGCCACCCCCCGACCAGGAACCCTGACCGTAAAGTCTCGAGACACGGGGGAGGAGGGGCATCTGGCCAAGCACTGTGAAGGGATTTTGCCCTAAAATTGGTTTCTAAGCCATACGACACAGCAGAAAACACAGCCATTTTCTAGAGTACTCTGTTTAGAACCTCCCCGGGCCAGGCTACAAACAGGAACGTCATCAGAGGAACGGGGAGCCAGCTGCTGTCGGTCACCGAACTAGGGTTTCAAAGGTCAGAAAGACAACGCCTCAGTGCCCACTGCCATCCCTCCCACCCCTGGCCCGAGCCCTGACCACCGGGTCATTCACTCCGTCCTGCCAGGAGGAGGTCAGGAGCCAGCTATGCCTGGCCTGTCTCAGGCTGCAGAGATCCCCACCTGACACAGGTATCACACAGCCCCTGAGTTGTACAGGTCGGGGAGAACCAGGCCCGTCCATGGCATGGGTGCCATTACGTGGCAAAGAATCACCACCTACAGAACGGGGACACACAAATACCCGGGCCACCAGGAGGACCCACTCAGCACCCAGCCCTCCCCAAAGAGCAGGGTCCCTAGAAAGACACTCTGGGAGACATGTAGACCAGGGGCACCCCAGGGGCGGCAGGCAGCTCGCATCACCCCACATCCTGATGCATCCAATCTGCAGAATGGCCCTCCCAGCAATCTGTCCTGTAGCCTGGGACCCCCATGAGGGGCTACCGTGTGGGGTTAGAAGTGACCACAGGACCTCACCGCCACGTGGACTCTCCAGATGGCCTTGGCCCTCCCCTTCCCTCCCGACGCAGGAATGGAGACTCTCCAAAGGCCACAGAGCACTCAGCGACCGTGACAAGAGCCCCGATGCCAGCCCTGCCCTGTCGCTGCCCCAGGGAGGCTCTGTCCCCCAGGCACTGAGGCCCCCAAACCTGCCAAGCCCATGTTCCTCTGCGGGGGCGCACCTGCACAGCTTGCACTAGGGGAGACCCCAAATGGCTGATGAATAGTTGACATATTTGAAGTCCTGTGTCAACACGGTGTCGTCTCTGAGGAACTGGCCCATAGCTTACTCCCTGCTGAGCCTCCAGTTTTGGGGGGCTGAGGGGCAGGGCCACACTACGAGCCTCCCCCCATGCCAGGTCCCTTTCTATGGGGAATCAGACCCCCCCCCCATTTGAATCCCAATGCTGCCACCTATCAGCCAGGAGACCTTAAGCAAGTCACTTCACCTCTGTGCCTCAGCTTCTTCACCACTGAAACAGGGGTAACAATGGTGTCTGCACTTATTATCTATGATGGGGTCAGCGAGGGGGACGCTTGCCAAGGTCTCAGCATAGCACCTGGCACACAGCCAGTGCTCCTCAGGGTCAGTCTCCCAGAAATGATTTCCAAGCTCCCAAAAACCACAAGGGAAACGTCGCCTTCCTCACTGACACCACTGCTCCAAGCTCAGCCTTCTCCCTCTCCTTGGCCCGTCTCGAAAGAGCAGGGGCGCCTGAGAGAACGTGTGTGGCCCTGAGGCACGCCTCGAATGACTATTGGGGGTGTTCCCGAAGCCCCCCCCCCCAGTCCTTAGGTGGGAAAAATCTCCATCTCATGCACATAGAAGTCGACATCAGAGAGTAAGCTGTTCTTGCCCCATGTGAACTGGTTACCGCTCTTACTACCCACTCACCAGCCATGCCAACCAACATTTCAGAAGGGACCGCATAAAAAACTCAAAAAGGAAAGAGCACCGTCACCTCTGAAAGCAGAGGCAAAAATGCTCTGTCAATGTCCAGACCAGTGAGAACTTCCATGAGGACCGGGACTGATTCATCCGACTGGCGAGTGGGCACCTTCCCTCCAGAACTCACTTGCCATCAGAGGGAAAACCGCTGGAAGTCACAGCCCTTAAACACAGGTCCTAAAAACAGCTACAGCCAGGCCTCACTTCAGGCCCTGAGTAGCTGGAGGACGGCAGCAGAACCAGTGGGGTGCAGCAGCTTTGCCACAGGCTGACTGACACAAACAAGAGCTGGGCGCCCACTGCATCCTTAGAGTAAAACCACATCACAATCAAGAACCAGCCAGCAGCGCCGTCAGCCCCACTTAAGGATGGGGATGTGCTCTGAGAAACGTGTCCTTAGGCCATTTCTTGCAAGATGTGTGAACCGTCAGGGGACGTCCCCTGAGCAAGCTCCGGAGCAAACACTCCCTCTTTCACAGGGCTTGCAGAAAAACCTCCGTCCCGCTGTGCCCCATGCTTTCTCTCCCCCAGAAAGAGCGGCGCAGGGCCCCACTCAGCCTGGAGGCAGCGTCCTCCAGGTGGTGCTCAGAAAACCAGACTCCACTCCCGTGGCACCTGCTGCCTGGGGCGAAGCTGGCCGTCCCCAAGGGGGTGGGAGGGGCGCCTGCGCTACCCTCAGCTGCACCGTTCTGTGTCACAGACAAGGCCATCGAGGCATAGAGCTGCCAAAGCCAGGTCAGCGGCTCAGACACCAGGTGGCCCAGGGGGGAGCCCGGAGAGTCGGGGTCTACTCCTCTCAGGGAGGGAGCGCCAGAGCCCCACCAGCCCCGCACCCGACGTCCTGCCCGCCCACCTCTTTCCCTGGAGGCAACAGGTGCACAGATCGTGGAGCCCTGGCACCAACTCAGGGAAAGCTGCCCTGGCCCCCGGGTGCCGTTTATGGGTTTGCAGCGCCAGGGCCCGGAGAGATCCGGCCAGCCCAGCCATTGAAACCCGACACTCGGGGAGGGGCCGATGGGCACACGAGGACAAGCAGGCTTGCAGGGCTGGCCCCGGCTCCCCTTACCTGTGGCTAGGCAGGCCGGGCCAGCCTCCATGCTCCCGTCCAGCTCCCACACCCGCTGCGAAGCCACGCCCCGCCCACCGACTTCACCTCCGAGGCTCCACCCCCGCCCCCAGGCGCACGGGCTCCTTTCCCTGGGGCTGCACCGACCCTTCCCACCGCCACCTCCACAGGTGTCCCCAGCGGCACAGCCGACACCACACAGGCTTCATCGCTAGCGACCCCTGGCTCCCAAACAGTTTGCAAAGCGAGTTTGCCACTTCCAAGTATTTAATTCCTCTTCATTCTTTGGATTAGGAAACTGTGGTGCCCCCACCCCTCACCAGGGCCCTTGGGCCTTTACTGGGCACCCCCTCTCCACGCCCCCTCCCACCTCCTTCTGTTCCTGTGGACAAGAAACATTCGCATGATCCCTTTGCGAAAATTCACAGAGTTGAGAAATGAAAGGTGCCCATGACAAAGGACACCCAGGAATATGTGCTGCCCATTCCACAGTCACCCTCCCTTTCCCTGACAGCTGTAAAGCTGCTGCTTCTGCCGGTAACTAATTCTTTCAAAGTCAATCTTCAAGCTTACACTCACTTGAAACAGCGCAAGTCAATAGGCCCTTGTCTCCCCAGCAGGTCTTGGCCTGACTCAAGGTGCTCCTCGCAGGGGAAGGGGGAGCGGGGCGGGGTTTTAACGCCAGCAGCCTGGGACCCCAGGCCTGGGGTCTGGTGGGTCAGTGAGCACCTCCCCTCTCTGGTTGGCAGCTCTGACGTTTGGGGACTGGTCCCCTGGCGTGCATCCTAAGCCCTCTGGGCCTCTGTCCCTGATTGGGTCTGGCCCCCATCTGCCTGCCTTGTCCCTCCACTCCAGCAATTAGTTGCTGGGGCATTGGGGGGGAGCCTTCCACCTGAGGAAGGCCAGGGCAAGCCCACACAGACAATGACAAGTGGCTCCAGCCCTGTTTCCCTTGCACAAGGCTGCAGCATGCACTCGCTGCAGCCCAGCGCTGGACGCTTCCCATCCTTGAGTCACCTCCTGGAAGTCTGAGGGGTCACTTTCTACAGTGAGGAATACATAGAGCAACCTGGGCCACCTCTATCCACAGCACCCTCGTTAGATATGTACTTATTAGGCTCTCCTGTGTGCCCTGAAGAAAGTGAGGACGCTAAGCACGCGGGAAGGGGACTCGGCACCGACTGCAGCAAGGGCAAAGGGCAAAGGCCCTGAGGCATGCCTAGGTCTCTTCTGGCTCCTCACCCTTGGTTCAGCCCCACAATCATGGGTGTTACGTAAGCTCCTGGCACAGAGGGGGGAAGGGCTCTTAACTTCCCCTTTAAAACATGCTTCTTCAGGGCCTTGCTACTTTTTAAAAAAGTTTTTGTGTTGTTTCTAAAGTACTCATGTAGTACCTGAATACGTGTTCCTTCAGGGAAAAAAATTTTAATTATAGAATGAAAAGTCCCCTGCTTCTCACTCAACCCTTCCTCTTGTCCTTCCTGCCTTCTGGGTTTTCTGTCTTGCTTGGGCAGGCTGACACTACCTCACAATTAGAAAATAAAACTCTTGTACATTTGCTTCCAATATTTTCTGACCTTTACATTTCAATTTTAATCCCAGCATCACTTACTCATGTCTGTGATGTAAGAAATCGAGCTAACGCCACCAGGCGGTCCCACAGCCTCAAGTGCTCCACTGATTTGAATTCCTTCCTGTACCATGCATTAAGTTCCCGGATGTGTCACGGCTGTTTCTACAGCAAGGTCACACACTGCGTTAACTGCTGCAGCATCATCAGGGGTTTGGGTGTCTGGGAAGACAAGCCCTTCTTATCAAACACTGGAACCTGCTAGGTAAGGAGACTGAGTTTTGACTGAAATAGCATATATAGCCTTGACTATTAATTTGCATATGAGCACCTTTAAAGCTTCAAGTTTTTCCACCAAAGAAAACAGGCATGCCCAGGCTTATCGTGGCCTCTTACGGGTTTTTCAGCCTCTTACAAATAAATCTAATAGTTTCTTGCTGGGTTCACTCCCACGTACTTCTGATATTAGTTGGCTGTTGTGAATGTGCTGTTTCTCTTCTCCAGGTACACTTTCTAGTTGCTTCTTACCGGTATGTGAGAAAGCCACTGGCTTTGGTATACGCCCATCTCATTTGCAGCCAGTTGCCTGAGATCCAAATCGTTTTTAAAGTAATTATCACAGATAAGTACGTTCCTGAATTTCTAAACTTCCTCAAACCTACTGAGCTACTTAGCATGTCCTTCTGACACTAAAACTGCCCCTGACCGACCAAGAAAACAAGAAAATATGACCTACATGCGTAGCCAGGGAGGCGTGTGTGCCCTCTGGCCTCCCTCTCGCCAGGAGGCCTCCGCACTGGGCTGCGCCCTCACATGGTCCCATTCATCTGCTCGGGACGCCCCTCAGGGCAGAAGACACAACTGTTGCAGCCATCCCGCAGGTATTTGGGAAACTTGGAAGAGAAACCCAGTACTTAGACAATAGGGCTAGCGAGCTGCTGGGTTTTAAGAAATTAATAAATTCCTATTGCAAGCATCATCACTTCTCAGGCAAGGAGATGTGGCTCTTAAAAAAAAGGACACGGCTTAGCAAAAATTGTTGGGAAAAATATAAGACAGAAGAAAAATATAGGCAAGCCTTTCTCCCATAAAACACAGTTTGGAAAATATTACCTGATGACGTCTCACAGAAAAGCACCAGAAATTGTTAAACACTAGTTTTCAAGCTATTCATTCACAGTTCCCAGGTGAAGTCGTTTCTAACGACTGGAATCTTCTAGACCAGTTTCCCATGGAATGTGAAGAGAATTCCAACATTGCAACCTGCTCTCTAATGTACCGACTGTTTTAGGGCAGTTTTCAATGGCTGTTTTAGAATGTTATGAAAGTCTCAAACTTCTAAATTTTAAGTAAGTACATGCTAAAAGCATTTGAGAGCTATGCTTTATGAGAAAGGTTAAAAACATGATTCTGTGGTGTCTGAAGTCTCCAAAAGGATGGACGCAGTGCGTCAGGGCCCTCTCTCACCTGGGGGTGGGAGCCGAATCTCACCTAGGACAAGCAGCGGTCACAGACACACCCCCGGAGGAGAAGAGCGTGTTCACTGATACCTGCCTGCCCCAGGGAGCTCACTTCAGACGAGTAAAAATCACACCCACAAGAGTTCTGAAAGCAAAAATGCCGACCACATTTTGTCAGAATGCTCTCATTTAACACTGGGCAAACCTAACAAAAAAGGCAGAATAATGGGGTTTCTGATGGAATATTCACGTCATCCTCATTTTGATTTTAACTATGATCTGTTTATTCGACTGAAAACCTGTGCCTGTGGACCACAAGGTCACTCTGTCACCGAGGGGGGGTAGAAAGAACTTCCCTCGACCCTGGCCTGATAAGTCAGACAGACATGAGACAGATCAGCAGGAGAGAATGACCAAATCCCACTGCATGCGCACGCTCAGGAACCCCGTACACAGGAGAGAGTCGGAGAGGCCTAAACACAGAAAGGGAAAAGTGAGGTGTGGTTGGCCTTCCAAGCTGAGGACCACTGTGAGGCGTGGGCGGGGAGGAAGGTCATGGCGGGACAAGAAGGAAAGCAGATGTTCAGGAATCAGAAGTTTGCCCTGCCTGACAGATAAGTCTAAAAAGATTGTCTCTGATTCGGGTGAGGCCGCTAATTTACATTCCCCCAGGCAGATGAGAGAGGGGGCAGGAGATTATCTCCAGCTTGCCAGGCCTTGGCTGCCTTCAGCTCCAGACCATTGGCACACCACAGAGGCACATGTTGGGGTGACTCGCTTCTGAGCCCCAACACCACCCAGCCACGTTTTTTATTCCGGTAGGAGAAGAGCTATTCTTGGGCAGGCTTTGGCACACTGCAGCCCACTGCCTGTATTTGCACAGCCTGGGAGCTAAGAACAGTATTTACATTTGTAAACAGTTGGAAGAAAAACAGAAGCATTAAAAAAAAGACATTTGTGACACATGGCCATACGAAATTCACAATTCTGCATCCATAAATGCCCATAATTACGGATGGGAACGCAGCCCCACCCATCGCAGCTCTCACACCACGTGGTGGAGTGGAGTAGATGCGACAGAGAGCACAGCCCAGAAAACCTAGAATATGCATGCCCTGCCCTGCCCTTGGGAGACCGTGTGCCGCCCGTGGGAGGGTTAAGCTGAAAGGGCAAAGGAGGGAGGGAAGGTGAGTCTGAAAGGCTGCCTTGGCTGGTGGAGGGACACTTGGGAAAACTGTCAGTGCTTGAACAAGAGGCACGGTGGCCTGAGATCCGTGTTTTACGGTAATGAGGAGACCTGGGAGCGGTGACGTTCCACACAGAGGAGCCCGATTATTACTGCATCCAGTCATTCATTTTTCACTGCCCATGTGGCCCGCTGACCGATCTGTTCCCCACCTCCCAGGCGGAGTCTGACCAGCCTGATTGAGCCTCACTCCTGCGCTGCCCACCAAACGTGTGGTGAGAGGGCTGCTTGTGTCGGGTCACACACAACCCCTTCCATCCTTTTTCTTGCGAAAGCAGAAGTTGCAACTTGCCGATGAGAAACTTAAAACAATTCCCCCAAAGCTTCGTGTTCGGTTCACAACATGAAATGTGTTAGGTTCGGGGACGTCGCAACCTTAGCAGACCACAGCGGCTGTCCCTGGTGGGAGCACGTGGGTGCTGCCGCCTGCCTCCTGGCTCACGGCGGGGGGGCTGCACCTCGCCCTCTGAGTCCCTGGGGCAAATAAGATGACAAATATTTTCCTCCCAGGAATGTCTCTTGGAAAGAAGATTACTGTGGTTTTTGCTAAATTAAACAGTTCTGCTGAGCTGCCTTTTTCATTCTCAGGCTTACTGTACTTCATCGGCCTAAAGACTGTGTCTGACGTCAGCAAGTGTTGGGAGACCGTTTGCTTTCACGGCGGAAAGAGGAGTCAAAGTGCATACAGATGTCAGACCTCGGAATCCGCACT
The DNA here is from genome assembly GCA_007922815.1 of Macrotus californicus. NCBI lineage: Eukaryota > Metazoa > Chordata > Mammalia > Chiroptera > Phyllostomidae > Macrotus > Macrotus californicus. Next base: position 277,883 of record VMDR010000048.1, read on the forward strand.
TCTCCGAACTGTTTTCCCGGCACAGAGTGAGTGTGTGTGTGTTCTTTTCCCGGGTGGGGATGAACACAACCGTAGACATGTTACTGCAGCTAAGGAAAGACGTGTCATCTCTCTCACGGTCTGTTTCATTCATTGCAAAACTAGAGGAAACTTTTAGGACATAAGAAAATGAGTGCATTACGGGGACGTGAAAACAGCAGAGCACGCTGCGGTCCACGTTAAGAAAGAATGGGTCATGTCAAACTTTGGAGAAAAACATTAAAACTGCAGCCTCACGACTGGAGAAGTAGCAGCAGTAAAATTGCGAAGTCTCAGCACTCGAGGGGTCTGTTTTCCCAGGCACGGTAAGTCACCAGTAGGGAACTCGAGGTGCCACACCCACACCTCACAGATCTGACCTGAGAGGCCACCGACTTCACAAATGCAGGCATTTCCAGTGGCCTGGTCCTGCTGACAGCTGTGACAGCAGGCACAGAACTCTGAGACAACTGGGTGCGTGGCATGAACTTGGGGAGCCATCCTTCGTTAGAAGGGGACTGAGATACCATCAACAGTGCCAGAGGGAGCATGAGAAACTTTCCAACTAGAATTTCGGTACCGACTACTCTCATCTCAGAATCAGGTCAAGTGCGAAAGTCCCCTGCACCCTCCTGCAAAACAAGGTGGCCCCAGCTTCTCGGAGTAGGTCGGGAATGGCCACTGGGGACACATGCCACTTCCCACCTGTTCTCTGCACATAAGCCGGCAACCTACACCAGGGACCAATTAAAAGGAACGGCCATTGGTTCAGCATCCCAGGAAGGCGTCAGGTGGCGCCCAGCCCTTGGCAGTGATCCCAATGTAGAGTGGGGGGACTTTTTTACCAGGGGGCCAATTAAGAAGATGGAACCACGTGGCCGCGCCCTGAAACACAGGGCTCTGTGAACTTGGGGCAGCGCCAAGGTGCTGGAGAGGCTCTGTGGCTTCCCCAGCCACACCCACAGGGGGCGGGAGAAACGTGTATTTTGCAAGTCGTGTTAATCAGTTCTTTAAGAAGTACTTCTAGTTTTAAAAAAGGGTGTTTTTTTTTAAGTAGTATATTCTAAAAGGTCAAGAGCTTGCATACCATGGCTTCTTCAGTAGCAGAATGAGCCCCAGATGGGAGCCCTTTCGGTCTGACACAACCAAAGGCAGGAGGACCACCTCCAGAGGCAGGTGGGGTGCTGAGAGGACAGGGCTGACAGTGAGTGGCATCTGCCGTCAGCCAACCACCGCAGGAAGCACTTTCCGCAGGCAGGGTGTGGGACCGGGAGCGCACAGCCTGCCAGGCCTGCCCAGGGCTGGGGCCCGTGCCTGGAACTCCGGAGAACCCTGCCCTCAAAGGGGGTGCTGTGACCACGCCCACTCCACAGAGCGGGCCCACGGGGGCACAGACAGGCTGACTGGCCTGAGGACCTTCAGCCTAGCGGGGGAGGGGATGCTGCCAACACTTTTAACCATTAGCGTCACTTGTGGTTTGGTTTTGGTTTCTTTTTCTTTCTTTAACATATTTTGCAGAATCAGTTTCAAGAGCAACCAAATTTCACCAAGTCATAATGGCCAAACACAAGGAGGGACTCCGGGGAAGGTGTGGAGGGAGATTACTTACTAGAGAAGGGAAACCTACCCGAGCTACTCACAGCATCACCCGCCGTCCTGGGGAGCCCAGGACTGGACGGTCTCAGCACATCTTTGGGCCCCTAATCCCAGAAACCCCTCAGTTCCGGGCAAAGCAGGACAGAGAGTCGCCGTACTCATGTTTGAATTCGACTGAGCAGCCAACTGACCCAGACCCAATTGGCCAGAAAGTCCCAGATGGCGCTCCACCCCCGACCTGTCTGTCACCCTCAGCCTCTGCGTCCTGGCTCCTTTTCAGGGGCATCGTCTTACCACCCTCCCCCCACCCACGTCCTCAGCCTTTAGGGGTCCCAGAATGCTTTGGGGACCCTGAGGCTGGGTGAGGCTGGGCACCCTCCACTAGGAGCCGAGGCCCAGTAGCCCCAGCGGGGAGCCCCTGGCGCTCCAAGCCCGTGTGCAGGCTGTGCCACGGCCACCTGACCCGGGAGGCACACAGGCGCGGGGCCCCACTCCGGTTTCATGGAGCCTCGGCCCAGCTGCGTGGTGGTGACCGGTAAGGCTGCTTCCCTGCTCTCCCGTTTGCCGCTGCTGTTGGCCTGACCCCGGAATGCGAAGCTGCCTGGCTCTGGGCACAGACAGCCTGCTTGTAGGGAAGACAGGGAGGCAAGCGGCAGTGCCAGTAACCCCAGAAGGAGGCTCACTCCCAGCTGTGCCCTGGTAGAAACGGTCGGGGACCCAGAGGCCTTCCTGCTTCTGTCGTCATTCACGCTGAGTAACTGCTGAGTGGCATGTCTGCGAGTGCCCCCAGGTGGCCGAGGCTCAGACCCTGGCCTCCCTCAGTGGGAGAAGCTGAGGCTGACATTGGATGTCACTGAGCCCGGGCCCAGTGGGCCCAGCGGCAGCTGCCAGGGTGCAGTTTCTCAGCCAGAAAGGAGAAGCTGGGGTCCCAGAAAGAACAGGGTCTTGTAAGGCTGGGATGGGACAGTCCATCTACAGTGACTGCCCCCCAAAGGCGCACACCTCCACCCCCAGACAGGAGGGAGAGCTTTGGGCCACTCAGGAAACTTTGAAGCACCCCTGAGAGCCACCAGTTGCAGAAGGAACCCAAAAGGCCACCTGGGAAGGAATGGCAGCCACCCAGTCTGGCCTGTCACCAGCACATCCCTAATCCAGCCCCGTCACCCCAAGTCACTGTCACAGCTGGGGCCCTGGGGGGTTTGCTTTCTTGACGAAGCCCTTTATTTTTACTTAGACACACTGGGCATACTTTCAGTTTTGGAGCTGTGCTGGATGAAAGCACCCGGGAGAGACGGGAGAGACGATACTCTTCCGCACGTGACCTATCCTAACACCTTCAGGCCATGATCAAACTCCTCAGACCCTGAGAGGAAGAACATTCTTCTGAAAACCTTTTCTCTCCCTTGTTCTTGCTGTGGTGTTCTGGGGACAGAGATTGAGTGGTCCAAGTTACCCTTGAATTCCTAAGGCCACCGCACCCCTGAAGAACACACGCTTGTCGCCAGTGAAACATGAACGCTGAAGTGCCACAGGGACCCCAGCCCTTCCAGTCAGCGTGCGTTGGCTGGTGAATGCAACACTGTTTGCTGAGTGCCTGAGAGCCAGCCACAGTTCAGGGATGCCCACTGGCTTCCAGAGGGTGGCCTGTCTTTATTAAAAATGCCGGGAGCTGCCAGGGGCAGTCTCTCCATTTAATTGGATTGGCTCCGTGAGTAAATCTGGCTGAGACAACTGGCATGGGGACAGGCGACGGGAAAGCAAGGGCTCTGACAGACCGCCCAAGATCAAGGCGTTCTGACTGGCAGCAGCAGGAGCAAGGGGCACTGGGGAACCTGCGCCCCTCCACAGGGACTGTCTCGACGCCAAGACATTTCTCCAGCCCTTTCGCAAGTCCCCTCAAGGGCCTGCCAAGGTTAAAATATAAGGCCTGACCTTGCAGCACAAAAGCTTCAGGCCTTCATCTGCCCAGCTGTCCTTCCTAACCTCAAACAGAGACGAGACGGTCTGAGTGTCCCTCTAAAGCGGGACGGGACGCTGTTGGTGTGTGTGCTGCTGCACCCCGTTAGTGTTCCTGCAGTCGCCCCAGGAGGCACCTGCTTTCTCAGGGACTGTCCTTAACCGTAATGCTTCCTAAAACTTTTTCTCCTGCTGCTGGCCGCTCCCAGTGGCAGCGACAGACTTACGTGTTCTGTAGAGTTCAGTCACTGTCAGGGGACACTGCTCACTGCCTGGTGCAGGGACAGCAGTTGAAGACTCTCCATTCTCTGTGTGTCAACGCATCAGTGGCGCTGGACTCCCAGGGTAAGGACTCAGAGGCCCAGTCCTTTCTGGAACGGACTCCTACCCTGCGGGCCTGAGGTCCAGGGCGCTTCTGAGGCTGACTCTGAATCACAGATCTTCCCCACCCTGGAATTCGGGTGAAGTTCAGAAACATGCCCAGGACTCAAGGCGCTGGCCCTCAGAACCGCAGGTGTGTTCCGGACGATGCTGGGCAGGTGAGGGCCGCCTGTGTCTACGGCCCACTGCCCAGCAGGCAGGGCTTCCCACCTGTCACAGGCCCAGGGTCTCTGAGCAGGGGCCCCTCTGAAGAAGAGATAAAATAAGAGAGCCCTGGGGCCTGGTCCCTTAGGCCTTGTGATGGCTAGTTTCACGTGCCAACCTCACTGGGCTGGGGGTGGCAGGGGGATGGGAGGGACACCCAGATGTCTGGCTAAATGTTTCCTGGTGTGTCTTGGTGGGGGGAGGGGTCGTTCAGGAAGACGTTCCCATTTGAATGGGTGAACTCAGTAACAGGGATGGCCTTCCCTGACGTGGGACATCGTCTAACCCGAGGGCCTGCACATAGCACCAAGGCCCAGGAAGGCTGAACTCTCTCTGCCTGACTGATGAACTGGACATGTGTCTTCTCCTGCCCTGGACAAGGACTTGACCCCGGGGCTCCTGGTTCTGAGGCCCTCCGACTCGGACTGGGACATCCTCTGCTTGCCTTCCCTGGGTCACCAGCTGACAATCGGCAGATTGCAGGGCGTCTCAGCCTCCACAGTCCCAGGAGCCTTTCTTTGCAATCAGTCTCTCTCTAGACAGGCGTCTACCTAGAAAGGACAAGCGCCTCCTGTTATTCGGGAGGGCCCTGACTGACACAGGCGCCTCTGTACTAGTCACTCTGGGGCACACACCGAGGCCTGCGGTGCAGACAGAACTCATCACGGAAGGGTGAGGACACGGAGCCCCTGACCAAGCGGCTCGTGCCCAGGGTGGGGGTGGGGTGAGAAATGATGGCATCAGGTGACCAGAGGGAATCGGGACAGAGCAAGGGCCTGGCTGGAGCCTGTGCTAACCCCAAATGGGGCCACACTGGGGAGGGACTCAGCATTTGGTTAGCACCGACCACGCTCTAGAACCCGGCTGCACTTCCCACGCATGGCCTCGTCCGGTGCACACGCCCAGCCACCCTAGGAGGCAAGGGCCTCGACCCTGCTCTCCAGGTGGCGGCACTGTGTGCGTTCACTGACCCCTCACGACTGCCCTACTCGACGACCGTCTTCAGTCCCACTTTACAGACAAGGGAACCCAGGCTCTGAAACCAGGGAATGCGCTCAAGGTCCCCCGGCTGCTGGGGCAGAAGAGAAAAGCCGAAGCCTGACCCCCACCTCTGAGCTGACCCTTCTCAGCTGTCTGTCACCCAGGCCATGGTCTGGGCTCTCGAGGGGCCACTTCACGGTGTGGCTGCTGTGGAAACGAGCAACTGCGAGGGGGACAGAGTCACAAGATGTGACCTCTCCCCGGGCCAGCAGGAAACCTTCCCTCAGCGAGTCCCAGGAGGGGGCTTGCTGTACTCCCCGAAGCAAAATTCTACAGAATTCTACTTATTTCTACAAAGTTCTACTTGATTTATTCGAAATTTTCACTGCAATTAAGTTATGAAATAGTACACTGTGTAGATGATTGTTCCCAGTTCAAGGAACGAGCCCTTCCATCCACCAGCCTCGTCCAGCAGCCCTGGCTCTGCTGCCTCCCAGAATGAGCCCCATCCCAGGGCCTTCCCCAGGCCCACCCTCACGGACAGAGCTGCCCACCCCTCCCAGGCCTCTGCCCCTGAACCCCCATGAAGTCCTGGCTCACCCCCCCAACCCCCAGGAGTTTCCCTAACCACACCCCTCCTCTTTAAAGTATTCTGACCCTAGTCCTTCCACGCCTCCCTCCTCAAAGTGAGGTCCGGGGGGCCAGCAGCCTGTTACAAATAAAGTTGCTGTCCACATTTGTGTATAGTTTCTGTGTGAAGGTGAGTTTCATTTCTCTGGATAAAAGTCCAGGAGTCTAAGTGGACGGTAGGAAGTCTACTTTCAGCTTTATAAGAAACTGTCAAACTATTTCCTACAGTCGCAGGACCATTTTACATTCCCACTGGCAATATGTGTGTGACCCAGTTTCTCTTCTTCTCGTCAACACTTGGTATTATCAGTATTTCTACTTTAGCCACTGTACTAGAAGTGTAGTAATATCTCCATGTGGTTTGAATTTCCATTTCCCTGATGGCTAGTGATGCCAAGTATATTCTGTGTGTGTATTTGCCATCTGTGTATCCTCTTCAGTGACAAGTCTCTTCATGTATCTTGCCCATTTTCTCCTTGGGATGCTTTTTTAATATTGAGTTTTGAGAGTTCTTTATATAGTCTACACACAATGCCTTTGTCAGAGATGAGATCTGCAACTAGTTTATTCTGGTCTGCAGCTTATCTTTCCTGGGTTTCGTGTGTGTTTGTTTGTTTGTCTTTTCAGCCTTTCAAAAGGCTTTTGCAGAGCCCAAGTTTGTAATTTTGATGAGGTCCAGCTTTATCAGTTTTTACTTTTAGGGATGATGCTTCTGGTGTCGCGTCTTAGAGCTCTGTGCCCAGCACTAGATGTTCTCCCTTTCTCCCTGAAAGCTGTATAGTTTTTTACATTTAAGTCTATCATCCGTTTTGAGTTAATTTTTGTACAAGGTACAAGACTCACATTGAGGGGTTCATTTTTCTGCCTATGGGTGTCAGCTGTCCCGGGCCCGTTGGTTGCAAAGGCTCTCCATCTGCCACTGGCTTGCTTCCGCACCCCTGGTGGCAAACGCCTGGGCATATCTGTGCAGGGCATCTCTGGGCTCTCTGCAAGGCCTGCTTTTTAGCTGGAGGCTTGTGCACACTTTCCCAGGCCCTCCTATCTCGGTGGGGGAGCGGTGGGCAGTCCCCATGTTCCTGTTTGGCTCCCCCACAGTGCCTTATATAAGAGAACTGAGAATGCTCTCAGATTAGCAAGGTCTCAGACCTCCAGGGAAGGGGAGTTCCAGGGACCCACAATGGCTCTGGGAGCTGCAAGAGGTTCCCACGGGGGTGCAGGGAGCAGCCCAGGAGTAGAGACACCCCATTTGCCCCCACCCCGGACCTGGCCGGAGCAAACCAGAATCTCTTTGGTTTCAGGTTTTGGGCCCTTCCGGCAGCACCTGGTGAATTCCAGCTGGGAAGCAGTGAAGGTAAAGCAGTTCCAGAACTGGAACACAGGGCCCGGCCAGTTCCTTGCACAACTCTGAGAAACCCAGTGTACAGGCCCCTTGGTAGCCAGGCCCACGAGGAAGGGGAGAAAACCAACACTCAGGGCCCTGGGAGAAGGGCTGGTCCCTGGGCTGTTACTTGCCTGTCCCCAGGTGGCCCTTCGGGCTGAGTGGTAGAAAAACAAGGCTAAAGGGACACTCCTGGGAAGCCCTGAGCCTGCCCCAAGAACCAGGTCCCCATAGCCCCACCCTTCTGGGCTACGGGGCCTCAGGAAACCCCCCCCACCCCCCTCACTCTTGAAACGGGGATGGTGGTGCTGTTGTTACAGGGCAGTTCTGAGGAGTAAAGGGGTAAGCATGTAAAGCACGCAAACATGTCAATCTATAAAAGCAGCTTTTTGAAGCATCATGCCTGGCACAAGGTAAGCACTAAATAACTTATCTTAACTTATCTTAACAAACGCCTTCATTTGTAAGCAAGTAGCCACCCGGGAGAAAGCAGGTCCTGGGAGAGTCCATAAGGGGCAGGGGTCTCCATCACTAATACGGATCACTCCTTCCCTTAAAACAACTGCCTCACACATCCCCGACCGTCAACATTGTGCCTCCGTGGGATTAAGTCACAGGCAGGGTCTTGAGTGTATTCTCAGCACTTCCCAGTCCAGCTGATGATGCCCCAAAACCACCTGGAACCTCACACGAGCCGCCACCATATCGCTGATTTTCTAGCCTGTCCACGCAAAGAGAAGGGACGTCACAACTCCTGAGACAGAATTTGGAGTTTTTTCAACCAGAAGCAGCTCAGAGAACCCCAGGCTCCCTGCCAAGCCTCATACCGCCATGCACAACGTTCCAGAAAGGCCGGGTCACAGCTTCCATGAGCTCCCGCATGCCTGCAGCCTGCTCCCAGGAAATAGGGCTTGTTCTGTGGAATCCCGATGGTCCTGGGCCCTTGTGCTTCCTTTCGCCGTCACAAGAATGAAAGAGTCACCTGGGTTCACCTCACAACCCCAACAGCTACGACCTGGAGGACCCAAGACCAGTCTCCACCTTTTCTGTGACTCAGTATCCTTTCCTATAAAACGGGGAGGTTGGGTGACTATGGCAGCAACACAGGCAGAGCCCTTGGGACGGGCCTGGGCACACTGCAGCTCCCCCAAGCAGAGTCCGTGTGGCCCAGAGGCTGTCCCGTCGGCCTCCTGCTGTGGGAGGACAGAAGCGGACTTTGGAGGTTCACGCAGGAAGTGCGACAATGAAGAGGACCATTTAGAGACAGACTCACCAGGCCAGCCCGAGCAGCAGGGCAGAAACAGAGGCGGGCTGGGGGCTCCCCAGGAGTGGCAGGGAGACTCTGCAGAACGAGATGATGGATGGCCTGGAAATGAAAGGATTACAACCCAAAGCTCTGCGCTGGGAGACTCCATTCACTTCACCCCGGAGGGACGCAGGGATGGAAGGAAAGAGGACCTGGAGGCGCCTCCGTGAAGGTCGGGCTGCCGTCTGGCAAGCGGGAAGACCTTCTGACAGCCTCCTGTGCTGGTACCACACGGACTTTCTCCTGCAGTCCAGAAAAGCTGACACTGTCACCCCCACTTCACGGGGGAGGACACGAGTGCTCAGGGACACATGCCATGGAGGAGCGGTGCCCAGGTTCTAACCTCAAAAGGTGCCGGTGCGGGAAGTCCAGGGTCGCCCACCTGCCTCCCTCTTCCCCTGGGGAGACCACGTCGGGGCCAGAGGAAGAAGAGCACAGAGAAACAGCAGGAGCCAGCCCCCAATGACCCAAGCACGGGTGTGCACAGCAAGGCTGTTCACCCAAGTGCCTCCCGCCATCGTGGCTGTCCTGTGCTGTGAGTTCACATCCCTCCTCTCTGCAGCTCTCCTGCCAGAGCCCGAGACACGGGCAAGGTGACAGCCTGCTCGCTCAGCCTTGCTCATCGTGTGACTGCTGGGCTGATGACCAGAGCAGAAGCCACATGAATAGTAGGCGAGGAAGCAGCAGTGTCCTGGGTCGGCTGGCCTAAACCCAGCCCCCCACTCCCTCTGCCACCCTCACTTGCCTTCCCCACGGGTCCCTGGTATCAGTCGCTGGCTTCTGCTGCCCTCTTTTTTGTGGGTTTTTCCTGCAGGGCAGAGTCCCTCCCTGTCTCTTCGGAGGCTCCCTTCACTCTCAATCTGCGGGAGATTCTCTCTTCCTGGGCCCTCCTGGGTCATCCCGCGTCCCCCACCACTCTGTGGACACTCTCACTGTGGTCTGGAACCTGACCGGTCGTGTCCACCGACAGTGCCAGCATGCTGCGGCCCAGCATCCACTGCAGGTTGGTCATCTAAGTGGGGCACCGAGGCAAGGTCCGAGCTAGTTCACGTGCAGACATCGGACCCGTGACGCAGATTCGGGAATGGGCTTAGACGGGCTGTAGCACACACAGGCACTCGTAGCTCCCTGGGTCAGTATAACCTGCACCCACGTGTCGCTGCCCCCAGGGAGGGCCTGCCAGAGGCCCGTGTTCCAGTGGCTGTGTGTTGACCGGATACATGAGTGAGGGCCCTTCTCTTCCAGCCTGCACTCTCCCGGCAGAAGTCAGCCTGTCATTGTCACAAGCAATGTCCAATGAGCACTTGGTCCTTGCCAGGCCTTGTCAACAGGAACGTATGGACTTCCAGACAGCGAGGAAGAGAATGCAATTCTGTACTTGGGGCACCACCTCACCTCTAAGACAGGGAAGCTGCTAACACACGATAACTTCAGCGCATTTTTGCTGTGGTTGCTCTTCAATGGGGAAAAGTGTGCTCTTATTTTGAAAGAAAGACAATGCGGAAAAAATTACCTAAATGCTAAGAGCTCACAGTGAAAAGGGGGACTTCCCACAGACACCTGGAAGAGGGACACATGCTGCTGACCAACAGCACGTGTTTGGGCATCGCACACATCGCCGGCCTGCGGTGGGAACCCTGCCCTCCTCACTCATGTCTGATCTTGAGACTTGGGCAGTGGCTGCGCCGTCACCTTCTGGTTGCTGGATATGCTAAGTCTGGAGCCAGGACCACGCCTTATTCTTTCAAAAGCAATTACATCCTCAGCCCCTGTAGAAGAGCCTGAGCCTGGAAAGACAGCAGATAAACAAGGATTTTGTAAAATGCACCACAGGGCAGTTGGGCAAGACCTTACGAAACTGCACTCAGCATAAGCCCAGCCCGAGAGGCCGAGAGCTGGGGCTCCTGCCAGATCTGCCCAATGTGATCTGCGGGGTACTTTCTCTTCACTCTGCAGAGGCGGTACCCTCGTGCCTTCACTACTTGTCACTCTCAAAGTCACCAGCATGAAGAGTAATGGGCAGCAGATCCAAAGAGGCAGAGAAGCACCAAGCTGAACAGTGCTTTGAGGAGGGGTCCCGCAGACCGCACAAGTGAGCCGCTCCTTGGATTCATCTCTTTCTCTCTCCTAAGAGGACCTCCATTCTCCCAGCAAATCCCAAGATGAAACCTTTTCCAGTGCAGGTCGATACAGACACACATACCTCGTGTGACAGGTGTGTTTCCAACCCAGCCCACCGTGTTTTGCTCTGTTTCCTTGATCACTACGGGAGGGCCTGAGATGCTGACAGCCAGCGCGAGGATGAAACGAGACCCCCAGTGCCTCCCTGATGCCCACAGGGACCTCACCTCCTACAGCAACCCGCTCGGAGCCAACCGCTTCCCCGGCAACCACTCTAACAGGCTCTGTGGACCCGGGGCTCCAAGGCCAGATACCCTTTTCTGTGACCTCGTACACCCCTTCCTCCGGTCCGACAGCTCACACAATGACAACGGGGGTGCAGTCTCCAGGCTGAGACTCGATGAAGCCCTCCCTGCCTTTCCTGGATTACACGCGCCATCGGCAGGGGAAATCCTCCAGTCTGCTTACTTCACTTGGCAGCGTCCAGGCTGGAATCTGAAGGGCATCGAGGCTTTATCTGTGCAGCCGTGAGTATGGTGAAAACGTAACACACACACAGTCTAACCACAGAGAAAAGCACACGAACAGACGTGACCCTGGAAATCACGCGGGTCACTCAGGGCAGCGGAATGCAACGTCTGCACTGAGACTCAGAAGGCAAGCTCCACTTTCCCTGCATTCGGAGGATGAACAGAGCTTTGGGGGAACGAGGGAACAGGAAAGGAAAGCAACCAGGCATGCCTTTTCTCATCTCCACCGTCACATCCCTCCCATCAGAAGCACGTCTCACACCTTTAAAGAATGTCAGCCTTGCATTGGGGATGCCACACCTGGGATTTCAAAATCTATGGGGCCCTCGTGGGCCTGCAGGCTGACAGCTATAATCACAGGTAATTATGCTGCACCCCTAACCAGCCTCTCCGGGGTGCTCCTGAGTCTCCCGGCTGTGGGTCCCAGCCCCGGGGCCCCAGCACCGATACACGGCATCTCCTCTCTGGGCAGAGAGGTGGCTGACAAGTGTTTCCTCTCTTGCAGGCATTTTCAAAAATATGCAGACAGAGACTAGTGAAGCTGAAGGGTCTACGATGGTGACATTTCAGGCACAGGGTTCCCCGGAGATGGTTGGGGCAACACGAGACGCATTTGGGGTAGTGGTCCACGAGCAGGCTCCTGCCAGGGTCATCGTCTCTTCTGCCCACTTGTAAGACTCTTCCTGTCCTTTGCCCATCTTAGCAACTACGTTCTCAGAGCTCACAGTTTGGAGACAGAAAGCCCTTTAGCAGTTATGGATTAAGCAGTCAATTAATCAAGGCCAACTAATAAAGAGGACGTAACAGCCCTAAACACAGATGCCCCTAGTAACAGTGCTTCCTACACACGTGAAGCCCTAACCAACAGACCGCCAGGGGAAGAGACAAACCTGCACACCCAGTCAGAGATGCCGACACGCCCCCTCAGTGCCAGGGAGGACACGCAGATGGAAAACCAGCGAGGACGCAGGAGACCTATCCAGCCACTTGACCTGGCTGGCGTTGCTGGATCAGCCCACCCAACACCAGCAGGACACACCCACTCCAAAGTGCCTACAGAGCGTTTACCAACACAGACCGTGCCCTGGGCTATACGAAGTCTGGATAACGCCAGAAGGGTCCAAGTGGCCACAGTGGACTGATTATCAGAAATCAGCACCAGAAGGATACCTGGGAAACCTCCACGTATTTGGAAACTAAATAATACACATCGAAACAGGCCACGGATCAAAGAAGAAACCAAAGACGACAGGGGACAGCAGTCTGCAACGAATGGAGACAGAAGCACCACAGGCGAGGACCGGGGGTGCGCTGCCGCGGCAGGAGTGAGGGGACTGCACGCACTGCGCAGCCGTGCTGGAGCAGGAGGCAGGTCTGAATCCCTGACCTCGGCTCCACCTTCAGCAACTAGAAAAAGAGGAGCAAGTGAAACCTAACTGAGCAGGAGGAAAGAATAAACAGCCAACCAGAAATCAAAGAGAACAGAAACGTAACAATGAAAAGCAAAAAAACCCCAAAGCTGGTTCTTTGAGTAAATCAAAAAATCAACAAACCGCAAGCCAGACGAATGGAGGAAACAAAAACCTAAAGGATTCATTTTTCTTATTAAATTCATTTACCACCGCCTGGCTTCCAGCCCTGACCCCACACCCAGACTGCTCCCATCGACGTCACTCCGGCAGGACCCCTTTCTGCCATTCTGCCTGACCTCCCAGGGGTCCGGATGACCCTTGTGGGAGGCCCAGCACTGACACGCTCCCAGTGCACAGTAAGGAGCCTGGGACCGCGCTGGCCACATCTTCATTCTCCTCTTCTCACTGGCTTGCGAGGCTGCCAGTGCGGATTCAATCAAATAAAATGGCCTGCGCAGACTGAGCTCAGCTACGCCTTTACCAATGCCTCCAAGACACACCACTAACACTAACCCTGTGTTTCCCGTATCAAGACCACACCCCTTCCAACCAGCTCACCATCCTCAGGCCCAGCCACCAGAGCAGTGGAGAGGCCACACGGTCTGGCCTCAGCCCGGTCCCGGGAAGCAGGCGCGTTCTGTCTGTTTTGGATCTGCAGCACGCACGCACGCACGTGCGGACAACCAGCATCCGTGCAGAACAGCGTCTCTCCGGGAGCCAGCGTCCACTGTCACAGGCCAGGCTCTCTCGCCATCACCTGAGAAAATGCCTTCTAGATCTTGCCGCCCTGGAACTCTGAGTCTGGCAGGCTTTCGGAAACGGAAAAGAACAGGCCCATTAACCTCACTTAACCATTCGCCCTGCCCAGCAGATGGGGCGGCAGCCCGAGCCAGGTGACTTACTGTACTGCGAATGTGTCTTTCCTCAGAGTGGGGAAGGGTGGGGGTGAAGTCCATGTGTTAAAAAACAAGAAAAGAAACAACGCCACCTGACTTTTACCAGTTCAACAACACGCACTGTCCTTGTGTCCAACGACCAAGGAGCAATAACACTGGACCTACAAAGGCCACAGAGAAACACGGAAAACATGGCGATTCACCACCTGAAAGAACCCAGGTGTCAAGCAGTATCAAGCATGTACTGTCGCAAACCTGGCCCCTCCAGAACTCAGTGGTGTCTAATAACCACTATTTTATTCTCTCTCCTGGCTCTGTGGGTCAGCTGGACTCAGCTGGGCAGTCCTTCTGCTGGTCTCGCTTGGGTTTCTCATGCGGCTGGAGTAAGCTGGAGGCTGGGCCAGGATCAGGGAGGCCTGCCCGGGGAGCAGGGACAGCAGGCGGCCTGTCCCTCCCACGTGAGGTTTCCCCAGGGGCGCCCCAGCAGGGCAGCCTGAGCTGGCTGAACTCTGTGGGTTATGAAGAGTCACAGGCCAGCTTGGGCTCCTTGTGTGGGAGTCGGTAACAGTAGGGTATGAATACCAGAAGGCAGGGTGTGAATACCAGAAGGCACGCATGCACGCACGCCATGGGGGGCTGTCTCCATTCAGGTGGGCTGTACAACAGAGCCCCACAGACTGCAGCCAAACAACTCTCTCTCACAACTGGAGGCTGGAATTCCGAGACCAGGGTGCCAGCGCGGTAGGTTTTCCTGCGTTTGACTTCACCTGGCCTCTTGCTGGTGCATGCAGAGACAGAGACAGGGAGAGGGAACAAGCCCCGGCAGGAGAGTGCTCTGGTCTTGTCCTGCCCTTTCAGGGCACTAAGCCTATCGTGGGGGCCCCACCCTCAGAGCCTTGGCTAAGCCCAAGTACCTCCCAAAAGCCCTGCCTCTAAGCACTGTCACACTGGGGTTAGGGCTTTGACACACGGGTTTAGGGGGACTCAATGCTTCAGTCCCCAGTTGGGGCCATCCTGGAGATGAGCTACTGTGAGCTATGGGAGCCACCCTTCAGAAGGGCACACCGATTCCGCTTCCAACAGCCAGGAAGAGTAGCGCGTTGTTACTACACAGCCCATTAGGCCAGCACTCTGAACCAAGGCAGAGGTCACTGAAAGGAGCGGAGGGGTGTCATGACCTCCACTCCTTCAAGCTTCCTGACGGGCTGCCTTCCAGGGACTGAAAGTGATGTCAGTGGTAGCATCCCACATCTGTCCGACTGGGAGACTCTCCTCCGCCTTTCACACACGCAAATCTCCAGTGGTGGAGCCCAACCGTAATCACGATCAGTGTGGCGCACAGGTACAAGTTGCCGCTTCTCCACGTCCTCACCAACACGTGTCACCTTCTGTTTTCATCATAGTGACCGTCTGAACGCCTGTGACGTCCTGTTTTCAGTCTTGAAAGATGGAAAGAAACGGACGTGGACCAGTGCCTGCAGCTGGACTGACGCAGGCCTTGCTTTGCACACCCACAGCCACGGCGTCCTGAGGGAGGAAGGAGTGCGCCACCCTGGAGGCGAGGCACGCCGTGGGGACAGAGAGGCCCTCCGTCTCTGATTCACTTTTAATCTATCACAGAGTAGTCCAACCCAGTTAAAGGGTTTCAGGGTTACAGTACCCGGTGTTCATTGCACTGACCCCAAATCACGACCAAGGCATGCTCCCAAGTGGGATCAGCAGACCCGCAGAGAGAGGACAACGTGAGGGGCACGGACCGGAGCAGACAGCTGAGCGCCACCTCTCCCACCCCTTCGGTGCGCTCTGCGCCCGCCACGGTTTTATATAAAAACGACGACAATCTGATAAACTGGTCGGAAGAAGCCTGGGATTAAGGAAACCATGGGAAATACAGACTGATACCCATTTATTAATAATGAAACCTCCTTGAAGTGTCTGTCATGCTTCGAGCCGTGAAGACATCATTCATCATAATGAATGTGCATACTAAAGCCTTTTATTAATAGAGACACATGATCAAAGATATTTGGAGGCCCCTGCTCCAGATAGAAGATTTGGAATCGTGGGTCACTGTTTTTCAGGACTGGGTTGGCCTCGGCCACCACATGGTGGCTCCCAGGTCCCTTCCATCCCAGCAGACCCAGAGTAGCCCATGATCGCACCCTCATCCTTCGTCTCTCCCTGGAGACATGCACGGGCCCGCCGAAACCCTCCACTAGAGCCCGACACTCACGGCAGGTAGGAGGCTCTGCATCCACAGCCGACGGCTGATGGGTGACTGAGAGCAAGAAGGATGGAGAAAGGAAGCAGAGAAGAAAGGAAGAGAAGGGGGTTGCTGAGGGAGGGAAGGAAGGAGGGAGATCTTCGCACACGTCTCTGAGCCTGGCTCTTCCCTTCCATCAGCACCCTCCCGCCAACCCTCCGAGCGCCGGTCAGAGCCCGCGGGTGCGGCCCTCCTGAGCTGCACCCCCCACACACAGTCACGCTTAGCCTCACGCAGCCCAGGCCCAGCACGGCCCTTCCAACTGGGACTCCTGTCACCACTTTGTATTTCTAGTTGCCGCCCACTCCACTGAAGTGGCCCTCCAGGACACACCGAGCCCTGAGCCGAGGCCCACAGTACAGGAGCTTCAGGAGTTTTCCTGGAAGGCCTGAATGAAGAAATGCACTCCTGCATCCTGGTGCTGGCTCTGAACTCTCATTCAATAAGGGAAAAAGCAGATTTTAGAAAAACAGCAACTGTTTTGCCACGCCAGTTGGTGCCACAGGCCCGGGGGATTTAAAAAAATCCCACGAGCAACTGGTGTCTTTTCTCCTTCCTCTGATTCCCTTTGCTCAACTGCCACGTGCCCCTAGCGACCACATTCGGGGTGCCCTGGAAGCAGAGACGTGAGGGAGACAGGCAGAAGAGCTGCCTCCGCCCCGGCCTGCCCCACTTCCCCAGGACCTGGCACCCATGGGCTTCAAGCGTCCTTGAGGGATTACAGACCCCGCACGGGCACACAGCTCCCCGCTGAGCCCGGCCATTCCTCTGGCTACAGCAGTGCTCCGGATGCCACTTTGGTGAGCATGCCCACGCCAGGCTTCGGCCGCCCCACCTCGAGCACAGAACGCTCTGCAGTTCTAGCTGGGAAGGCATGCCAGCCCGGAAGGCACAGGCTCCTGGCGCTCTCCAGGTCTGCGCAGAAGCTACACTCTCTTTGCTGAAACAACCAGCCTTTCTCAGCAGAAAGGGTGGCGGCAGCCAGCGGCCTGCCGTCTGCTTGTGCAGAATGTTCTACTCACTGCTTCTGACAGGTCCCAACTCATCAAATTCTAATAAATGTCACTCTCGATAAATCCCGTACTTGACTTCCTCAAATTAACGTGGGTTAATTATAAGTATCAATCCCTCAGACAAAGCCCCGATTCCGTGCCAGGCAGTGTCCTGGGCACATCTTGCGAGTCATCGCATTTCATATTTGTGGAAAACGCTTGGACCCTGAGCCACCCGTTTCACGGGTGAGCAGGCTGAGGCACTCCAAGGTCAAACAGCATGCCCAAAGGTGGCAGAGCCAGGCCTCAAACCCCCGCCTCTCCCTGTGACACTACCGTTGGGACCTGGCTGCAGCCAGAGGGCCTCCTTCTGGAGGTGTCCTCACAGATCCGAGAAAGAAAGGTTCTGTCCTCTTCCCCCTCTTATAGTAAGAGCACTAATCCTATTCAGGGGGCCCCACCCCCATGAGATTGTTGAAACCTAATCACCCCAAAGGCCTCACCTCCAAACACCGACACACTGAGCAGGAGGACTCGTACATTTGAGTTTTGCTGGGGGGCCCATTTCAGTCCTTGCAGCCCCCACACACCACTGTCCAGTGGACCACATGTCCCGGTGGCCTCAGGATGGCTGCAGACATCCCAGAGCCGCCAGAGCAGCCTGGCCAGGGCCTGGGCAAGGCCTGCAGCCCATGGAGGTGTAGTTACTGCCCCGACTGGTCTCTGTCCTCTGTGGGGGATGTCTGTTAGCTCCTTCCCCTGCCTGAAGGGCCTCAGAGGAACCAGCTGGCCTTGGGACTTCCAGCCCCACCGTGTGGGCAGCCATGGTCACTTCCTCCCAGGGGAGGCTGACTCTCCCTGTCGCTGGTAACAGGGCAGACCACCTAGCTGCAGGCTTTCCCTTCATCAGAACAACAATGGAAGGGAAGAAAAGAGGGTGACACTCTAATCAGAAACAGAAAGTACACCAGAAAGGTACTAGAGAATAACATCAAGGCAGTACATGGAAAAGTTCAAGTTTATACTGGCCCACAGTCCCTTATCTGCAATTCTGATATCCACGGATTTTTCTTGGCTCAAAGTTTTTCTTAACTTATCTGGTGACAGAAAGTGGCCTGAAGTGACGCGAGGCAATGTGCAGCCTCCACATTCTTTTCCACCTGAAGCACATGTCCCCGCTCCCTGGCTGGGCACAGAGTGCAGACTCGGCCAGGAGACCCGCAGGGACTCAGCGGGTGGCTTCTACAGTCAGTGTGCAGCCCAGTGTGCTTGAGCACCCATGAGACCTTGAAAAGGACACCTGATAAAAGCAGAAGCGGGACCTTTACACCTCCTGGGCGTCGTCTTTCAGAGAAGTACAATACACAGAGGTGTCACATCCAATGTCAAACACTCTCCACCCCACACCAGCTCTGTAAGTGCCAGGGAGGTCCACCACATGGCTTCCCTGCACTTTCCACCATGGCCAGAGTGATACCATTGGGAGTCTGGAAAGCACTGCCTTAGAGAACACTGTGGGTTGTGTCCTTATAAAGCTGGTGACTGGACACAGAGGCAGATGTGCAGAGGAAGACGGCGTGACTACTGCAGAGACGCTGCCCCAAGCCACTGAACGTCTGGGGCTTCCCCCACAGGGCTCGGAGCCGGCACGGCCCGCCTGCACCTTCAGAGTGGGCCCCTCCTCTGCAGGACCAGGGAACAACACAGTTCTGTTCCAACCTCCCAGGCTATGCTCTGTTACCCAGCCATAGGACTCTTGCGAAGAGCTCCCCACCCCCAGCCCCTGAACCCAGATGTCCAGAGATGCTCTCTCTCTCCTCTCCTCTCTCACCTGGTTCGGGGTGGGGTGGAAAGGAAAGGCTGTGGTGGAGAAAAAGGTGGGGGGAATCATGCCATGGCCTGCCTCAGTCTAGGCTTTGCAAGTGTCCCCACCGAGAAGCAGAGGTGCATTTTTGTGTGAGCTGGAGGCACTGAGCAATCACTGCTGGGCTGGTCAGGTGCTGGGCTCAGAGTGCACGCCTGCAGCCCTCAGGCAGGGCTCTCTCTCTTCGCAGGCTTACTGAGCCTAACTCACCCGTTTCCCCTGACAACAGAACTGGAGCGGCGCCTCAGGGCACAGCCCTGCAAGCAGACTCCTAGGCAACCCTGCTTGGTTTGGGGTTCTTCTGCAGCCTTCTCTCAGAGCCAGGCCCCGTGAGAACTCCGAGGGGTAGAAGAAACTAGTTCTGCACGGGTGGGTGGCTGGGCTCTGAGAAGCAGCCCTGAGCTAGGCCAAGGTCTCCTGGCCCCCATGGCAAAGCCAAAGGGACACCAGAGCAGCACCTCCAGCCCTCGCTCCCCGAACTGACAGCATGCAGACGGGCTGGGGCCTGGGCTGCCTCAGTGCCCAACCCCACTCCCACCCTCCAGGACAGGGGCCAAGGTGGCACCATAAGACCTGGAAGTCCCTGGGTCTGTCTGGCCCACGGCATGCCCACCTGGAAGCTCGGCCTGCTTCCGCCATTGCCCCTAGTCCACTGGCCGGCATGCCTGCCTCCTTCTCACTCCCATGCTCACAGTTTGAGCGTGCCCTCCAGGACCCTGGTGGGAACACAGGTTTGCCCTTACCTTTGGAAGAGAGCAGAGCTTGAGCTGGTGGAGGGAGCTGGGCTGCGGAGCGGTGCCCAGAGGACAGAGTGGCCGAGGAAAGACCAGAGACACCCCAGTCTGCCAGAAGTGCCCCCATCGATGACGGCAGCGCCAGCAGACCCACGTCTGGGCAGGCCAGGCCCACACACCTGCTTCGGAGCCTAGGGTAGGGCCCTGCAGTCTGCTGCCTGAAAACTTCGGGCAGGCCTCACCTCCCCAGCTGCCCTCTTCATCCAAGGACACGTGCTCCTGGACGTCCTAAAATGCCAGGACAGAGAGTCAGGAGGGACAGGAGTACTGATCCCAACCGACCTGGCAACAAGCACAACTCCTGGCCCAGGGGAAGGACTTGGCCTTCTCAGGGACGCTTTTCAGGACGCTCCTGATTTAATGTTTGCCAACAGTGCAATGTACACTCTAAGACCTCACTCTCCTGCTTTTTCTCCTTCCAACCTGTCTGCCCTCCCCGTTGCCTTGAAGGAGGATGCTCCCTGACCTTGGGGGTTCCCTCTCCCGATCTCCACTAAACCCGTGGCTTTGACTGCCCTGCCCGCTGGTGTCTCCCTGAAGCCTCTTCAAGCCCCAGACATGCAGAACCAAGGGACCAGCTCCCTTGGGTACTGGAAACTCGGCAGGCCCCAGTCAACACCGTGATTCTCCCCCGGTCCACCTCTGCCACCTTCTCCGTCCTGAGGCAGCTCTGCCTCATTAGCACCCAGTGCACACCCTTTGATGGCTTCCTCTTGCCCTGGGGAGAAAACCCAACCTTTGGCTAAGCACTCAATCCAACTTCTACAGACTTTTCTAGCTTCTGTTCCCGTCCTCCTCCCAGGTGTTGGTGCTCCCTGCCACAGGTAGTGGCGGTGGTTTGCTTGTCAACATACCTGGGGGTGTTCCCAGCTGTTAATGCTGAGATCAGAGTCCAGGAAGGTTAAATACCCAGTCCTGGCCCCAAGGCCTCAAGCTTTTGTGCCTGCCCCTACCCCCCGCCCAATGTCTCTGCAATGACCTCTTCCTGGCACGCATGACCTTCCCCGGCTTCTTCACCTGGCTCACCACATCTGTTCCTTAGAACTCCCATCTGTGACCTATATCCTAACCCGCCGGCCGGGTCAGATGTGCCTCTGGAGCACCCACGCCTCAATGGGAGCAGCTTCCCTGGGCCTTGAGGGGCAGGAACTGGGGTTGTCCCGCTGGCCCCTCACCGCTGTGTGAGCTTCTTCATGGCAGGGTTCAAGCCCACAGAAGGGCCTCAGGGGTGGGAGGGACAACCCCAAGTGTTAGCTTTTCAGGGACGCCCCCTCCATCCAGCGAGGCGAGTCTGCCTGCTTCTTTCTACAGGAGCTCTCCAAGCTGGGCCTGGGGAATGGCGTGCAGGTGGAGCTGCGGACGCTTCAGCTGCCCGTGGATTATAGGGAGGTGGAGCAGAGAGTCAGGAGAATCTGGGAAGATCTTCAACCACAAGTAAGTGATGGCTGGCGAGCCAGTCAGGGTGCACGGATGGGTGGAGCTGAGGATGCGATGGAGTCCCAGGGCCCACGAGCCCCTGGACCCAAGTTCTAGGGTGATGGCTGAAGTGTACCCCACCAATATGGTCCTGGCAGATTTTATACAGTGCCGGGCCTGTTTCTGAAAGTTTAAACTGAAATACTGTGTAGATTTGGGAAGAAGACACTAGAGAGAGAGAGGAGGAAAAGAAATGGAAGCTCTGTTCCCAGCCAGGACTCAAAAGATAGCACCACCTAACAGAGGGGCGCTGGGGTTAGTTCGCGGCCATGCTCACATGGGAAAGGTTGGCAAGGACTTCTAGGACCTGGAAGGGCAGGGGGAAGGTGGACCCGGGGGGGAGGTGAGATTGTGGCACACCTGGGAAGGGCCCACCTTCATCCCACCCAGCTGATTCCATCAGAACAGCTACTATGTAAACAACTGCTATAGCCCTGGCTGGTGTGGCTTATTATTGAGAGCCAGCCTGCAAACCAAAGGTGGCCGGTTCGATTCCCAGTCAGGGCACATGCCTGGGTTGCGGGCTGGGTCCCCAGTTAAGGGTGTAAGAGAAGCAACCACACACTGATGTTTCTCTTGCGCTCTTTCTCTCTCTCCCTACCCCTCTCTCTAAAAATAAATAAAATTTAAAAAATAATAAATTGGTAGAAATATCCAAAAAAAAAAAAAAAATAGAGACCAGCTGATGAGATTAACAAAGCGTACACCTCCAAGCCATTAAGACCATACCCCAAATGTTTTGATAAAATTCAGCAATTTTTTCAAGAGGAAAAATGATCAGCCCTAAAAATTCTTATGCTATTATATTAACGCTGTTACCAGCTTCCGGTATTAGCGATGCATTAAAGAGATACGATTCCATGGCAGGCACCAGCTGGAGCCACCCCCTCCTCCCGGGTTGGGGGGAAGGAGTATTCTACCCTGTTTAAGAATATTTTGAAATATAAAAGCATTTAAATGCAAGGCCCTGGTCCTCCCGCCCGCCGCTTTCCAATCCAGCATATTAATCAGGGGAAGGGGGCAGGCGGCGGAAGCCACGAGAAAGCGCGGCGCGCAACCACATTTGGGCCGTGAGCAGTTTTGCCGCCCTGCGCTTGCCTTCTGCCCGGCCCTCCCGTGACAGCGGGCGGCAAACCTGCCTCAGTTTCCCTAAACTCCCTGCTACCGCCTGTTTTCACAGCTTACCGTGCACGTGGGCTTGGACGCCGCCGCCCGGGCCGTGGTTCTAGAACAGTCTGGCAAGAACCGCGGTTATCGCGAGACCGACGTCCGCGGCTTCCGGCCCGAGTTGGGCACGTGCCTTCCGGGTGGCCCGGAAGTGCTCACGTCTCGGGTCAACATGAAGGCGGTCAGCCGGCACGTGGCGGTGGAGGGCGTGGAGGTGGCGTTTTCAGGAGATGCGGGCAGGTGCGTAGTGTCGCGTGACCGCGCGGGGGAGGGAGATTGGCTACAGTGTCCTCTGACCCATCTTTCCTCAGGATGTCCCCCGTTCCCCGCCGAGAGGCCACCGTGTGCTGTCCAGCTGGGCACTCGGTCACCGGGTGCCTGCCTCCCCAGGGTAGCCCTTGCAGACCAGTCTGGGGTCTCCCCACCCTGGCACCCAGGGTCTCCTCTCCCAATCGCCACCTTCGCTGTGCTGGTAGAGAAAAGTTTGTAATGGCGTATTTTGAGAGTCACTAACATTTTGCGGATGCTTTATTTTTCTGTATGGCGGCCGAGGTGGTGACTGAAGGAGTCTAATGGAGCCCCAGATAGAGATTCACTGCCCTATGTCTTTCCACACTCTGACTCCGAGGAGGTCGTTTCTCCTCCCCACAAAAAAAATAAAATAAAATAAAATAATGAATATAGATAGGGATGAGAGGGTTCGCGAGTTAAAGGTGTTTGGGTCCAGTGTTCGAAAACCTGGCGCTCCCCCACTTCGGCCACTTGCCGGTGATGAGACCGTGAGGCCACGAGCCAGTCTCTCCCCAGCTTTTCCCAGTGACATGTTCTTTCCAAGGCTCGAGGACAAAACCTTCATATCCCCGGGGGGCCGTCCTCTCTCATGTTTGGGGGGTGCTCCATCGCCACTTCTGCTTACTTTTCACTGAGGTTAGAGGCTGGTCCAAGGAGTAATCTGGCGTCTCCTGCGGTTGCAGGTACGTCTGTGATTACACCTACTACCTGTCTCTGTATCACGGAAATGGGTGCGCGGCGCTCATCCACGTCCCTCCGTTATCTCCCTGGCTGCCTGCCAGCCTGCTGGGGAAAGCCCTGCAAGTGATCATCCAGGAGATGCTGGAGGAGGGCAGGGAAGCCCCGGCTCCAAGCCTGGTTCCTGGAAATCTCGACCTCGGCAGTTCCAGCCCCGAAGAAGCAATTGGAGGACTCCTCCTTGAGGGAAAATCAAATGGTTCGGGCCTGTGTGGAGAGGTCAGCAGAGCTTTGAGAGGCTTTTGAGAAAATGGCTTGTGAAGCAGTTTACGCAGGGGAAAAAATTGTGAATTAGCCCAACGACATCACAGAGTCGTTTTACAATCAGAAGGCAGGAGAGTACTCTGAAGGGCAGACATTTCATAAGGGATTAACTAGCTTCTGTTACGGTTTTCATGACAATAAAACGAAAACTTCGTAATTTTCTTTTTTTTTCATCTTAAAAGATGCCACGGGCCTGTGTGACCCTGCCCAGATTGCTGGGACTACAGGCCTGTCCTTGGGGACGTACAGGTGTGGCCACTGCTTGGTGTCCCGTTCCTGGCCTCCAAGCTCCTGCATCCAGGCGCTGTGGGCAGCTTCCGAGCCGCCGACTCTCGAGTGTTTGTTTTCCCTTCTCCTCTGTAAACTTTGTTTTTAATTGTGGTGAAATACACGTACCCTAAAATTGACCATTTTAACCATTTTTTTCAGTGCTCCATGGCATTGTGTACACTCACTGAGCAACTGTCATCTCTAGAACTTTCTCATCCTCCCAAACTGAAAGTGTGTTCCAATGGAATAGTATCTCCAACCGCACCCCCCCCCCCCCATAATTCTACCTTCCGGCTCTAGGGACCTCATATAAATGGATTCACAGGGTTTGTCCCTTGGTGACTGGCTTATGCCACTCAGCATGTCCTTGAGGCTCATTTATGTTGTAACACGCATCAGAATTTATTTGCTTTTAAAGGCCGAATAATACTTCATTGTATCAGTAGACCCCATGTTGCTTATCCGTTTATTTTGCGGTGGACACTGGGTGGCTTCCACCTTTTGGTCAGTGTGAATACTATGGTACACGCCGGTGTGGACTTAACCTCGGGTCATGCGGGGCGTGTACCTAGAAGTGGAACTGCTGAGTGGAGGTCACTCCAGGGGTAATTTTTGAGGACGCACTGTACTGTTTCCCCTGGCAGCCACACCATTCTGTATTTGTACAGGTAATGTTTGATCTGAAAGCAAAGGCTAATAGCCAAGGTTGGCTTCTGTCCCCGTTTCCTCTCTCATTCTGCTTTCATGACACTGCGCTGGCTCACGGTAAGGCGTTACTTGCCCGGTGTTTTCTGAGACCCGACCACCCCCCGCGGAACCCCGTGAGCAGCATGCTGTTTGAAGGAAGGGCTGAAGGTGGCTAAGCTCTGCGAAATTTCCCGTTACCTTGGCGTGCTCCCAACTATCACTTTTCACTGAATCGTGTTAAAAAAAATCACCACCCCGTGGTTGCACTGCTTCATTCTAAGTAACAGTGTCTGCGACTGAGCAACGAAGGGACCCCGCAGGCCTTGCTTGTGCCCCCCTCAGCTCCCTAGTGTGCTCGTGCGTTTGGAGGAGGCTTTACTAGACCCCGTTTGCAAGTGAGACTGGGCCATTGAACACAGAAGAGATGAAAGCCAGGGTGTAGCCCACCAAAGCCAGAGAGTGGGGGTGGGGCGGCCTGGCCAGCGTGAGTAGGTCCGGCTGCGGTTGTTCACGGGCAGAACCCCAATCCCCCCGCTCTTCCCTTCCTCTAGCTCCCGTCCCAGGGCAGTGGCAAGCGGGGGCCTCCGGGCCCGGCTCCTGTGCTCTTTCAGATTGCCTAGCACTAAGCCATACACGTGTCTCAGACTTTTAGATGTCATTCAGTTGGAAGGCCCGGAGCGCTGCCTTGATGAATGTGTCACTTCCCCCAATGTGGCCTCTGAAATTCTTAAGGGAGAACCCCAGAGGGCCCACATCCTGGGCTACGTGGCCCTCTACCCCCTGTTGGTGCAGACCAGGGCCTGTATGGTTATGGCTGTGGGGCAGCTCTAAGTCAATGTGAAAACCACAGCTTACCTGGCAGAGCCTGGGACTAGCCCTTTCATAGCTGGGGAGTGCTGGGCGCATGTGCTCCTGTGCTCATCTGTGAAACTGATAAAATCCTTCCCTCGCAGAGCTGTTACAGAGATCCAGGGAGGGAATGGATGGGAGAGTCGGTCAGTGAGGAGAGACCACCATAAAAACACGCACCTGCCTGAGTTTGGGCTGTTGGTGGACCTGGGAGGATAAAAACAGAAATAGCCCTGTTGGACTTGGGGCCTTCAGAAGTGCATGGTGGGGAGAGGGGCTAGCACTTCTGGAGAGCCAGCCCCATCCTCCTCAGAAGTTGCCCCAGAGGACAGGAGCAAGCATGCAGCGTTTGCCTGCCTGGGAACATGGGAGAGGCACGCTGGACTCCTATGTCCACCCTGTCAGCAGCCCAGACATCACCGGAGCCTTGGAAACAGCCTGCCTTTCGTCATCGGTGACCTAGTAACAGTCCCCTGAAGGCCAAGCACGTCACGACAACGGTGAGCAAAATCCCAGGGTCAACGCCAAGCTTGCGTGTCCCTTCTTTTAGGAAGGCCTTTTGTTTTAGACCCAAATACTTGTGAGACTCACCCAGTCTTAAGCATGGCCTTCGATTTACCCCTGCTGCCTCCACCTTGCTACTGAGCCCTTTATCACATGGCCCGAGTTTGTTGCTGCCACGTGACCTCCCACGGTCAGAGCGTGGTGAACGATCCACTTGTCATTTTGATGTGTCCCAGAGTCTCTGGTCTGATTCTAGAACATTTCCAGCTTGTTTCCTTTAAGCACGCGTCCACATTTCCTACTGTGACCATTTCCTCTGGCAGAAATAATGCTGCCTGGGTCGTAAAGTCCTCAGCAGGCCGAGATCATCAGCTCACGAGGAACTAACATTTCCGAGCAAGCCACATCCTGTGTGTGCTTACTCGGCTCTCCCCTGCGCCTCCGAGCAGGTACGCTGGCTGCGAGGTACCAACAATGGCACAGAAGTGTGGAGGTCACGTCCTTTGGCCTGACTTTTGTCAGTGGATGGCGCAGGAAAAATCTACAAATCTGTCAAAACTGAAGTACAGCCCTGGCTGGGTAGCTCAGTGGTTTAGAGCATCGTCCCGATATGCCAGGGTTGCAGGTTCCATCCCTGGTCAGGGCCCATGCAAGAATCAACCAATGAGTGTGTAGATAAGTGGAACACCAAATCGATGTTTCTCTCTCTCTCTCTCTCTCTCTCTCTCTCTCAAATCAATCAGTAAAATCTTTTTAAAAACTGAAGTACAGATTTCTGTATTTTAGGTATTCAAATTTCCTTCTAGCTGATTTCATGGAGAACCGGAATAGCTTCCCCTCTTCACCAGCAATCTGCATGCCGAGACAGTTCAGCTGTCAGGACTAAAGCAAAGCCTTCACGCGGGACACCCCCCAAGTGACACGTGTGAACACACACGCCACACGTAGCTCAGCTGCCCTGCCTCAGAGGCATGGTGATTCTCCCGGGGGGCGGGGGAAACAAAATCGGAGGCCAGGAATGCATACAGAGTCCTTTATTTAACTTAAACCATGTGGTACCTTTAACTACTAGAAAAAAGCAGAGTAAGAGAAACTAAAGGTGCCTTAGCTTCAGCCATTCAAAATAGACAAAGTTTCTTTTTCTCGTCATGTAAAGAATCCAGAGTATATCGCAATAACAGGAGTAAACTCTTACAACAGAATATACAAAAACATTTTGAAATTTTTTTTTCGTCTACTGATTTTTTTTTTATATAAACAGAGGAAATTTTTTTTTTTTTTAGGAATAATTTATACACAGAAAGTCATCTTATGTAACAAATTGGCCTTGTTAATTACCGTATTTTTAAAATTTCTTTTAAAAAACTTTTTTAAACAAGAAAACTGAGAAAATGCATTTATCTGCGATGCATTCATTCCATTGCGCCTTCTGGTTTGATTTTTTTTTTTTTTTTAATTCTGTCCCAGAGGTAGACAAACTCTGGCAAACCTCTTGCCTCAACCTCACTGGCTTAGAAAGCAACAGGTGTTTTTGCCGAGCATCTGTTCCACCGGTGGGTATGTCTACACAGCGCCAAACACCCAAATGCAAAGTTGAGAACAGAAAACAGACTGTTTCTGGAACTTTCTCCCATGCTGTGCAAAACACCCACATTTCTCGTGATGGGGATTTTTGTGGAGTTGTGTAGACAATGGCCCATCACCCACTGGGAGCTAGAGGAAAGGGGGTCAAACTTTAAAAAAAAACATTTCTGTGTGTGTCATTTTTTATTAAAAAGAACTTTGTTCTGTATTAGAAAAATGTATCCTCTGTGTCGCCTTATAAACAAATAGGCTCTCTTCCTTGTTATAACAAAGCATTGGTTATGATATGAGGCGTGTAAGCAAGCAGTCTGCGTGCGCTAGAGCGACCACCGTCAGTAATAAATCTGCACGCGGTGGTCACCGCGAACACCATTAGCTGGGCAGTCCATCTCTCCATCTCCGGGCTTTGCACAGCAATGCAGCAGCCACGCCAGCTGCACCAGGTGCCCACCACTGGGCACCAACACCTCTGCTCTTTCCTTGGCCACTGAGGTTCTCTCAGTCTGTGAAAGTCGCTACGTTCCAAAGGGAAATGACCAGTATAAGATGATCCCCTTCCCAACCAGAGGGTTCTGGAAGACCAAGATACTGAAGATACAGAACTACTTCTTAAATCGTCGTCATTCCTTTGTTACACACTAGGGCACAAAGCTTAGGGGTAAAGAGGGTGAGCCTCGGCTTGGTTCAGGGAAAAACCCTTTTTTTTGGCATATTGTAAAGCTAGCTAGTAAACAGGTGTCCTAAAAAAAAAATGGATCACAAACACACATTTTGCACACACAGAGGAAAAAATGTGTCTTTAAATTACTTTCGGCGATTGCAA
Source organism: Macrotus californicus (assembly GCA_007922815.1). Lineage (NCBI taxonomy): Eukaryota > Metazoa > Chordata > Mammalia > Chiroptera > Phyllostomidae > Macrotus > Macrotus californicus. The sequence goes on from VMDR010000048.1 coordinate 305,858, forward strand.
ACTACAAACATTTTATAAAATTATTCTATGTTCTTACAAAAATGCAATGAAACGTTGAATTAGTTCTTGTAAACCAGATCTTCGTCAACTGACTACCCGTAATCTACTGGACTGAGGAGCCCTATTGAAAATGCTAATATGTGACTAATTCAAACAATGTTTTACCGGAAAGATGCGGACACTCAACACACGTGGCCGTACAGGTGAGTGGTCGTGTTCTTGCGTGAACAAAATGAAACCAAACCCTAAAGCCACGCCCCAGAAATGACCACTGACGAGTGCGATGTAGTTTGTATCCTTGAAAAATTCGCCTTCACTCCACAATAAGAGGTTCCAATCTAGAAGGTTAGGCTTATTTGTTGAAACCAGATGCCCACGGATGACTCCTGAGCCTTGATGTGGCCTGATACTTTCAAGAAACCATCAAGTTCAAAACCTGGCCCCCGCTTCCTCCAAGCCCTGTCCCCTTCTGCTCACAATTCTTCCCTTCCCACCGCATCAGGACCCCCATCAGGATGGTTCCTACTGCCTGATCGTTCCACTATCAAGGAGTGTTCATCTGCTTTTTTCCCCCTAAATGACCAACTAGTCATCTGAGCTGGAGGCCAGAAATGAAACCCTCTGGCCTGTCCAAGGTCTGTATCTTCAGCATCTCTGGCAACAGAGAGGTTCAATCTAAACAACATCCTTTCTTAAAGTTCTCGTTCATACCAACTATGTCAGAGTGAGAAAGCCTGACTTTCATCACTGGTTCTTAACAAGTGGATCTCTGGTCCGTATCTCCCAACGCTGCTGAGCCCAGGAAATGAAAAGACGGACAATAAACACAAAAGGAACGTTAACAAGAACAAACCCCAAACCTTAAATGCATTGCTGGGTCTGCTAGCACTGGAGGGCAGGGCATGGAGGGTTGCTGTCAGCTGTGAGGGGCCCACGCTTTGGAAAGGAGGTGCCTTTGACTCTCGTCTGGCCACCCCGGGAGGACCCATCAGTGACAGCTGAGGACCTTGGACCAAGCATCCTAGCCGCCTCAACCATTGAGGCTAGTGTGGCCTCGCCACCGGCGCGGCCAGCGTCATGTACAGCCACCTGCCAGCAGAGGTGGGCTGCTGAGAAAGGCTTTGGTGGAACCAACTGGCCTCAGATTGGCATCATACTTGGCTCATCAATCTTTTACCCCAACCAAAACACAACAGTTCATGCCAAGCACTCAGCCGTTGGGTGGTTCCACAATAACCACTTTTCTATTTTCACCAAGCCACTTCTCCTACCATTGAAATGTCGTTCCGAGTCACGGGGACAGGCTGGAAGGTGAGGCCAGTATTGGCCGTGAACCCCGTCTTCTGTCTTCCGAGGAAGAAGTTCATTCCATCTGCGTGTCAAACATCATGACATCCTGTAAAGGAGACCTGGGTGGTCTGGGTCTCACCTAGCTGAAGTTCAACGACGTCTCCAAAACACACCAGCGCCTGCTGCCTCAGGGAAGGGCTGGGTGTGACGATGTGTTAATGCTCACATCCACACAATGATGTGCCTCAGTGGTTCATGTCACGTCAAGCAGTGTGAGCTGCTCTCAGAAGGAGGGTGCATGGAAAGTGCCACAACTCAGCTTTGATTAAGCGTACAAGAGAGAAAAGTCCAGAAGCGGCGGGGAAATCAGCACAAAATCAGGCTAGAACTGTGGACAGATGACGCCTCGCTAGAGTCCAGGTGGGTGGTTTGGTCCAGTAGAACGACTGCCCCATCACGCAAGCAAACTTTGCGCTTTCGTTTCAGTGTTTCTGAAGCATCTGTTACAATGGGCACGACACGGTTAGTGTTTGCTTTCTACTTAAAGGAAAACCACCTACATCAAACAAAAACAGAAGGACACCAACGACTCGGACGGTTGAAATGAAACCCTTATAAACCAGCTGAATGATCTGTAGGAGTCCAGTTGTGGAAACCGGAAGGTATGTGCAAAAGAGAAGAGAGGCCACTATTCCAAGGGGTCACCTACAGCGTGGAAGAAGAGAACCCTGATCAAGCAGTATTTCTCAATGACCGTAAGATCCCAGGGGACTTGGGAGAGGAGAGGGGCGCTCTTGCAGGAGGGAAGTGCCCCTGAGCTTAGCTGCAGTACCAGAACTCTTAGGGAGCCATCCGCCCTGTGGAAGGCCCACCGCGTTGCTCAGATCCAACCACCAGTTGTTGGAATCGGGGAACGCGCTGTCCACCCCTGTGAGCAGCAGGACAGAGGGACAGAGGCACGGCCTCGTGGGAGGTGAGGCGCCCCAGAAGGAGGCATGGCACAGACCACTGCCCCTCTAGCCCGAAGGTTTGGTACATCGTTGCTTTCCCCTGGGAGGGAGAAGGACATGAGGGTGGAGTGGAGAACGGCCTGGAGAGGGGAAGGGGACGTTTCTCTGCCGTGCACTCTGGGAGGGATTGGCTGGGAGGTCGGCCACCGCTGTGCGAGCAGGAGGCCTGGCGGGCGGAGTTGTGCGAGTGCTGCGGCAGCTGCAGCGCTGAGCACAGGCAGTGCGGGACAGCGCATCTCCGCCTGGCGCAGGCCACGCCCAGGGCTGCACAACTGGCACCCTGGGGAGCAAACGCACACACTGCGCCTCTGGGGGGGGGGGGTGCTGGCTAACAAGTCATCTGCCCTCAAAGCCCAGGAAACCACTGCCGTTCTGGGGACAGAACCTGCCGTTCTGTCTGCACTGAGCAGTTGGTTTCAAAGACAGCCAGCTCTGCCGCTCCCCTCACCTCCCAACCAAGTGTGGGGGCGCCGGGCCGGCAGGAGGGAAGTCCTGACACCTCACAACCTCGTAGGGAACCGAGTTAGAAGAAGAAGAAGAAAGCAACGGCAAATAAGACATGTCAGAGAAGGCAAGCAGTTGGAAACGAGTGGAGAGGGGAGAAAAGGCGGCTTCGACCCCAGAATGCAGCCTGGCCCGGCCCCGCGGCCCTGGCACGCGGCCTGTGGGTGCACGAGGTCACCAGTGTCGACAGCGTGTTGCCAGGCGCTGAGAAATGCGAGATGTACTCTTTTTTGTATATCCACGTATAAAAAATAAGAGTGAGGTAGATAAATGCTTGAAAGAAAAAAACCCCCAAAAAGAAAAACTGTCCCATCGAACACAGACACACACAAAAAACAACCCTTTCGTCGGTATCTAAATTCCTAAGGGGGCTTCTCTACAGCGATTGAAACTGGAATCAGAAAATCGGTGAAAACTCCTGTTGTGCCTTCCTTTTGTTTTTCTCAGCTTTTTAAAGGGGAAGAGCGTGGGACGGAGAAAATACCGGGGCTAGGACTGCCGACAAGCCAGCGGCGCCCTACGGACCTTCTGTCTTGTCTGTTCTCCGGTCCCAGCTAGCGGTCACCACGTTTGAGCTTTGCTCCTACTTGCAATTGAAACGCTTCCATCCCAGAAGCAACTCTGCTGTCATCACTCAGGTGAGAAGTGCTAGGAAATGAAACAAAAGACCCCCAGGCCCCGAGGAGTTGGATTCCTGGCCAAGGGGGGGGGTATCCAGCACCAGGGCCCTGGTCCCCAGGAGTGAGCGCCAACACCCGAGGGTGCTGCCCCTGCGTCCCCATCCCCTGCCTGTGCCAAGGCGGTCCCTGGGGAGCTTCTGGTGCTAAGGACAGGTAGGTTGGCCTGGAGGGCGGTGGTGGAAGGCCACAAAAGGGGCCGCTGGACCACGCTCCGCTGCACCCTTGGACTCAGCTGCTGTTTTTCCTAGGATGGAAAGATTAAATACCTACTTCAAAAAAAAAATCATCCAAATGCCTAGTGTCTCCAGTTCAAACTTCTGTTGTACCCAAGAGTTAAAAAAATAGATCTATGTGTCACAAGCAAAACAAAGGCCAGGGGGACGAGAAGGGGGGCTTGGCCACAGCGGTGACCGCAAACACTGAACAAGGACGTGTGAAGGTGAGCCTCTGTCGTCTGACCTGAGTTTGTCTCGTGTCTTGCACGGTAACAGACTCCAATGCCGGGCGAGGGCAGGCTGAGGAGAGGGACCCCTCTCCGCCTCCTTCCCTTGCCAGCCTCGGGCCCACAGAGCCTACCGGTCCGAAGAGAACTAACGGGGCCAGGGGAGCGGGGAGGGGAGGGCGGATTTATAAAAAGGCATCAAACAGTCCATGGCAAATTAAGTTCCGTGAGCGTCGATCACCGGGAAAAGAGGAAGAGAGTCACGCAGTCCAGTACAAAGCATAAGAAGTTTCTTGGAGTGAGCAGAGAGGGAAGAAGGGTAGACCTGAAGATTTTCATAGAGTAAATCCACAAAGATAAAGAACAAAAAAAAAAAGTAGCAGCTTTCTTTGTTCTGTACAGACGTATAGATGAATATCTGAACCGTAAAAAAGGTACAAAAGTGACATTAAAGACGATGTGTATGCAAATGTTTCATGGCCTAACATAGAACTGTCAGAGCCACGAAGAAGTCCTGGTAACAGAGAAAATGCCGACAAAGCTCAGAATGCTGGGATCCATTCACTGCGTTTCTTCTCGCGGTTGTGGTGCTGTTGGAACTGCTTTCCTCGCAAACCTGCACGGACATTTGGGCTCAGTCCCTGGAAACCCCTTCTCATCTGTGTCCTTGGGGGCTGGGGGTGGTGGGAGCTTGGGAGAGGGGACAGGAGACTGGCACGTGGGTGACCTTGGCTCCGAGCTCGTGTGCCAGGCTGTCCCTCGATGGGGCCCGTTTGCCTCAGAATTGCTGGAGCCAGAAGGTGGGGGCAGAGAGGTAGCACGGGGAAGCCCGGTCAGCTTGTCCCCATCCTCTCTGACAGCAAGCCCCGTTCCGTCCAGTTCCCCCAAGTAATAACCTAGTCCAGAGCAAATTGACCTGTGTGGACGTGAGACTTGAAAAGGACACCAGGGGACGATGAGCTGGAGGGCTTCACCAGTGTGGCTCTCCCGGGAGTGACCGGGGACCGTGCTCGCCCTGTGCCTCTGGAAACCAGAAAACAAGTGCAGGGGTCTTGAGGGACCAAGTCCCGGGTTTTGGCAGAATTTGGCAGCGTTAAAATGGTAACAACCTTGGATGAATGATGGCCCTTTGTAAATTTCACGTATTCCTAAAAAGGTTCAAGATACAGTTACAAGATGCCATCGCAACATGTTTTTTTATAAAGACCTACGGTGACAGGCAGGTGTGCATGGGAGCAAGATGGGACCACGGGGAGGGACAGCCATTTCCTCATAAAAAGGGCATTCTGGCTGGGCTCGTGGCAAATGCTTTTTCCATTATGAAGCAGAGAGAGGGAGAAAGGACAGAGACAGAGAGAGAAAGAGAGAGAGGGAAAGGGAGGGAGAGATGAGAGAGACAGGGAAAGAGTGAGGAGACTCGATTCTCAAGTGTTCTGTTGCTATTAAGTGTTGTCATTAAGGTTCTTAAAGGCCCGTGTCAGTTAAGGGTTTGGGTAGGGAAATAAAAAGCGGCTTGCATATTGAAAAAAGGAACATCCCAAGTGTGTTTACTGCAGAGAAGCCGTCTCCCGTGGGCAGCATGGCTGTTCTGAAGATCCACTGAGGTACAGGAGGCTGTGGACAGATGGTTAGAACCCGCTCCCCCACCCGCCGCGCGCGTGCACGCACAACATGGTGCCGTCTGCACGGGACGCGGCCCCACATCAGCAAGTGGACGACTGGGGCAGGGGCAGGGCTCTCTCGTTCTTGCGCCCTCCATTCATGTGCGCGTAAGGCTGTCTCTCGTCGAAGCTAGCCCGCAGGACCAGCACACCAGGGCCCGGGCCATTCTCGGCCTTGTGTCCTGAGTGTCTGTCCGGCAGCGGCAGGGAGTACGATGAGGCCGAGGGGTCCAGCGGCATGCTCTCCATGTTGTCCGGCTCCAGGTCCAGCTCTTCGGTGTCGGGTGGCTTGTTCTCGTCACTGTAGTAGAAGGACACCTCCCGGAAGCCGGGCTCCATCTCGTCCTTGATGCTGCCAATGATCTCCAGGAAGGAAGGCCTCATCTTGGGGTTGTACTGCCAGCACATGCGCATGAGTTCAAACCTGCGGGCAGACAGACGGGTGCAGATGGGCCCACCTGCCAGGCTGCCTCTGGCTTTCCATTGGCATGGCCCAGTAGTCCCCCCTACCCTGCTTCTCCAGACTTCTCCCACCACTGCCTTCCCGCCACCCAGGACCCGCCCCTGTGCAAAACCCAAACTCTGCTTTCCCGAGGAGGCCACACGCAGGCGCACACAGCCTGTTAGCACAAGTTACTATTATTAGTGACAGCACTAATGAAAAAACACAAGCCAGCGTCGTATGGGAGCACGTCTAACAGTGGCTGACACAACAGGCTTTCCAGAGCTGGAATGCAGGAAACCTCCAGCTCTGCACTAACAAGGCTGAGCTCTCGCAACAGTGACTGCTCTTCCAGGCCCACCTGGGCTGTTTCTCTGCCACTTCCGTGTGGCAGAGGACCACCAGGGCAGGAAACCTGCAAACAGTGTGAGGACGCAGGGCCGCCACGCTGCAGAAGCGCATGTGGCACATTTCTAGCACCGGGCAGAGGCTGCTTACTGAGCTGGAGGAGACCCTAGAGCCAGCGGGGGAGGGGGAGCCCGCACTCAGGGCCCTGCGTGAGCCGTGGCAGGCCGAGCAGACAGTGCGAAGCCTGAGCTGCGTCTGCAGCTCACAGGGTGGGCCACCCTGGCACCTGGGCTGCGGACCTCCATGACGCCCTCAGTCATGTGGGCCCCAGGAAGTCCTTCGTCCTAGCAATGGGCCTGAGCCCCCCCTCCCCAGACACCGGGAAGCATGCCACTGCAGTACAGCCAGTTGCCCTGACCCAGGAAAGGCTTCGACAAGGGTTCAGAATGGCTGCAGCCAAGGCACTGCTGCTTAGTAACAAGAATGCTGAGGGAGCCAGCTGCGTAGACCTTTGGAGCATAAAGGAGGGTGACCGGGCAAGCACGTCCAGGCTGGCCACAGAGCGCAAGGGAGGCCGCGGTTCCGGGAAGGGCCCTTTCTCACGTGAGCTTGAGAGCAAAGTGCCTTCCCCTTTCACTTGTATTCTGGCTGGATGTTTTGTGGGTTTTTTTTAAACTTCTGGCTAAAGAGATGCGTTTCAACAAAAATGGCCAACTGGAGCTCCTCATATCTAGGAAGGCCAGAGCACTCCAAGTTGGCTCCCAGCTGCCACCTGTCAGGCCACCTTGCTTACGTGTGGCCCCAGGAAAGTTCCGAGGGGAGAAGCCGCGGGGCACATGCCCCAGCCTACACAGAGAAAGCCCCTAGCTGACCAGGCCCGCCACCTTGAAAGGCTCGGGGAGAAGGGTGTCAGGTCAAGCCATATGCCAAGGATGTGACCCTGAGGGGTCAGGGATGGGAGCGAGGCTGCCGCCTGCTCTGCTGCCGGTTGTTATAAATCAAGTCTAGTTGCAACAGAAGCACGCTCGTGTGTTTACAATGTCTGGCTGCTCTCGAGCGAGTGGAGCAGTCAGAACGGACCATTTGGCCTTTGAGCCCCAAATGTGGACTGTGTGGCCCTTCACACAAAAAGCTCGCCACCCCAGCGCCGGTGGAAGAAGTTAGCTGAGACCTGAAGAGTGACTGAGTCGTGCCCTCCCCCCTGAACGACCCACACCCAGGCCAGCGCAGTGGCCACACAAGGGCGGACGACAGTGGATGCTCTTGGCAGCCCTCACTGGGGTCCGGTGGTGAACCTGAACCAGAAGCAGGCGCACTAGAAAAGACCCCCATTTTGGAGATGAGAAAGAGGAAGTACCAAGGGATTAAATCTTTGGTGCAAGGTCCCCAAACCCGTGAGGATGGAGCTGGGATGGACCATATGGGAAATGGGGTCGCCACACTGTGAAGGCCACCTGCCTCCAAAGCAGGAGTTTTCTCTCCACCTGAACAGAGAACCCACGGCCCCACCAGGAGACACCCCCCTCCTGTGTCACCCCAGAATCACAGGTGCCATGGGGGGGGTGCAGTGAGAAACTGGCAGCTCCCCCCCTCTCACGTGCCCCACCACTTCCTAAGAAAAGGGACCCCCCAAATACGTGAACCCCCTCTATGGCACGGCTGCAAGTGCCTTGGGCTGGCTGACGTGCCCCTGAAGAGAAGCACATCCAGGGCCAAGGACATGTGACACGCTCTGGCTCTGCGCCCCTGTGGCCTGGGGCTGAGGCGGTGCCACCGGCAGGGGCATGCTCTGAGCGACCTCAGCACACACAGGCCGCGTGAGGCCGCTTTCAAACCACCCCAGAGGCACAGCCCTTCCAGAGCGGCCCATAAAAGGAAGTCTCTTCACGCTGTGGGATCTGAGACCTTGTTTACACTACTTCCACAAGAACTTTCCAGTAGATTCTAGAAGGATTTATGAGCTGATAAAACTCCTCTTTAGAAGCGCACATTTTTTACAGTTAGTCAGCTCTGGTAAGCTGGAGCGTCCTTCCCTGAGCTCCCACCCATTTGAGGGTGTACACAGCCCTGCACCCAGGTAGGGGCAGGACCAAATGGAGCTGCTGCCCTGCACAAAGTGGCTACCCATGGACACGCGTGACCCCGGAGGCTGGAGGACGGCACTGCCCGCTCCCTCCTGCGCACCGCCTGCCTCGTCTCTCCACCCTGCTCTGTGCCGGCAGGCGGTGATCACAGCCAAGATGCACGCTGCAGCCCCACGGCCCAGCTTTAGCACAGCCTCAGTCTGAGCCCTGAGCCACCGTCACAGCACAGACCAATTCCAGAAAGGACCTGGAGGCTTGGTGTGCCCTCCGCCACCTCCTCCTGGCAGCCCCAAACAGCTGGGATTGTCAGCCAGGAGGGGCAGTGGGACAGCGAGGCCCGCCCAACACCTCACCCATGTACTCTGTCTTTGGGCAGAGATCAAGCATGGGACCTGCATCCCACGGGAAAGCCTGTCACAAGACTACCTGGGCTGGAGCGATCACTCCTGACTGTTTGATAAAACTAGCAGCAAAAACCGTGCTTGTCAACTCCAGGAAGCCAGCCATCAGCACACGCCCAGAGGCTAGGGGACACTTGCAGCATGAATATGGCAACCTGAGCCCAAGAGAAGTTAAAGATGAGCTTTATCATCACTTTAAAATATGGAATTGGCCCTGGTTGGAGTGGCTCAGTGGATTGAGCACCAGCCTATGAACCAAAGGGTCACTGGTTCGATTCCCAGCCAGGGCACATGCCTGGGTTGTGGGCCAGGTCCCCGGTAGGGGGCACTCAAGTGGCAACCACACACTGATGTTTGCCTCCCTCTTTCTCCCTCCCTTCTCCTCTCTCTAAAAGTAAGTAAATAAAATTAAAAAATAAATAAATAAAATATAGAATAGCCAGCAAGCCACAAGACGAATCTGCTCATGTGCCACCTGCTAAGTGAATTCATACTGAGGCCTGGACCGTAAGCCTTCCTCTAAGCTCAAGATACTGAAGGGCTGTGGCTTCACGCACTTCCAGGTGTCACCAGGCAGCTGCAGCGTCTTCCTGATGCTGAGCTGAAGCCACCAGCAGCCACTGTGCGCGCCTCCCCCCCTGTCACTCTCCGGGTGCCTGTTCAAACGGCTGGGACCCAGAAGACAAGTGGTTTTTCTCCCTGTGGACACCTAGCAGGGCTTTCAGGCAATTCCCAAGGGTTCAATTGACGTCCCTGTCCTCTGGGAGAAACAGAAGTCCGTTCTTTTCTCTCGTAACAAAACAGCCTGTCTCTTGCAGCACCTCTCCCCACCTGAGCTCACCAATAAATTCCCAAGAGCGACACGGACACTCTGTGTGACCAGCTCTCCTCCTTTCACTTCGTTCTAGACTTTGAAGGGAGAGAAGTCTGCCATGGGGTTCTGGGTGGCAAAGCAGACACGTCTCCTGACTTAAACAGTTAATATCCGAGAGGAACCGCTCCACGTAAATGTCCTTGTCACTCCGTGCTGAGAGCAGGACGTGCACTGCCATTCCCACGGCAGGTGGGCTGCTTCCCAGGCACCTGAAATTAATAGGAAATCTCCAGGCACCTGGCGCTGGATCAGCTTGAGGAGCCCCGCAAGTTTCTGAGACAAACTTTTCCCCAAGTCCAAGAGAAAGCTTAAAAACAACCTTTCTCCTCCCACTACCCCCAAACCACGCGAACACCCCCAAACACGTGCCTGCTCTCTGGGACCCTCTGTGAGCTTGCTGAAACACCACCCCCTCGAGCACTGGCCTCCCTTTCAGCGCCGCACACTTCTACACAAAGTCAGTGGGCATCGATCATTCTTCACGTTCTGTTACTAAGACTTTCCCTCCAAATAAAGACTTTTTTTTTATCATGGGCTGACAAGGAGACAGCAACCACATGCTTCAGTGCAAAGCAGTCAGCCTGTGGGCACCTGGGAGCCTGTGCAACCAGCTTCCACGACTCCGATGGCCTCACTTCCCAGCGCTCACACCCCACGTGATCTGCCCCCCGTCAAATAAGGCCGCTGTGTAGCCCGTGTGTCAGCAGGTGACGGATTGTGAAGGCTGACTTGGAGGGCAGGCCACAGCGGACGCTGCAGGATCCTGGACCCTCACACGGGGTAGTAAAGCTCTGAGGCTCTGGGCCAAGCCAGGCTTGCCCTCTGATCCTGCAGGGCCCTCAAGCTAAGAGTGGTTTTTCTACTTGTAACTGGTTGAAAAAACAATCAAAATAAGAATAATATTTTGAGACATGAAAATTACGTGAAAGCCAAATGTCGGAACCCAAAGATAGTTTTACTGGCGCACAGCCACGCTCGCTCACGTGACGTCTGCGGCTGCTTTTGCAACTGCGGTCAGCTGGGCCCACGGGGCTGAACACAGTTGCACTTGGTCCTGTTAGAGAAACAGTTGGCTGAGCCCTGCTCTGGAAGCCCACTGCACGGCATGGGGACAGCGGAACCCCATCACAGAGAAACTCACCCCTTGTATGGCGCTCAGCCACACGGGCGCTTCACCTTGGAGGTGGACCCCAGCCCCGGGAAGCCTTCCCTCCACCCCCTCGGGGGAACCCCACGCCGCAGTCATCTCCTGGATGCCCAGCCCTCAGAAACTGTGCATAATAAATGCCGATTGTCGTCTTAAGCTGTTAGGTTTTAGGTAATGTTATAACACAACAAACAACTAACACAGGTGGGGAGAGAGAATTCCCATGCTGGGCAAGAAAATGCACTAACTTGAGGCTGTCCTGGGAAGTCTCTTGATGAGGGATCCAGGAAACCAGGGCCCCCCGATACGCTGCCCTCTGAGAAATGGGGGCCCCAGCCCCTGGTGGCCCTACCCACGCACCATGCCTGGAACACAGGCAGGTTTCCCAGCCCAGGCCCGTGCCCAGATGATGAATGTGTCCCCTCTCCCCTGCACATACACACACACACGTGCACACTGATATGAGGGTGCTGCCCCCTCCTGTAGCTGCACCTGTCCTGAAAAGCACTTCGGGAAAACTCCTGAATTGGGCTCAAGGTCCTAGTGAGAACCTACCTCCTACGTGTGGGATCCAGAGGGATCTCTGAGTCCTACCCCCACGAACATTGACCGCAAGTCCCGCGTTCCCCGCCTGCACCGGACACCCAGCCAGAGTCACCTGCACACCCTGCCATGACCCGTTCCAGCAAAGATACTGAGGCCCTCCCACCTCTAGCAGCAGAGGGGCTTCTCCTACAAACTGAGCTGTGAGGCCCCTGAGGTGTCACAGCTGACCACTCTCAGGAGCAAAGTTGCATGGTTTTCTTTGAACAGAAGAGGGGTGAGGAGACTGCTCTGCCGACCCCAGAGCTGTGCACGCACAGGGCTGGGTGTGAGGAGGTCAGCTAGACTGCTCCCTGCCACCAGGGCCTGCCTGAGGCTCAGGGAGCACGTCACTCACAGGGTTCATGAAGCTTCCACACAATTAACAGAGACAGAACCGGGACGACGTCACTGTGGGGGCAACACGCTGGCCATCCAAGGCTCACCCTACCCAGCACACAAAGGCGTCCCGGCCACGAAGCTTTGTGCACTAACTGGCTCGGGACTTCGGCTTCAAAGTAATCAGCACCATGCTGTTGCCTTTTCTAAACGCTGCGTGGAGAAGACGCGTAAAGATTGCTTTCACCCAGTATTTCACAGAGACGTCTGCCTCCAAAACGACAGGGCCAGCCGCAGTCAGAACCAAAGGACTGAGGGAGACGGGGTGGAACGGAGGCACCACGCACAGGACAGGCTCCATCCGCACGGCGACCCTCTCCCAGCCGCCCCCAGGGCCCGGGCCAGAGCCCTCGCACCACCACCCGTGCGCAACGCAGGGATGCTCACAGCATGTCGGGGCAGTTGTCCGGCTTGTCCAGGAGGCCGCCTTCCATGACAAAGCGCAGGACTTGCTCGTTGGACAAGCCCTGGTACGGCTGCTCGGCCAGCGTGGCAATCTCCCAGAGGACAACCCCAAAGGACCTACAGGGAGGAGAGAGATGTGAGCCTTGGAAAAGAGGCACGGAGCCGTGCTGCCCGCTCCTGTCCAGCATTCTTCTACCCCAGGCCCCAAGAAATGGCTCCACAGTGGCGACTGAGCACGCGGCGCAGCTGAGGGATCAAGTCAGCCAGAGGAATAGTGAGTGATTCCGCCATGCACGCAGCTTTGCCTGTTGGTTTAGAGGAACCCAACTACTGGAAATCCCATTAAAAGAGAGAATACATGTCATCTGCCAAACACAGAGGCCTTCCCGGAGCACGTCACCACCTCTCCATCAAAGCACCATGTCGAGCCCTTTGATTTGACAGTAAGGAGATAACCATCTGGGACAGGCTGATTGCAAAGCAGCCCTGATCCTCGAGCTCAGGCAGCAGTCCTGTCTTGCCGGGGCACATTCGAATGCTAGTTCCAATTTGCACCTGTCTTCACAATGACATCCAAGGCCCCTGGACTGTGGAAGGTTCCCGAGCTTCACAAAAAGCCACGTCAGCCACTATTTAAATGTCTACGCATCCCCCAGAGAGCTGGAGTCAACACCGACCGTTTCTGTAACACATCAGCAGCGGGGTCTACAGAGGGGCCGCCGAGAACCCAGCTGATGTGCTGGGCGGCAGGCGTGCCAAGGACCTCGGCTGCATCTCAGAACCTGACTGCCTGGCCAGTGTCGCCGAGGAATTGTCATATACAACCACATTGAGAATCCCCTGCACCCTCCGTGGGTGAGTTTTCTCTCCATCCCATGCCTGGGCTAACAACACAGGTGCCCACTGAAAGGATGCTCAGCAGTGGGACCAGCAGGAAAACACAAGGAGGCTCATGAGCTCTGGGTCTACACAGAGCAGTGGCTGCAATCTGAAGGTCTAAGTGAGGCTGCCCCGCCCCCCCGCCCCCGGCCCACAGTCTGTATTTATTGCAAAAGATAAAAGGAGGGAAGGCAGGCGGGGGCCGAGAGGCACAGTTCGCTGGCGCGCCCCGGCCTCTGTGCTGAAGGCTCCAGGCCGCGTGGTGAGCAGCTAAGGAGTAAAGAAAGAGACAGGGGTCCTGCAGAGGCTTTCGACCCCACAAGGCACGTCTGTCCTCAGCTAGCCCACGGACAGCAGGGAGACCCCGGCGATGGCGTGCGGCCCGCAGGACACTCAGCCAAAGCAGGAAACGGGCGACAAGGAGCAGGAAACAGCAGGAAAATCACGCCATGGAGACCGAGCCAGCGGGGTCTGTGGAGCCCGGAGGGGCTCGCGTGCCAGTGACAGTCTCTCATACCAGACGTCAGAGTGAGTGGTGAACACGCCGTCCTTGAGGGACTCGGGGGACATCCAGCGCACAGGCAGAAGTCCTTTCCCTCCTTTCCGGTAATAGTCTGTCTCGTAGATGTCTCTCGTCATGCCGAAATCTGCGAGGTGGACAAAAGGCACGAGAGTTAGGCTGTTCAAGCAGCTCTCGGAGGGCAAGCAGAGCCGTGCCACCCCTGCTGCACAGAGGCCCGCACTCGCATCTGGGGTGCGGCACGCTTAAAGGGGCCACGTGTCACTGCAACCCCACCGGCAGGAGCAGTGAGAGCTGAGTGATCCCCCACATGACAAGCAACCACCTAGAAACCTCTGCTCTTAAATACACTGAGGATCTGGTTCTTTGAAAAGCGAATCCCTTGCTGCATTTCAAATGAGTGGCCGTTAACAAGTTCTCAAGTTCCAGCGCGTGTCAAGAAGTATGTCCTGCGTGGACCAGAGGGCACTCATACGTGGCTGTAACCCTAAGGAGAGGCGGAGCCATGCTGACTCCTGCTTACTGGACAGCATCCCTCCGTTGCCGCAGGAAAGGGCCTTCGCCGTCTAATAAGGCGGAAAATACTGAGTTCCGAGTCACAGTGGAAAAAGAACGCGGCGCGACTCCTAAGAGACGCTGTTTACTAGGCCTCTGGCGCTATCACTCAGTAATGTTTTTCAACAGAATCCTCCCACTCGTTTTTGAAAATTTCTTCCATTTTCCATGTCTCTAGAAGATGTCACATAATTATGTTTGATGGCAGGCTTGCTTTAGAATCCTAACCTATTACTTCTTTGTCAGACTGATTTCCTGCTCAGTGATGCAACCTTTCCGTACAGGGGCTCTTCCGCTCGCCCTCCCAGGAGACAGGGCCGCCCCCCTTTTGAAGAGGCTCCTCCGTGTTTGCCTCGGCCGTAGAAAGGCAAGGCCACAAACCAAACCCTGGTCCTCAGACAGATGCTAACCAACATCATTTACTTGTCAGATTGCCCCCGGTACAATTGTCAGATTTATAGTCCATGAGGCACTGGGCACTGGAAGCAGAGTTTTGGGCCCTAGTGAAGAACCAAAATCAAAGTCTTATCTCAGAATGAATCCAGGCACATGCAAATCAGGATGTGCCTTTCTCTCTTCATAAAGGGGGGGAGAAAAAAAAGGAAAAAAAAATCAAGGACCTCCACTGCCTCTGCCAACATGAAAGACTAATTTCAGATTTTGGGGAGAAAAACCACGTGTGCAAAGGAAGTGTCACTATAAATGCCACACGGTTGAAAAGCAAATACAGTCCCTGGCGACTTGCACTTCAAAGGGCAACTGACACCGTGGTCCTCCCACTCCCAGCAGCGGGAAGGGAAGGAGAAGGGCACCCCTGCCAGGCGCCAGGACGGGCGGGGAAGGGGTGCTGACAGGGAGAGCCTGGGCGCCTGCTCCTGCGCGGACCCTCCCCCCCACCTCCCAGGTCTGCTGTGCTGCACTCCCATTTCAGAGGCGAAGAACTGGAGGCTCACAGAATGTGAGGCACTCGCCCCAAGCTCTTCCCCATTAGTGGCAGAACCAGAATTTAAGCCCAAGCCTGCCCAGCTCCCCAGCGCTGGGGTAGGGGGACCTGGTGGCATCCCCATGGGGACGGAGAAGTGAGGGGCATGGGGACAGAAGGGGAAGTGAGTGGGGTCACAAAGGAAGCCCAGATGGCAGCCAGAGGGGCTCTTCTCTGGGAAACTTGGGGCAAGACAGTCTCTCAGGCTTCAAGGGGCACCAATCCCCTTATGTGGGTACCTCCAAGAGCCAAACCCAGGCACACCTGGCGGCTCCCTACAGAGTAGCTGACGACCAAGGAACATCTGCTCTATGGTGGGGCTCCCTTTGCTGCCTCCAGCGACTGTGAGTGACCAATATGCATGCTCACCCCTCATCTGGAAACCATTCCAGAGGGGTAGTCATTGCCCACTCACTAAAGGGCCAAAACACTTCCTTCAATGTCATTGCCAAAGGGGAAAATATTGCTAAAGGAAGGTGGGCGTTTCCAGAGCAGACAGGTCAAGAGCTAGTAAAAGATGAACTTTAATTTTTTGTATTTAAAATATTTTTTTTAATCAATTTGAGAGACAGAGAGAGAAACATCAATTTGTTGTTCTACTTATCGATGCACTTAATGGTTGATTCTTCTACGTGCCCTGCCTGGGTATCAAACCCTCAACCTTGATATTTTGGGACAACACTAACCAACTGAGCTACCCAGACAGGGCTGGATGGCAATTTTTATTCCCAAGTCAAAGTCACCCGAGGACACCATCTCAATGATTTCTGTAACCAATGCTTAGAATTACCCTGCCAAGAAATGCCTCAAATCCAGGAGAGGAACCTGAGGGACCCTGGCCTCCACTCAGCCGGGCCTACTACCTGGACCACAGTGCCCACGTGCCATCAGGGTGAGAGCCAGCCCGGCCACGTCTGTGACTGTCAACCAGAAATGATGACATCCAGGAGGCACCGGATAAGCCTCCCCACAGGCAGCCAAGGCCACCTCGGTCCCTAAAACACGTGCGAGTGGGGTTCTCGCTCAGATCTGAGAAGCTGAGGACACACCTCCAATTTTGACCGTGAAATCTTCGGCCACCATGCAGTTCCGGGCAGCAAGGTCTCGGTGGACGAACTTGTTGGCATTGAGGTACGCCATGCCGTCGGCGATCTCTCCAGCCATCTGGATCATCTTGCTGAGGCTCGGAGGTGCGAAGGCCGGGTTATTCTGTCGGAAAGTCACGAAAACAAAAGGTCCACGTGAACATGTAGGTGTTTTTCCCTACCCCACGTCCTCTCGGGGTTTGCAAACCCAGCTCTGCTCGATCCGAGCCGCACAGGTCATTCTGCTGAGGCGTCGGGACTGATTCGGAGGGACCACACGATTGCAGAGACCACAGCCTCTGCTTCCTGGTCACGTCATGCACCTGCTGCCCGACCACATCACACAGCTACGGAGGGACACCAGTGAGCGCAACCAGGGACCACCATGTTCTATTTGGAGTAGAGCAAAAACTCCCTAAACTGAAACAAGCAATCTTTGATACTCAGAATTCTTGGTCGCTCAGATGATCTGTTTCGATGTTCCTTTTATTTCTACAATCGAAGCTCAGGTGGCAGGGAGGGGAGAACGTGACAAAGGCTGTGAGGAAATAAGCAATCGGGTGTCCCCCATGGACGCTGTTATGTGTCATCACCCACAACGAGCCCTGTTGTAAGTGCGACCTTTTCCTTTCTCTTCCACTTGCTACTAAAGTACAAAAATAGCCAGATTATTTTTCTCGCCGTGCCACATAGCGTCCCTCGGATGATCACTCTGTGACGGCAGTGAGGAAGACAAGCATTTGGCAATGGATGTGAGTCCAGCTGAAGCTCATTCTGGAGGGGGGACCAACATATAACATGGATGAGCCTTTCCTCTTTGCATGGGGGGCAACCAATTGGATTTGGAATTAAAGAGAAATACCCGCAAATCACCTGTTTAGGAAAAAAGTTGTATAAATTGTGTGTACCCAAGTCTGTCCATTCTTTAAAAGTGCAAAAACCAATCAGCATCCCACGATGCTTCCTGGTCTCGAAGGCACAGACTGGGGACAGGACAGGGGAGGCTTGCGCCCAAGGCGTGCTGGGAAGGCCCCCCGGCACAGCAGTTCAGTCAGGCTGACGCTGGCCTCTGACCAGCATGTGGTGCGAGGCTGCCTGCCACACAGCCATCCCTGAGCTGCAGGCTGTGCCTGGGAGGGAAGCCACACGTGACGGGGAGGACAGGGTCACACTCAGAGCACCAAACACAGGAAAGGCCGGACGAGGGGAGAAGTCAGCGGGGCTGAGGGTGACTCCCAGCCAGGGGACAGGCCTGGCTTCAGGGAGGACGCAGTGCTGACATGGGCCACCAGGTGGACCTCAGGGAGAGCCGGCAGTGCAGGAGGTAACGGGACCCCCAGAGGGGCCAGAACCAAGCATGCAGCTGGAAACAGTGGATGCAAATAGATTTAAAGACACAGCCTCTTCTGGGGACAGGCTCTAAGGGAAGGGAACAGGTGACGTGCAAAGTCGCTGGAACCAAACCCACCTCTATTTCCGGCCTCAGAGACCGGAGATAGCTTTTGAGATCGCCCCGCGTCATGAGTTCCATGATGACCAGTGTCGGCTGGCCCTGCGACACCACGCCCAGCAAACGCACCTGGGGGGGATGACACAGAGGAAGGCTCAGAGGGTGAGGGCACCCACGACTGCCACTCCCCACACTGGCAGGGGCAGGGCCGCGGGCGAGCGGACCACAGGGGCTCCAGGTTTTGCCTCCTCGGGGGGCTTGCTCTTACCACGTGGTGACAGTTGAACTCCTTCATGACCGAAGCCTCGTTGAGAAACTCAATCCTCTCACGCATGCTTGCAGCCTCGTTGACGGTTTTTATGGCCACCCTGGTTTCGGGCTCATCCTTGACCACGCCCTTGGCAACTCCCTCATACACCATCCCGAAGGAGCCCTGGCCCAGCTCCCGGCTCATGGTGATCTTCTCCCGGGCCACCTCCCACTCATCGGGCACGTACACTAGAGAAGAAAACGGAACTGAAAAGCTGTAGCGACAAGCACCTGGGCGGAACGTGCTGCTGGGGGAACTTCCAGGGCGAAGAACACCAGATGCCACTTTGAGAGCCCACCTAGGAGGACATCGGGGGACAATGACTTGGCTTCTGAAATGTCCCACATGCTGTGGATTTCAGAAGGCAACTGCGCGCAAATCCTGGTATCTCATATCCTCAAGGGGTCCTAGAAAATTTGAGGATTCTAACAGCGTAGAATAAGAACCAGAAAGCAGTCCAACTTGAGAGACACAATAAGTATAAACTTCACACTGTCTTTCAAAGACTGAATGCAAAACAATGTAAATATTTCAATAATGCCTATAACGATTCTGTATTAAAATTGATAATACTTCCGATATATTGGGTTAAGTAAAACATATTAACAATTATTTCCCCTGCTTCTTTTTACTTTTCTTATGTGGCTACTAGAAAAATGTAAGGTTACATAAGGGGCTGGCATTGCATTTCCACTGGAAGCAATGGTCTGGTCGAGACAAAGTGTCCCCAGTCTTGCCAAAGACCTGGGGCATCAAACAAGCGCAGGAGCCACTGAGCTTGGGCACCGAGGGGCATTCAGTGGTGACCAGCAATGGAGGGACGCCGATGGGCAGAGGCGTCCCCCGGGGCTGTGTCCTGGGCTCTGTGAACTTGGAGACCTCCCGCCACCATGGTGAGGGGCTGGGAGGTCATGACCGAGCCTGACTAGGATTTCCTCTCCAGCCTCTGCTTCTGGTCAGATTCCATCTGGTTTAAGAAAATAAATAAACAAATAATCCACGGCAGGAAGGAAGGGGACAGGCCTGGCTTCAGGGAGGTAAGAAAGAAAACAAAACAGGATCCATTCCACAAATCCGATGGGTAGGGTGAGAAGTAAAATAAAATCAGCCTGTCCCACAAGCTCTGTACGAAACCTCCATTCTAACCCTCGCCTAAAGCTCAGTGCCACCGCCCTGGCCTGCAAGGGGAGCTCTGGGGGCAGGCACCACCACACACTTGGCGTGGCGGGAGGGAGGTGATCCCAGCTCAGAAATGCAGAGACCTGGGGCGGCACCCATCTGCTTCTGTGCTTTCAGATGTTAACTGTGGGCCTTGGCTGGATATGCCCAGGGTAGTGGGCTGGCAACTGTATTCCAGCATCCCGAGTCCCCAGTATTGACCTTTAAGTGATGTCTTCAAGGAGAGAGACTTAAAAATGAGACCCAGGAGATACCCCCAGTATCGGAGGCCCTGAGGAGTGTCCACTAGGGGCTATATTAGTCAATCTAGAATTTTCTTCCACAGACACTTTCATATTTCCTAGTACATACGTATTGAGATGTTTCACAAATGCAAGTCGACCCTCCACCCAGCTTCGATGGTTTACTGGAAGCTGATGCTTGCTTAGGTGAGTAAGTACTCGAGGGAGCCCAGCAGATAAGACATTCACAATACCCCCCAGAAAGTACAAAGGGGCGCTCTAGATGCATGTATCTCCAAAAAGCCAGGCTTGCTTTTAATCAGAACGAACTGCGTAGCACGCCATGAAACGTGGAGTCAGAACCCATCACACTCATTCCTTGGGAGGTCCCCGGAATCAATACCATCCTTTCCTCTCAGTTCAAGCCAGCAGCCCTGACCTGACCTGGCAGCCCGAGCCCTGCCAGGCCGCAGCATTCCGTGCACAGTGTTATCAGCTCTTCCCTGTGGGGGATTTTCAGTGTGCCCTGGGGAGTGGTGACAGGCAGATTACTTTTCGGAGCAAGAAGTTTCTGAGGCATTTTTGAACTGCAACGTCATCCGGTCGCCCCTGGAGGAAAGCAGCTATAACGGCGCTTGTCAGGCGGCCGAATAAATTCCGTTCAGATGAGGCGACAGGGCTCCCGCCTGTTGGCCTGGGCGACAGCTAGTGTGCTTTCGGTTGGTTTTGTTTTGAAAGAATGAAGGCATCCTGGGAAGACACAGAGCGGGAACTGGAATGGCCACGAGCACCTGGCGCTCTTGTCACAGTGCCCTCTCTGGGCTGCCCGGGCACTCAGCTCCGCGTGCCGCCTCGCTTGGCTTTCCGTCCACGCAGAGCAGGCGCTTCGCCCCAGCCTTAGTCCGACCCTGCAGACGGGGACGCGGTCGTGCGTTTCCCCTGCAAAGCTCATTAAGCGCGCGATGATCCTTACCTCGATTTCTTTCTTTTACAGCTATTATCGATACAAACAGTGCGTAAGACTCTTCTTGCTGCTTTTTTTTTTTTTTTTAAAGAAAAAGATGCTCTCCATGAGAAACTACTCTTCTAGGTTTGGTGTGCATCCTTTCAGAATGCTCTTTACGCTTTGTATATGTATACATACACATCAGGGCATGGGTGTGTGTGCGCACATACATGTGTATGTGTACGTGCCCACCTAAATTGTGCCTTGACTGCTCTGGCTCAGTGGGTTGGGCATCGTAATTGTCCCACCAACCGAAAGGCCGCCAGTTCAATTCCCAGTCAGGGCACGTGCCTGGGTTGCAGGCCAGGTCCCTGGTTGGGGGCGTGGGAGAGGCAGCCAATCGGTGTTTCCCTCTCTTTTTTCCTCCCTTCTCCTCTAAGAATAAGTAAATAAAGTCTTTAAAAAAATGCAACACTGTGAGACCTTCCTATAAACAGGAATAGCGTCCTCATTATTCTGCGCTTGTTTCCCCTTCAGAGGAGGTGACCATCTGCCTTCCAGGACCAAAGGGGACAAAGCAAGGAGCCACTTAATGGTTCTGGTGTCACTGGACCCAATGCCCCACCCTGGCTCACTCTTCAAGGTTTGCCTTGAAGCATGCTAGGAAGAAAAGACAGCAAAAAAGGGAAAAATAAAAATAACCATTGAGTACAACCCAACTTCCAAGTCAGACCTTCTCAGCCACTTCACTAAATGGCCCTCATCAGTCATAACCAAAGGGACCGCAACCGGGCTGTGAGGGTGTAAATCCTCTGGCCCCAGTCAGGAGGGAAGGCACAGAAAACTGCAAGATAAAAAAATGCAGGGAAGCCGCAAGCGATGAAAGGCCAGTGTGACGGGATGAAGCGCAGGCTGAAACTAGTTCAAGAAGAGGTCTGTTTTGTCAGCTGCAGCATATCCTCTGCCTGGATGTCAACAGTTTAACAGCTTTCTTCATGCTAGCATAAAATTCCAAGCCACTAAACAACCTGGGGACTGTGCCGGCCACAGTCAGCTCTGCAGCCTGCTTCTCCTCGGGGCACCCCAAGCCGTCCAGAATTTTTGAGATATTCAGGGAAGTGCTAAAAACTTTATGATTTAAAAAAAAAAAAGTGTCAATGCAGACAGATCTGCAGCCAAAGGTGCCTCGAAATAATGCAAACCTGTTCTCCTAAATTAGCAACACTCCCAAAGGCTCCCCGATCTGGGCCCGCCACGCGGAGAGTGGAGAGAGGCTTACCGTCCGCCGCGCTGAAATATTCTGGGTTCACGGAAGCATACAGAACTCCATTCCCCAGCCTGCTGTTGTTCCTGTCAGAAAGGATACAGTTTAGACTAAAAAAAAAAACACCAAAAGAAACAAAAATAAAAAAACCATCTGCACACATTCCTGTATATACTCGCATCTTTGTCAAGTCTGTTTTAGTTATTCTGTCTCACTGCATCTCAGGAGAAAGGGAGTGAGCGGAGCTGGGTGCCACCAGCCGTCAGAGACACCCGCTCAGGCCCAGGGGCCAGCGGACAGTTGCTCCCGTGTCCTTTGGCTTCTTCAGTGGCCTCACATTAGAGCTTTCTAAGAAACATTCATCTCTTTACTTCATTGGAAACGAAAAGGGCTGCTGGATCGGCAGGGCTAAGAGATCAAGCTCGGGGAAGCTAGCAGCGTCCAGGTGCCAGAGCCGCCGGGGAGGGGACCATGGCACCACCCCACAGAAGGGTGTCCGTGCTGAACCATCAGGAAATATTCTCTGTTCCTACGAAGAATGTTTGTTTGGAAGATCAGGTTTTCCGATCCATGAACTACACATTTTGCTGCCTACAATGCGCACCCACGGGTTTGTGCGCATGGCACACGGGGTTATTGTACCCATGGTCATGTGACTGCTCCATCCATGTATAATGCGCATCCTTGCTATTCCCTCAAAAACCTGGGCAGAAAAGTGCACATCACACAGCAAAATACAGTATTTCCTCGAGAAGCTGCCCTTCCCCCAGGTCCACGCCATTGAACCTCCCAGCCCCTGGGCCGTCCTACAGGGCAGCTGCGCACTCACCGCTTCCTGTGGAAGACGTACAGCATTATCACCAGCCCCCCGACGATGAGCAGCACGGCGACGGGCAGCGCGATGATCAGGTGCATGAAATTTTCGTACGTCGCTGCGGGAAGACAAGGGATGGGCAAGGTGAGCAAGCCACTTGTTTCATTTAGCTGGAAGGGTGGGAAAAAATCCCTAAAAATTCCCTCATTGCCCTGTCATGCCCTGGGGGTTCCGAAGGTGGACAGCATCAGAAACAAGGGCAAAAACACTGAATTCCTGGAAGAAAGATGCAGTACGTGCGGACTGAGAGCATGTGCATCCTTGTGGTTGAAGCACGGTGTATTCTGAAGTAACGGTTCAAATGATGGGCTCGAGGACAGTCTGTGTGCACACTTTAACGGCTGTGACGGAAAGGCATACATTTGCTGAAATAAATGCATGAAACGCGTACACAGTCGGGACTCACGCTGTGCTAACCTTTTCATCTGTCTTAAGGCAGCACCACAGACAATTAAAAATAATAGCTGGCCGGCACCCGTGCCAAAGTTGCTCTGAATTCTCCTCAAACAGTAGGCTCTAGTTAGGGGTCTAAGAGCACAGAGCTCACTGCAGCCCAGCTCGTCCCTGTCCCCAGCACCTGTGTGACAGATGTCAGACTGGACACAGGGTCACTGCCCCACACCCCTGGAAACGCTGCCCAGTGCAGGAAACCGGTGCATCCAGGGTACAGAGAGGACAGGAAAGGAGAAGGGAGACTTTCGGGTGCAGAGGAGGGATTGGGAACGGTAAGGAGAGAAGGCGGGTCGGTGCCCCCAGGGCCTTGTCCACGCTAAGCAGCCTGAACTACTTCCTGCAGGTTGCCAGGAGCCAGGCGGGGCCCTCAAGCCCCCAAGAACTAGGACAGCCTGGAGGGGGCAGGAGAGGACCTGGGCCTGTTCTGCATTACCCAGCCCAGACCTCACAAAGAAACCACGGCTTCCTTCCCACAAACAAGGAGCACACACAGAGGTGGCCTGCCCTCCGCAGGTCACAGAGGCCACTGGGCAGCCAGGGCCATGGGACCAGAACGCAGCTTCCTGCACCTACAGCACGTACACCGCCCACGCAGTAAGTGCCCTGCAGGCTCTGAGCTGGGGCGGTCGTAGTGGTGGCCAAGGCCACACTCCAGAGTTCTTTTTTTTTTTGAAGAGTGAGAGGGAAACATCAATATGCAGTTTCCTCTGGAACACCCCATACTAGGGACCCAGCCTGCAGCCCAGGCCTGTGCCCTGACTGGGAATCGAACGAGCAACCCTTTGGTTCGCAGGCCGATTCTCAGTCCACTGAGCCACACCAGCCAGGGCTCCAGCATTCTTTAAAGGGTGGAATTGAGGAGCTGGGTCTGAATGAGAAATGGGGGCTGGGAGGGCCCTGGCCTGGATGGTGCGCAGACTACGGGGCCACTGACTGAGCCCGGAACAAAGAACAGAGAGGGGCGCTGAGGGTAGCGTGTGTGACTCTGGTTTTGTGCTCAGCGAGCGGGAGGTGCCAATGAGACACCCAGGTGCAGCCATCTCCGTGGGAACGGGGTGGGCCCTCTGAGGGGACCTAGTTGTGCCCACCAGTGAAGATCTCCCTGTGAAAACAATGACTGTCACGATTCTTTAAGGCCCCTTGAAGCTATTTTAATTCTGATGTCAAAGACGCTTTTATCAAACAGCTCTCAAAATGGATGCAGGCGCCTTTCTGTTGTAATTCTGGAGACTGCTCACAAGTTATCACTGCCTTTGGGAAGCTGGTGGAGTCTGTTCTTTCTCCCCCCGGAGGAGTATTTTTTATTTTGGTATCATCGATGCTACCGGTCAGGTTGCACCGTGTTCCTTTCAAGTCTCACATTTCCTCAGGGACACGGAGAAACTGGAACACATCCAGAGACGAACAAAAATGATTCAGCGACTAGAAAATGGGCCGCTGGCGCTGGGCTGCAAGAAAAGGCCTGAGGACCTGAGATGATTTAGTCTGGAGAAAGAACGTCTGAAGAGGCATTTCAGCGGATTCAAGCACATGACGGGTTCCTGAAAGGACCGTCGTTGCCAGAAAGCTTCCGAAGCTTCCGATAAACAGGAGGAGATGAGACGGACAGAGAGGGTCTTGCGTGACACAGGAAGGCAGGCGTGCAGATTTAGTGCCCCTGAGTATGTGCCCAGTTCTGCTGGAGAGATTCTATCAGAGGGGCTCGTGGGGTGCACGCGGGGTGGCAGTGGCCGCCAGGAGCATGTCATCTCTGCAGAGAGGCCAAGGTCACTGAAGCCCAGAAGCCAAGGCCGCTGTTTCCAAGACCACAGCCGGATGGCAGACCTCAACCCCAGGCTCTGTCCCTGAGGGATGGATGCAGACAGGAGAGGAGAAAGCAGGCCACGGCTCTAGGGACAGTCCCAGAAAGGCAGCGAAGGAGCCGGCGCTGCAACAGGGAGCCCAGGATACCTGGTCAGAGCAGGGGCATGGGGACCCCACGGAGAGCAGAGACTACGTCAGCTGACGCGATCGGCTGCATCAGCACCTGTTTACCCCTAAAACCTGACCCAGCAATTCCGTATACCCAGCTGGTCACTCTTCTGATACATCACTGTTGGGACTCACTGTTTGATTGCCAGGAGCCAACCCAGTGGGCTGCTGGGTCGGCCGGGTCCTGAATTGGGAAACGTCACCAGCAGGGACCAGGGCACCAGGGAACAGCCACCAGGCCCCCACGCTGCACCGCTGGGCCAGGCGGGGCCACTCCCTCTTGTGGGAGAAGTGGCCAGAAACAGCGTTGTGCCAAATTCCAGTGCACTCTCTGGACCCAAAATAATCTAAAAACTCGGGTTTCTAATAAGAAACAGAAAGTCAATATAGACTAATAAGGGACAGGTGTGTCACTAAATAAATGATGGAGTTTTCTTGGCTGAGCAAGAGGGCCTTTGTTGTGGTTTATACCTTTTACCAAATTCAGTTTTAATGTCTGAAATCCTCACACAGAACAGCCTTCTGGGAATTCCGTCTTGCCGAGGGTCTGAGCATCAACTCTGGACGTGGCCCAGTCTCTGCCACACGGTGAGTGCCGTGTGAGTTCAGTCACGCTGGCACGTTCAGCGTGCACCTATGTTTCACTAACGGGCGGTGCAGGGACACTGCGCAGCCTGTGGTGCCGTCACAGAGACTCCGGCCCTGGAGCAGATGGCCCCTGGGGTTCCGTCACCCTTGGGAGCCTGAGCCTGGGACCTGAGCCCTAACCAGCACCTCCGAGGAGGCAGGGGGCAGATGGCCAACTCACCACTTTGTGAAACGCTTTAGACACAAACCAGGCTGACAGCAAAGGCCTCCTGCTGACTCCCTGAAAAGGGGTGCTCAGGTCCCCTCTCCCGATGAGTAGGGGCCCCAAGTACAGCAGCTCCGCAGCCCAAGCTCAGTGCCGACAGGAGTGTGACCCTCCCGAAAGCCGGCCAACTCGGTTCCAATGGAAAACCAGAGAACTGAAGGGCTGGGCCGGGCCAGCCCTCCCCAACCCCGGCCCACGCCGCATTCACTTTCCCAGGCACCCCTCCGCCAGCCTTACTTTTGGCCTGGACGTAGAAGAACACGGGCTCCGTCCACGACCCGTTCCCAGACAGAGAGGTGGCCTGGATCCGGGCCGTGTAGTTCCCCGGGTTGAGCCGATTCAGCTTGGCCCCTCCGTACTTCCTGTACTCCTGCCTGGGCACACATTCCCGCTGATCCTGGGGGGGGGGGGGGGGAGGGGCAAACAGACGGGTCAACTCACAAACACGAGAGCCGGCGGCCATCCGCAGGGCCCAGCCTCGCACCTGCCTCCCTACAGGGGGCCCAACTTGCAGCGAAGGGGACAAAACCAAACCTTACACAGCAGGCCTCCAGGAGCTCACACACACCCAGGTTCTAACACACAGGTGGTTGGCTGGGTTTTTGTAACCAAGAAAAGCTCCAGAAAGATGAAAACTTACTGAGCCCAATGAAGTCTACACCGGAAGATCATTTTGTGCAACAGTTTTTTGAGGGTGGCAAGTCCGGCCCCTGGCCTAGTCCACGCCTTTCTCAGAGGTGCGGAAGTGGAAGAAAGACCTACCAGGGGTGTCCAACCTTGTGGCATCTCTGGGCCACACTGGAAGAAGGAGAGTTGTCTTGGGCCTCACGTTAAATATGCAAACACTAACAAAAACTGATGAGCGAAGGAAAGGTTTCGAGTCGATACACGATTTTGTGTTGGGCCGCAATCATAGCCATCGTGGGCCACATGTCGGACACCCCTGAACCCGCACTGGCTGACCCCTCACTTCCCTGTGTGAAGTCTTCGACCCACCAGGAGGTGACCCATGCTGTACGAGGACCTACACCATCAACTGCAGTGGACACACACCCAGACACGGACCACGGACCCTGTCTTACCTCAACCTGTGATCCGTATTTTATCTCATACATTAGGATCAGTCCGTTGGGATTCTCAGGTTCCGGCCACTTTAGAAAGATGGAGTTCTCAGGCCTCGGCTCCCAGGTCACCGGCCCAGGAATGTCATCTGCTCCTTCTGTGTGACAAGATAAAGAAGCAATAAAGTCAGGTTCGGGTCCCCCTGCAGGGATACCAGCACTGGGCTAGCCTCTGAGCCTCCTCCCCCAATCCAGGACTGAGGACGGTGACCACACAAAGTCCCTGCAAGCTGGCTGCCGCCACACAGCAGGGGTTTTGGAGTCGGAGCAATGGAATGGCCTAAGTCTCCAGAAGCCACACGCAGGCACTTCCCGCTGTCCCCAGCAGGAAAGGGAAGCAGCACTTTCCCCTCCTTCAAGATGGGTGGACAGCTGTCTGAGCGACAGGCAGCTTGTAACTCACAAGGGAATGGGGGAGACCAAACCAGCAGGCCCTAGGGCTACTCCAGGAGTTGACCTTGAGGAGAGAGGGTCACTCTGAATCAAGGCCGCTCACTGGGGAGCCCACTGAATCTGCGAGAACTCACAAGGGACTGGGCAAGTTTTCCACAAATGAGGAAAATGACCGTGGACATGTGAGCTGCGAACCAAGCAACCTTGGGGCAAGCTCCCTGCTCTTGAGACTTTGTATGAAGAGACTCAGATGGGAATGAGGTCCCCCTGAGGGGACTCCACCTCCCCGCAGCTGCTGGTCTGCCAGGATGCCTACAGACGGGCACCCGTTCTTTAATCGGCTGGATCACACCGTACCTGCAGGCATGGTCCTCGCAAAGACAAAGTTGGAGGCACTGCAGCCCAGCTTCTCGGCCTCGTGGTTACAGCTGTGGATATCGATGCGGTACAAGGTGAAAGGCCGGAGGTTAGAAATAACAGTTCTCTCCTTATTGTCCACCCTGGTCTCGAAAAACGGGTACTCCGTCTCCGGCTCCTCCGTGTCTGTGCCATTGAACATGTCCACCATCGTGCTGTTCCGGGTCCGGCTGGCCATGGTGGTGTTGGCGACTTGCGCCACGTCTCTGCGCTTCCTTTCGGGTCTGCAAGGGAGAGACAAACTTGGCTTGTACATGCCTCCCCCTTTTTGTCTGTTACGTGACTCAGAGGAACAGAGAGAAGAGAAAAACCTTAACCTTGGAATAGAAGCAGCTATTCAGCCCTCTTGGCTAAAAACCAACAAATAATATGGGGATTTCCTTCCTTCTTCACTATTTATTTGGCTGGCTCTCCTCTGCACACCTCCGACTTGGCACACAGATCGCGCCCTAGCTCCTAGGGCCCTTCTTCGATTGCATGTCTAAAGGCCGCATCCTGGGGTCTCATGAGGATTGTGCCACCTGGCCCGCAGACCTCATGGTTAAGCACCAAAGGGGGCCAGCCTGCTGATCACACTAAGGTTTATCAGGGGGTGAGGTGTGTGGCACTGGCTCAGAGAGATGGGGCAGCAAGGGATCAGAGGCTTGTGGTGTGGCTTCTTTGACCCCCTCTGACTATGGGGAAAAGCACAGACGCCAGCAGGGAGCACTGGCTTGCACCCTGGACCCTCCCCTCCGAAGTTCCCGCTGACCCCTCCCCATCCAAGGCTCCAGAGCCTGTATTTTTCACAGCCTCAGCTTTGCCTCCCAGTGACAATGACCGCCTGTGGCCTCCCCAAGGCCCGGCCCGTGGCAGGGGCAGGGGTGCTGTCAGGGATTTGAGCAGGGCTTGGAATGACAGCTCCAAAAATAGGACAGTGAAAGGAACTACGTAAAGTCACTGAGGGTCCCCACCCAAAAGGGCAGAAGAGGTGGTCTGAGAAGCCAGAGGGGTGACCTTTCCAAGGGTTGTGTGGCTGAGAGGCAGCTGCACCCATCACACCGGGGGCCCCGTGGCACAAGCCCTGAGCCCCCTTTCCTTCAGGGCCCCCCAGCTTCTGGAGGAGCCCCACCCGACCAAGCCGACAGCAGAGCATGTTCCTCCCTCCATGATGGCGATGTGGTTCTGCCCTGAGACTGCCGACCTGGAACTGCCAGGGCAGAGAGACAGGGACGAAACCCGCCCCGGAGCCCCAGCCAGGGCGCGTTCTCATAGACGCCACGGGCACCTGGGCACGAAGATGGAGTTGTGCAGGAAGTTCTCGAAGACTTTGCGGTACTCGGCCTCCTCCTTCTCGGCCTGCTTCTCCGCCTCAGTCTTGGGACAGGCGCAGCAAGGTCCCTTTTCGCCCCCACACACTTCGGTCTTGGGGTTCTCTGTCACCTCCTCTATGTCAATGGTGCCGTCGGCGTACTTCCGGATGGGGATTTTGTCTGCTTGGAAAAGAGAGGCCCCACAAGAGTGGGGATGAAGGCCCAGCTCTCCCGCATCGAGGGGACAGGAGCTGGTGCCCAGATGGGGCTGTACGCGGTCTCCCGGCCTGCATCCTGCTGGGGCGTGGCCACTGGCTCCCGGTTTCAGCCCCCACACCTGCCAGCCTTACCTTTGGAGCAGTAGTTGTGCCGGTACAGGTAGCTGTCCTGGGGCTGTCGCTGCCACCTGACAATGTAGTAGCTCAGGTTCCCGTTGGGCAGAGAGGGCGGGTTCCACTTCACGATCAGCTGCGAAGAGGAGTTCGACGCCGACAGAACATCCAGGGGGATGGAAGGAACTGGAAGGGGGCGAAACACACTTCAGGAAACGGAGTGGACCCAGGACCCAGGTACTCAAGGCGAACCGACCAGAAGCCCCCAGTTCGGTCTGGGTGGGAAGACAGCAGGGAGCACGGAAATGCAAAATGAAAACCGAGCCTTGTTGGGAA
Source organism: Macrotus californicus (assembly GCA_007922815.1). Taxonomy (NCBI): domain Eukaryota; kingdom Metazoa; phylum Chordata; class Mammalia; order Chiroptera; family Phyllostomidae; genus Macrotus; species Macrotus californicus. The sequence continues at coordinate 335,560 of VMDR010000048.1, forward strand.
ACGTCAGCAGTGTGCCTTTCATTGCCGATACTTCCCTCTGTACCACCTATTCCAGGCAATCTCGGTGACAACAAACACGAATGAGCTGCGTGGGGGCACCCCAGGGTGAGAGGGGAGGGCTTCGACTCCACGGCTAATTCAAACACCACAGTTTTCTCATCGGGTACAACGGCCATCCTGTGGGGCAGTTAACTCCGGCGAATGGTAAAACTGTGACATGCATCTCAGCTGAGAGGTCTGAATCTCTGATTCAAACGGCAAGAAGCCAAAACGAAAGGGGGAAGTCAAAAGGTCTGGAGAGAGACAGACAGACAAAGACAGAGAGAGAGAGAGACAGGCAGATAGCAAGAGAGAGAGACAAAGGGAAAAAGAGAGACAGAGGGATAGAGATAGAGCGAAACAGACAGGAAGAGAGAGACACACACACACGGAAAGAGAGGGGGTTAGCACGCCGCAGCAGAACGACCCGCATGACTAGGAAAGCAGCACACTGATACCTGAGGCGTTGGTGCGAATGTACAGGATCTCACTCTTGGCCCCGCGGATGTGGTCATTCTCCACCATGGTCAGGGTCACGGCCTTCACGTACACCGCGTACTGTGTCCAGGGCTTCAGCCCATGCAGCAAGATGCCTGGCTCCATGTCCTTGTTGGAGGGGAGGTCCACGTCCACCATGTTCCAGCTGTTGGAGCCACACGCATCCTGACCATCGTACTCGGTCACGTTTTTAAAGGGTCTGAAAGACAAATTGGCACAGCTCAGGGCCTGGGTTCCGGCTCTGATATCGAGACTCTCAGAAAGCTTCCCAGGTGCCTCGCACATTCTTTAACAGGGATCCTAAAAAAAAAAAAAAGTAATCCTTTCAATTAAAAAAATTTGGATCCTCCAAGGACATGCTTATTAATGTTAGAGAAAAAGGATGGGGGGGAGGGAGAGAGAGAGAAACATTGATGTGAGAGAGAAACATCAATCAGCTGCTTCCCGTACATGCCCTGACCGGGGATCAAACCCACAACCTCGTGGTGTACAGGACCATGGTCCAAGGAACTGAGCCACCTGGCCAGGGCCGCGTTCCATGCTTTATGGAAGAATACAGGTAAGCCACTGGACTCCAGGCTTCCCCACAGTTATGTCACGCTACCAAACTGGATCTGCAGCTTCAGGGAGAGCAAGTTCTGTAGTTCCTGGGATGTAAAATGCTGCTCCATCGGAATGCACGCAAAAGCGACTTTTCTCTCTTCCAAAATGGCATTTTTTCACCATTAAGGAAAAAAACAAGCAGTCATTTAATGCAAACATCAGCTATTGATAAAGAATAACTTTTGGAGAAAAGTGACTTTGCTATAGAAAAACAGCTTCTAAAGTACAGCTCCCAAAATCTAATTTGCTCACAAGCAATTCTGATTGCTTAAGTATCTTGTAATACTCAAATATTTCCTTTCCAGATCATCTCAGAAAGCATCGGCTCTTTGGTGAAATTCCCCACTGATGTTGCCGAAGCCCAGGCAGGCTATCAAAGGGAAGAGAGCGTCTGTACAGATGCAGGGGTGGGCCGGAATCAGCCCGCCATCCTCAGAAAGGGCTGGACAGCCGCTGGCCACTGACCATGGCAAATGGCCATGAGCAACCCCCATATACAGGGACAAGTAATCATTTCGGGCCATTTCTGTCACTGCTAGGACCGACCCCAAGGCTCCCGCCCCAGCAGGGGAAAGGGGACCAGGTCCCGCCCTTGGTGGCTCTGGTCCCAGCTCTGGGGAAGCCAAGCAGCCAGGAAGCAGACCTGCGGCACCAACGTGGGACCTGGGCCAGGACGGGGACTAAGCAGACTGGGGAACCACCCAGGCAGAGGAGACAAACAGGGGAAGAGGGACTGAGAGCTGCCATCTGGAGGGATGAGTCATAGCTGCTCAGGCAGGCGGATGTCACCTGAAGGCACAAGATGAGCCCCAACAGGTTCTAGGAGAAGTCGTGAAAGGTTCAAGACCTCTTCCTCTCCATTCTCCTCGTATAGAGGGCCCATGATCTCAGGAAGGTCCCATGGGTAGAGGGATAGCAGTCAGACACGGACCTTCCCCAGGGGCCACCTCCAAGGGAGCCGACCATCCTGCAGGGTGTCCCCGGCGTAGGGGTCACCGGGCAGCAAAGTGACGTTTCAACCCTGTTCTCCATCCAGTTTATGAATATTGAGACTGACCTAATTTGCCAAAAAATCAGACAAAGACACGGGCATCCTTTCTCCACGTGTCTTTTTCCTTTGGATTCATTTTACTCAACCGGCCCTCCACATGGAAGCTAGCGCTTCCCCACCGGGAGCTGCAGGCAGCAGTGGCAGGTGCCACATGACCGTGGCAGAGGAGGGCACTGAGGATGGAGCATGACGTCCCCACCCTCCGTCCCGCCAACGGCGCACCACCGCAACCACGCAGGACTCACGCTTCCTTGTAGTAGACAGTGAAGCTGATGAGGTCCCTGTAGTCTGGGGGCCGGTACCGGTGCCATGTGATGATGATGCGGTTCTTCCACGTGTTGGTGGAGGTGAAGTGCAGCACGTCGCTCTCACCTGGGGCACAGAGGCACATCCGTGAGTGACAGACATGGATGGGCGTCCCCCTCCTGAACGTGCCTGAGAAGTCACCTGGCCTGCACTGTGCACGCTAAGTCCCTTTCCGGACCTCACGGTGGCTTCCTTATTTCTACTGAGGACTCAGATACAGGGTGGGGCAGGAGTTGGTTTCCAGATGTAAGTGTGCAAAATACAGTTTATTCTCGTAGTATTACTTATTAATCATCGTATTATTTTCCATCAAAACCGTAAACCTGCTTTCGCCCCTCCCTGCCTTTCACCACACAGAGCTCCCAGGGGCTCCTTCCTTCATCTTGGCGCACTTGGTGCAGACGTGAACTCGTGTGTGACTCTTAACCTGAAGGAGAAGGACCTCTTGACTGAGCGAGGTGGCCTTACTTTCTGCCGATCCCTAAGCCCGGGCTCCCTCGGGGGGCCTGGGCAGGTGAGGGCGGACCTTAAAGCCGGGCTGACTCTGACGTGTGATGGCCCTGCTCTGCTCCTGGGCACACGGGCCAGCTCCTGTGCAACCAGCAAAGATGGGGAACAGACCAGGTGTGCCGCAGAGGGGACTCTGCTTAGTAGGCACTTGGCAGCACAGCGGAGGGACACAGGAGCTCCTTGGAGGCCTCCAGCTGGCAGACATAGGATGGGGACGCATTAGGCGCTGAGAAGCACAATTGTACCTCATAGAGCTTTCTGTGCTCCGTGCGAGGTGAGCCTTTGCTTCATCTTGTTCCTGCGACCAGACTGAAACTTGGATGGGGACCAGAGCCAGGTGGATGACCACCCCCTCCCAAGACCCGAAGCTCACCTAGGAGGAGTCCTTTTCCCCCCATGTTTGCCTGAATCCCACACTCCAGCCCTGGCAGGGGGCTAAAGGCAGTGAAAAACTATCGAAGCATGTGGGATGGAGACGAGCAAAATGTTGCAGCTCCCGCTAAGGTGTTATGCAGGCAGAAAACAGGACCGTTTTGTTTCCAAAGGAAAGGAAACAGCTCATGTACACATGATCGGACAGGTCAGACGGGCCGAGCCTGAGCAGGAAAGCACTGACGAACTCCGCCACACGCACAGGGTCGGCCTGCGAGGGTTTGACCAGGGCCGTGGCGGGGAGTGCGAGCGGAAGTGCTGGTTGTAAACACACGCTCCGGCTCTGTCTGGTTTCTTTGCTCTCAAAACTCTCCCAGAGCCATCTGAGCATCTGCGAGGGAAGTCCAGACACCAGCAACACAGGCCCACATCAGGTGCGGGTCCCTGCCCAGACCCTCCTCCCTCTGCAAGTGTGCACGCACACGTGTGTACGTGCAAATCGCCCTCGATCGTGTAAATGACTTGTCTTCCTTCGTACCCTTCCCTTATTAAAAGTTGCAGGTGGGGAGTAGTAGAGGGTAAAGGGGCCAAATTTCTGGTGATGGGAGATGGTTTGACTTGAGGGGGTGGGCGCACAATGCAACATCCACACCACGCAGCACAGAGATGTGCACTTGAAATCTCTATCACCCTATTCACTAATGTCACCCGATAAATTGAATAAAAGAAAAAATGTTGATTGGGGGGGTGGCAATTTCCTTTTGTAACCCTATCCAGCTAAACATCACCACAACTTTTTGACAAAAGCTTTATATTCAGGGTTGGATGGGAAGGAGAGAGAGGCCCAGCCCTTCCCGGAGGACGAATCTGGCGGGACCCCTGTGCACAGAAAGTTAACTGTGTGTTCTGAGCCATTGCCAGACGGTCAGCACCCTCACAGGGCCACTCAGGAAAATTTACAGACACAAGTCATCACACGTCTGCCCTGCCGTTGACTCTGATGATGCACATGTACGAGCAGAGGGCACGTGAGGGAGCCCTTGGGTCCCCCCAGGTGAAGCGAGGGGGACCACAGACAGAAGGCCCGGATCGGAAGGGTGCTGCCCTCCCACCACGTTGGGGCCTTGGGGGTGTGCATGTGTGCACTCACAAGAGGCTCTCTCTCCGTTGTTCCTGGTGTTTATGTCCCCTTTGCTCTGGCGCCCTTTTGTCCCTGTCACTTCCTCCATGCGGTAGATTTCGGAGACACACAACTTGGGGTTGAAGGCGAAGTACATCTTGCCCGCTTTAATGGTCAGGTTGCGGTGGTCCCAGTCCCACAGCTGCTGCAGGTTCTGGTTGTCGAGGACATAGAATGAGTAGTTCCTACAAGCACAGAGAGACCAGCGTGAGCACCCTCAACGTTCTCTGTCCATCGTCCACCCAGCCTGCAGGCCACCCTCCCAGGCCCTCCGTGTGGCTCCAGGCTGCACGGCCCTTGCCAAGGGTGGGGGATCGCTGGAGGGAAGGGGAGCACCAGGCGGACAGGGGCAAAGGGAGAAAAAATTAGGACAACTGTGATTGCACAATCAATGAAGTACATTTTGTAAAAAAGAATGGATAGTTACCATTAACAACGGCAATAATAGGATTCAAGGGCAGCATACTGAAATCGACAAGATGCTATTTCCATGACCTCTACTACCAACAAAGAATGCTTCTCACAGCCAAGGAAGTTCCTCAAATCGTTCCCCAGAAATGCCTTTGGCTCTTTCTCTCAGTGCAGGGCACGTTCAATGTGCTGGAAATCCATCCACAGAACAGATACGCTCTGCTACTCACTTGGAACGGCTTACACACTGGCTACAGGACATCTGTCCTTATCCTTGGGGCTCAAGCCCATCCTCGCCATCAGCAGCATGGGACGGAGAAGGGCAGAGGCTGGGACAGGAGGCAGGGGTGGCAGTAGGCCTACCGTGGGCCTGCTTCCTCCTGCAGACTCACCCTGGCCTGAAAAGCCTCAGCTTCCACCCCTGGAGAAGATGGGGGAGGAGAAACCATCCCTCGCTGGGAAGCCCCACTGAGTCACCTGTCCAGGTTAGAGCAACTCAGGGTCCAACACAGTTTCAGTGAGCTCAGAGATGCTTCTCAGGGCCCACCACTGGGGTTTCAGATTAGCAGGCCTGTGTGGGCCAAGAATCTGCATTTCTCAGCAGTGCCCAGGGGATGCCCACGCTGTTGTTCCTGGGAGCACTGGTGGAAAAGCCCCAGTCTAACAGATGCTGAGTGCTGGTGAGGGGCTGGAGATTCAAAGGTGTCCACGCCAAATGTGGGTGCTGCCCCAGTGGGTGTACACAAAAGCTGCAGACCCACTGTCTGCTGCAGGGACAGCTAGCAGGGGCTACGGCTGTCTCTGGCTACCAGGAGAGAAGGCCATACCCACAGCCGGGGAGAGGAGAGACCAGACAGCTACAGCTTGGGGTCTGCAGAGAGACCCCTGCAGCACCGCAGCTGCCCTTCTGAGTCCTCTGTGCAGGGGGTGCGCTCCCTCAACCTCGACCCCTTCCCTTCACAGCCCACTCCTCCCCAGCCCCAGCTTGTTTTGGGGTTCAGTCATGCCTTTTCTCCAAAACTGAGTCTGGGAATGGGTGCAGCACTTAGAGCTATTTCTGAGGTTCACTCCTGGTCCAAGCCACAACCAGCAGAGAAGACAGGATCCCAGTCCTCCCTGCAAAGCCAGGACAGGGGCCCCAAGCCCCTCTCTGCCCTCAGGGCTGTGTCCATGGGACACCTGTCTGCGCCGGGTCAGGCCCCTCACTGACACCCATACTGGGGCTGCTACAGGCCTGGCCAGTCTTCAGCCTGGGTCTCACTCATTTGCACCAAAGCAAAAGTCACAGTTACAATGCAGCCAAGCAGATGTGTGACGTTTCCCTGGTAATTCCAGAGGGATTTCAGAGGTGGGGAGTAAGGCCCTTAGTGCCTTCCGTAGCCTGCTGACTTGCTCGTATGACACCACCAGATACGAACAGGTATCATCTGAGCTCCTGGTAGTGTTTACAGTCCAAGACCCTGATGCCCAGGGGAAGCCATGGAAGGGAGGTGGCGTCCGCCCTGCCAGCCTGAAGCCCGCCCCTGTGCCCTGGGCCCTGCCCGCACATGTGTTGAGGGGGTGCAGGTGGGAGCCACTGAGCCAAGTGAGTCCAAAGGCAGCGCCTCTGATCACTAGCCAGCCAGGCCCCTCCCAACCCGCCGACCCAATCAGGGCCACCAGTCAGGTGGCCAAACCTCGCAAGTCGGCAACCCTTTCCTTCCCATAAGGCTCACTCCCTAACACACACACCTGCTGGACAGAGAGCATAAGACATGCCCAAAATGAATGTAGATGCAGGACACGCAACACAGGCCATGTGTACAGGCAGAAAGCGCCAGGATGTGGCAAGGTGATATTCGCCATCCCCTGGGACAGCCCCCACCTCTCTGTCACTGCCAGGTGCAGGTGATGCCATCGGAAGAGAGAGGCACTCAGGTCGTCATTCATACACACGAAGGACAGGTTGAAAGGTGGAAACAGACCCTCCTATTTTAGGCCCATTCTTGCCCACGGGGTATTTCTGGGTCTGAAGGACCCCGGTGGGTCCAGCTGCTCCCCGGTTCCTGAGTGGGCCACACAAGGCAAAATCTCCTTGTCGGCCCAGAGACCTCTGAGCCGGGAGTGAGGACCCATCAACCAGACCAGGTCCAACTGCTGCCTCCATCCAGGATGAGGCTTCTTCTCAGTAAACTGATTTCACTCGCAGGGAACAGAACTGCGCCGAAAATACCTTCTGAACAAAACATGCTTCTCCCCACGGGAGGGAGCGTGCATTCTAAATCAGGAGTTTGACACATGAGTGGCAGGCACGCGGAGATTCTGTGTATGTGATTAACCGCTTTGAAAAGCAAGATTATCTTTTTTACAGTAAACACAAACATTTTGTACAGCGCGGAGAAGGCCGGGGGCCAGGACACGAGCACCAGTAAGACCCAGGCATTACGGAGCCTGTCTGAGTAACAGGGAGAATCAACCCGGACCCCTCGTTAAAGTAATATCAAGGCATTCTTGAGCTGCCTGTCAGTGCTACGCTTGTTTTCCAAGGCCGGCCTCGCCAGGATTCCACCCCTGATTAGAGGAGAATGAAGAGATAGTAAAGGCAGAGACTTGCCTGCACACCTTTAACGCGCACACTCGCGCGCACACACACTCACACTCACACACGTGCACACGCACACTTTGATCTCCACTGTCTCCTAAAAGAACCGGCTAGTCAGTCAGTTACTGGGCAAGTGTGATCTACTCCTTGTTTCTGGGCTTCCTGCCTTTACATCCAAGGAATGTGTTTAAAAATTCAGTTATTGGCTGATTTTTCTGTAGTGTGCCCAGGCTCCATGATGCCTAGGTTTTGGAGATGCCGAGACGTTCTGTGACTTTAAGTGAAAGGACGTATGACAGTACCAATTATCCCAGGCTACTTCAGGGAAACGAGAGTTAAGTTCCTGCAGCGGCATCTCATCACCACTTTTGATGAAATGACGCAGAAAGAAACGACCTGTTGATTTGAGGACCTGTTGTATTGGAATCTTGGCTCCCCTCCTTCTCCGTGCTGCAAAAAAATGTGTGTTTCTGGACGGGGCGGGCCACCTGTGCCACAATGTAGACAAACCAAGGCAGGCGGGAGTGGCTGGGTGTCTTCTTGAGGAGGTCCGCCTATTATCTGCACTGATGTTCTGAACGCCCCGCACACAGTACACACTCAGCTGTTTCATCTGTGGCTGCAGCCTCAGGGCTGTCTGACCGCCAAGGTATCCACATCACCCCTTCCCCGCCTGCTCCCGTGATGGGCAGGAAGGATGGAGAGGCAAAGGAAGGCAAAGGGCCGTTTGCAAAGTACCGAGAAGACAGCCTAGGTCCAGGATTCAGAGAACTGCATTTGGGAATCCAAAGATCAGGGTCTGCACGCATTCTCTCTTCCATTTACTAAGCAACAACTGTAGGCAAAGTATTTATTCGGCTTCTCCCAGGCTGAGACAAAAGGCGCTGAGCTCGTGGTCCCCAGCTTACAGAAGGGGGAAGGTACCCCCTTTCCAGCAGCCCCTGCTGACAATTGAAAGAAAATCTGCAGTGCACATTGATCCTGCTTTCATTCCTCAGAAGAGACCACCGCCTCTTTCCGGCGACCTCTAGGGGGCGTCAGAGCCCAGGACACGGGGCTGTCTCCAGCCTCCCAGCAATCTGCAATGCACCCAGGGTCTTGCCTTTTCACAGATGCTGCCTGCGACCTATCAGCACCTGGCTGCTTCACACCTGGTCCAAACGGCCCCCATACCCTATGTCTGTGCCCACCCTGGGGTCCCAGCAAGGGCAGGGTTTTACATTCAAGTGGCACTAGGCGCCAAGCACGCTCAGAAAATGTGTGCTTTTTGAGTGGTTTTTCAACAGCTTTACTGAGATATAATTCACCTCCCCCAAATTTGCCCGTTACAAATGCAAGTTCCGGGAGTTTCGGTGAATTTGTACAGCGGTGCCACCGTCCTCACGAGGCAGCATCACAACCTGGCTACCATCCCCAAATTCCCACGTTGCTGGAGGTGGGTCCCTCTCCGCCGCTACCCCCAGCCGTCACCGATCCGCTCTCTGTCTCTGTCAGGTGTGCAATGAATAATATGTCTGCGAACATTCACACACAAGTCTTGTGCGGGCACGCTTTCCCGTCTCTGGGCAGCTCCTGGGCAGAGTCTGAAAGTGCTGAGTCACAAGGTTGACAGTATGTTTTTTGAAAAAGTCCCAGAGAAGAGTTCAGAGTGCAGCCCTATTGCAACCTGGTCTCAAGTTGCGAGAAGCAGAGGGAAGCACCGAGGTGGGGACGGGAGCAGAGAGAGGCCTGAGTGCATCTAAGAGTTTCAGTGCCTATTCCCCACCAGCTCCACCTACTTGTATTCTTCCCAGGGTGACGATCCTCGGTGGCAACAATAACGACAACAAAATCTGAAACTGGACCCTGGCCAGGTAGCTCGGATGGTGGGAGCATCATCCTGATAAGTCGGGGTTGCAGGTTCGATACCCGGGCAGGGTACATCTAATGAGTGCATAAGTAACTGTAGCAACAAATCAATGTTTTTTTTCCTCTCTCTCTCTCAAAACCAATCAATCGATGAATTTTTTTTTTTTTAAGTATGAAACATTAACTCCTTACTTATCTGATGCCATCAGAAAATAGGGTCATCCAGGTAAAGGAACTGGCCAGGTAACAGTGAGGTTCTCTATTCTACTCAAGGGCTTACCAATGAGCCATCTTATAGAAATCTCATATGTGTGCATTACAACATCTGGTCCCCTCATAAAGAGCAGAAAAACTTTGATTTTCTTAATGTCCAAGGTATTACTCTGGAAACAGAGTGAGTGACGTCCTCAGGGAAACCCTGGCTGCCGGAGCTCCTCAGGACAAGCCAATGACCTCCTGATGCTGCCTGGGCCCCGCTGTCTCTTCCGGTGTGATTCTGCTACACACGTCAGCAGCCTGCATGTCAGCTCACTCCGAGTGCAGACTAATTCTGCTCTAGTAAAACGCTTGCTCTGCGTGTTCCGGATGGGGTCTGGGCTGCTCGGGACACTTCTGGAGACAGACCTCAGCGCCAGTTTGAGAGCCACGGCTGCCAGACAGGAAGGATCTCAGCAGTGTGAACCGCTCCGCTCTCCATCTAAACAATCGGCTACGCCTGGCCGGCGTGGCTCAGTTGGCTGGAGCGTCATCCTGTACACAGAAAGGCTGCGGGTTCGATCCCCAGTCGGGGCAGGTATGGGAGGCGATCAATCGACATTTCTTTCTCACACTGATGTTTCTTTCTCTCTCTCCCCCCGCCCCACCTGCTTCTCTCTCTAAAAGCAATGAAAAAAATGTCCTTCAGTGAGAATTAAAACACACAAAAACAGCTGCAAAACTTTCTTCCTATCGAATCCCAGGAAAGCACTTGTTTATGGCTATGAGAGGTTCAAGAAAAATCGTACCTTAAGGCAAGTGTGACAAAGAAATATCTAGGGACAAAAAGCAAAGGTGCTTCAGGGATATGCATTTGAGAACGAACAGGAGACAGCAGTGGTGGGTTTCCAGTCCTGGCTGCACCTTGAAATCACCTTGGAATCTTCAGGAAAGCAATGAGGCCTGGATCCCACCCCCCAAATATTTGGATTGGGATGGAGTCCACTGTGAGTACCAGGAATTTTGAAGAGCTCGCCAGATGATTCTAATGTGTAGCAAACTTTGGGAACCACTGGAAGAGGAGTTACCTTGGCTTACAACTAAAAACACACGGAAATGAAATGTCCCCACATTTGATTTCTAGACAGCACTGCTAACGCTGCTCTGAGTCAAAAGCCTGATGACTTTCCAGTACCTGCCTCACTACAACCCCCACACCTGGGCGCATAACACCTTACGTAATTCTGATGCCACCTGCCTCTCCAGCGGTATCTGCCAAACAGGTCCCAGGACGCCCTGACTCGTTGCCTTTGCTCCCGTTGCCCCATCCTGAACTGCCTGCTGTTCGTCACCCTCTGTTTTCCGAGTGTCTCCGGAAACCCTTCAGGGCCACATCTTCTAGGAAGCCTGTCTAATCATCTTCATCTGATAGCCGGCTTTTTTTTTCACGTTCTTGGCACGTTCCCTTTCTTACCCTCATAGCGTCTCACGAGTTCTGCCTTGTACGTATCTACTGATCGTACTGCTTTCTTCTCTCGCTCTCTCTGACTTTCCCCTGCTTGCGGGAGGGAGAGCAGCCCGTGAAGGGCTGGACCTAGCTCTCCTCCGAAGTCCCAGGAAGAGATGTGAAGACCTGTGTGATGGCTACTCCTTGGGCCCGCCCCGCAGGTAGCTGTGGGGTGGCCATCACGTGTGAGGGTGCCTGTTCGGCCGTGAGCATGGAAGGCAGGTGAGCGAACCCTTGCTAAGCGCCCTTGCTAAAGAGAGACCCCCCACGAAGCAGCACCCAGGGAGAAAAGGCTGGAAACCCAGCATCAGGGGACAAGAGCTACTGATCAGCAACAGGTTGGGAAAACCTGAGGTCTGCCTGCCCTTCTGTCACCTAAAACGCTAATGCAGGGCAGGGGGCCTGGAGCTCACCTGCACTCGGAAGTGTCCCCAACACTTGAGTAATGACAGGCGTCCTTAAAGAGACCCCACTGGGACTTCAGGTTTTATACCAGTTTCAGATCGTGAGACGTACATAAATATTCTCGCATATAAAAACTAGGCTTTCGTCTTCAGGTTCATTTAAGTGCGTAACACTCTCAGCGAACGCACACTGAAAAGGTAATCACATCATGTACTAATCGCTAATAAAAGTTAATTAAACGCTCCTCTCAGCTTTCTATGTCTATCATGTGCTCAGCCTGGGGGAGAAAAAAATGTGTATCCTTAAGCAGCAGGAAAATTCGCAGATAGCAGTCTGCCTGAGAAAAAGTGCTCACCACCAGCAGGGATCCCAGAAATCTGGAACTGCTTGGGGAAGAAAAAAAAAAACAACACAAAAAATCTGTCCTAACACTCACTCTAAAAATTGAATGCGACAAACACTAAGCCCCACCTCAGAAGGGCAGAGCCCTGGCCTGCCATCCCAGAGACATGGGACACGCCGGGGGCTGGGCGCTGTGGCAGCCTCCGTGGACCCGCCAGGAGAAAGGCGTCTCTCTGAAGCACCAGGGTTCCCCGTGGGGAGGGCAGTGTGCTTTCCAAGGACGGAATGAGAAGCTGCCCTCTCTGCTTCGCGGTATCAGATGATGGAATTTTAAGAATTTAAGACCGACCCCGAGGTCATCTGAGAAGAGCAGGGAGGCCGTAAAGAGACCCTAATGTGGGAACTCTATCCAGTCAGGACAGCCCACCACCAAGGAGGGCCTTTCCCATGGCCTCCCCACCTCCTTCTGCCCTAAATTATTTCCCCAAACTCTCTTCAGAAGGAATTTGCTCATTAATGGACGCCTCCTTTTATTTCAAAGTGTTCGCTTACAGCCTGGCTAGAGCTGTATTAGAAAGGGGGAGCACGCCCCGGCCAGGTGGCTCAGTTGGTTGAAGTATCGTCCCGTGCGCCAAAAGGCTGCGGGTCTGATCCCCAGATCCCCAGTCAGGGCACATGCCTAGGTTGTGGGTTCGATCCCTGGTGGGGACACATAGGGGAGACAACCAATCTACGTTTCTCTCTCATCCCTCTCTCTCTCTCCATCCACCCCCCCCCCTTTCTCTCTCTCTCTCAAATCAATAAACATATCCTTGGGTGAGGCTTTGAAAAAAACAAAAGGGAGGGGCAGGAAGAGAATAGTCTGCATGCAAAGGCACACACAGGAAAACTGCTGGCACGAAGTCATGGATGCGACAGGCACCGTCTTCTCTGCACAACCCCCCCCCCCCAGCAAAAAGCCTCAGACTATTTAAAACCCTTCTCACACAGCACGCAGCTGGCAAAGAGTCTACCAACGGCATAGATCCTAGAAGCTAATCAATAAAAACAATTTTGCGAATCAAGATTTCTTTACAACCAAAGAATTGTCCACACGCCTCCAAAATCCCTTAGGTTCCAACAGGTTTAGAAGACGGCCTGGTTTCTGTGCAGCAGGCACAGCACCCGGAGGCCGAGAGGGGTCATGTCGCGGGTGACTCCAGAGAGGGCAGCACGTCAGATGGCTTTCTATTGCGCTTGGCACAGAGAGCCCCCAGGAGCTTCTGTTTCTGCGGCCACAGCGGGACACGCGGCCCTTGACTGATGGCTGGCACCAAAGTTCCAAAGCGGCAGCCCGGGGACGGAGACTCGGGACCACAGGGAAGCCTGCCTGAGGACACGGGCCACACCGCTCTAGGAGCGCCAGTTTGACCACTGTGTCCCCGCCCGGCCCTCAATGAGGAAGGGCCCTTTGCTGAGTCACACCGAGCTCCAAACCCAGAGCACAGAGCACAGAGCACGGCCGACTCTGTGGGGAGAGCACGCCCGCCCCAGAGCGTCGGACCACTTACCCTTCGAGCTGCTCCTCTCCTAAGATCAGGCGAAGGTTCTTGAGGAAGGACAAGGACACCAAGGCGTGGGAGTGGCGGATCTTCACGTAGCCCGTCACCACCTCGATGAGCCCCATGAAGTTCTCCAGCTCCGAAGCAATGTTATCTACGGGACAGGGGGCGGTGTCACCGAGCGCTCTCGAAGCGCAAGAGGGACGCACTCGGACTCTCACTGTCACGCACGGAGAGCGATTCCGTGCCAAGTCGCATTCTGAGGGGCGACACTGAGATACACCCAGGCTGCTGGCACAGGACCCACCGTCCCTTGTCAAAAACTGCTTCCCCAGGCCTAACTTCTGACCACCTCTCCCAGGACAGGGCTCCGGCCGGGGCCGGGGAAGGCGAGTTTCTGGAAGGCTGGACACTGTCACTCGCAGGCTGAGGAACGGAATGGAAAATCACAAATACCAGACTGCCAATTAGCGCAGGCCGACAGGTCTAGGGAACGTCTTTTAATACACTCTGTCAACAGACAGCGCCATCCCCGCAGCCACCGGCAAGACTGGGAAAACACCGTCCCCGCAGCCCCCTTACTGCCTGCCTCCGCGGCCGCTCTAGTTTCTAAGGTACTGGGACCGGTCTGCGTTCAGAGACCCCTTCTTGCGAGACCTGGAGGAAAACGCACCGATGTGTCAAGGATGGCTACCTGCAGGTGATTGGGAAAACGTCATTTCTGCACGCCGACGTTTCCCGTGGATGATTCTCGCAGATAGAAGATTGTTGGGAAAACAGGGGCCAATACGTATGTAAAAATGACGGTACATGAACAGTGTTTCCTTGCATCATGTTTAGCAGGAAATAAAACCCAAAACCTTCAGTTCAACTGACGCCAGAATTAAATACAATGCTATAATGAACTGGATTGCTGGACTAATGGGATTTTACTGGGTCTGATTTGTGAAGCATTATTTGATGAAAGGTCATATTTTACTTTGAACTGAGAAAAATAAGGGTACTGTCCGGGAGGGTATGACTCTATATCTAATGCACAGTTTAATGGCTTTCCAAGGGACATTAAGGAGAAATTCAAGATGTAAAGTCTAGAGGTTGCCTGCAGTTGATGTTTCAAGGAAAAGATCTTGAATTTTAACTGTGTATTTGGATGTCATGCCGTACAGTCAAGGGTGGGAGCTGCCCTTTCCAATGCCATGTCCATCACCCCAAACCCCACTGACGTCCTGCAGGGGACACAAACCGAAAGACACATTTCATCATTGGGCACAAACAGCGCCCATTCCTCCTGAAATCATCCTTCTCCATGGACTTAATTCATTCGTGGATTACATTTTTATCTTCAGGATAGGAATATCATCAAAAGAAAGTTTAAGCACTTAAAAAGTATGTTCTAGGGATGAGCAAATCTTTTAAAAGAGCAGAAAATAAAACTTTACAAGTACCAGGGGGGGTAGTAGAAAACTCTAGGCGTGTGCACACAAAGTTATCTCTGTTGTGAAGGGCTGAAAAATGTGAGGGAAAAAAAAAAAGGAGAGGCATCAAAAAATTGAAAAGAACTAAGCAAAACTCTGTTTCTGCCGTCTCCAAACCATAAAAATAGAGCTCTCTCCTTTACCAAAGAGCATTAAGGAAAAGTCAATGCACAGAACAAATAAATTAGTCATTTTTTCCCCCGCAAACGATAACAGCACTTTCTCCACAAAAGAATTTGGGGGAAAAAAATCCCTTTTCAACCTCAAGGTCTTCTGACTATATTTATTCTAGCTTATGAAACCGTCGGGACCTTGACCAGTGGCCCCGCTGTGGAGGGTTTAAGGCAGCACTGCGAGGAGCCTTTGCCCATCAAAGATCAGAAGTGCAAATCTCACGAGCACATCCACGGGACCTAGTTCACACAAACGCAATCACCAGGGGAGCCACCTACCACCCCTGACACTCGCGCTGCGGGGTGGGTCGGGGGTGCAGGGGAGACCAAAACGTTAAATGCAGGATGACGCGCACACATCTTTTTGGCTCTCAGAAGCCAATCGGGACAGCCACCGCTCTTTGGGACTTTAACATTTTCAAGGGATATCATGAACTCTTCCCTTTGCCCAGCCTCCTCAAACAGATCCAAGCAACCAAGACTCTTTGGGCCGCAAGCTGTGTGGCTTTGGCTCCCACTGGGGATGGCTGAGTCATCCCTCTGATCCCTTGTCTCTTCTGGGGTTTGTGTGTCCGGACACGCATCTCCTGCGTAAGAGGCGACTTACGGAAAAATGAGGAATGGCCCTCCGCAAGAAGAAACTCTGGGCCAATGGCAAAAAAAAAAAAATCCCAGACTGCCTTTCAGCGTGGTTTTTTATCCCTGGGGAAACGCAAAGGTGAGGCGTCAAGCACAAGGCTGACGCACCATGTTGTTTTTCTAGGCCTGCATTTCACGTGTGAGTCACGGATGGGCAGGGAAAAAGCACCAACACCAGAAAGCCAAGGGAACAGCCATCTCGTCCAGGGGGATGGAGTACTTACTGCCCCGTCGGATGTTAATGAGCAAATTGCCCTTGAAGATGGTGCAGCCTTGGAGCATCTGAGCAGAAGTCACCGAATCAATGGTCTTCGTCTTCTTTTCTTCCTCACAGACTTTGGGGCAAGGGCCTTCGCAAGGGATGCAGTACATGCTGTTGAAGATAAAGAACCAACCGCAGACACGGAGGTCAGAGTGTCCCCTTGCATTGGAAAAAC
The DNA here is from genome assembly GCA_007922815.1 of Macrotus californicus. Lineage (NCBI taxonomy): Eukaryota > Metazoa > Chordata > Mammalia > Chiroptera > Phyllostomidae > Macrotus > Macrotus californicus. The sequence continues at coordinate 351,673 of VMDR010000048.1, forward strand.
CGTAAGGACCTGTTTTTATTCTAGGCGTACACAATGTGAACACCAACTGTTTTGAAGGTCCCACTGTAACCCATCTCCAGCCCAGCCAGGATCAGCCACGCACACTGCGAACAGAGGGAAGAGTGTGCTGCTTATTTCAGACAAAACACACGATGCATCTGTGAAGCATGCGTGTATCATGGGGTTGGCACCTGGCGAGCCAGCTGGCCCCATGTGGGGGAAACAGCCTCCCAGAAAGGAAGCGCTGGGGGCTTCCAAGGAGAGTGAGGTTGCTCTCTGATGCCCCGGCTCCTGCCTGGTGCCCCCTGGAGGTCAGACAGGGGCAGCAGCAAAGGGACAGCAGCATCTCCACCACCCATAGGAGTCCTACTCCGGCAGCCAGCATCTGGGGAAAGCCTGGTGAGGTCTCGGGAAAGGCCTGGGGCACTGTGCAGTCCCCTGACTCTCCTGCTAAAGCACGACAGAAATTGTTTGATAGTGTTTTTGCAGAAACTTGTAAATTGATCCAAACGTTGTTTTCGCTGTGCACACAATAAGAGCCGGGAACTTCCATTACTCTGTAATGAGCTCCTGTTTCAAACGCTGCCCTGAACAGGCCGCAGACCACCAAAAGCCAGGGGCTGGTGCTTGTCCTGCTTACCTGCCGTTATTTAGGAAACCATGAGCAAAACACTAACCTAGCTGCTGAACCGCCGAGCACGGATCAAAATTTGGGTGGATTTCCAAACCAAATAAATGATACAACATTACGGGGTGTGTAAAAAATAGGATGGTGATCTGGAGAGAAATTACATTATATATCATGAAGTTTAAAAGAGCATTGGATGATCTTTTAAACTTTATGAAGATTAAAAAAAAAAACATTCAAGACAACAGTGCAAGTTATTGCTGTTTTCATTAATGTCTTCCCCCCCCACCCCTAGAATTTTATTGCGCATCTAAGGCCAAAGGTTGAGGGTTGTGTTTTGTTTAAAAGCCTATAGACGAGCAAAATTTCCCTGGTGTTTTCCTATTTCGTGTCGGAAGAATGGGACGCCAGCTTTTCAAGGGAACTGGGCCAACCACAGGAAGGGAGAATTCTCCTGACATCAGAGAGGTGGCTGATCGATGTTTCTCTCTGTCTCTTTCTCCCCCTCTTCCCTGGAGAAAGGGAGGGAGGGAGGGTGGGAGGGACTCACAAAGATTGCCCCTTTAGGGACCCGCCCCATGTCTCTAACTCCTTCCTGGCTCCCCCCATCCCTCTAACTTGTCATTTTGAGAATGTCACATACATGGAATGATACAGTATGTGACCTTCTGAGACATGCACCATGTCCATGTGGGCAATGTCCTTGAGCACCACCCTCAAGCTGCTGTGGGGTTCAATAGTCCATCCGTTTGCGTTGCTGAGCCCCACCCACTGGTGTGGATGCACGACAGGTTGCTTAGCCCTTTACCTGGGAGACATCCGTGTGGTACCCCGGTTTGGGGCTGTATATTGCAGACACAGCTGCTATGAACGACTTTGTACATGTTTTTGTGTGGGTCTCAGTTCTTCATTTTTCTGGGGCAAATGTCCAGGAGCATAACTCCTGGGCCCTATGTAGGTTTAGTTCCCCGCCCCAATATTGCATTCAAACAGCAACTTCTGAACTAAACCCGTCTGCTACAATATCTAGAATCTTGTATGTCAATTGTGGTTGAAAAATCAAATGTTTACAAAGGGATAAAAATGATAACAAAATAAATAAATGTTTGGGGAACTAAAACTGTCTAGGAATCAGGTAGCAGTTTAAAATGCTTGCCTAAAGAAGCGTTCTGATTATATGTTTATAGATTCAGCTTCCTTAAATCTATTCTAGTACCGAGAGGGAATAAACGGTATTAAAAATGTTTTAAACTAAGTGTTGAATAGGCCTTACAGGCTGGGGGCGGGGGGGTTATTCTTTCTTGATGGCATTTTATTTTAAAATGGAAAAACGATACTGTGGCTTTGAAGAGACGGTAAGAATGAGTAGGGAAAACAAAGGCTCGGTTCTTGGAAGGGGGCACCACAGTGGGAGAAACAACACCGTGGAAACTCACAGTGCCCCGATCTGCCCACTCCCACGGAGAAACGCGGCCACGGGGCAGAGATGGCACGACCTCCGTTCACGGCCCAGCCGCCCTCCGCCCTCCGCCCCCGCCCCCAGGAGGAACTGTGGCCAAGCCTTGTCTGGTCCGGGGCTGCTCAGGGCACTCTGGCCAAGCCCTTTTATCTCCTAAGGCTGCCCACACAGTGTGAGCAAAACATGGCAGACTTCTTTAGGGTGGAATATGTACACTTTGCAGTTTGTAGGCGTCTCGGCACATTTGCCATTTTAAAGTACTTAGAATAAACTTTACAATGGTTACAGAAGTTATCGTGGGCACAAAGTTGTTCTTTATCTATATCCAATATTCTGGGCTAATGGGAGCTTTACCTTGGTTTAAAGTTAAGCCTACGGAGCCTACGGTAAGAGCAATGTCTCCAAATATGACCCAGGAAACAGAGTCCCCTTTCTAAAGACTGAGCTGAAACAGCTCACAGAAACAGACTGCGGGAAAAGCAGAAGAGTTCCACGCCCTGTGCAACATCAACATTCACTTTTCTAATGGCATTTTATGTTGGTGGGACAGCCTGAACGTAGGGTCAGCTGGTGTCACTCACGACGGAGGACTGGGCCCGTGACATCCGAAGCTCCCCGCTTGGCTCCAGAGGGGCGAACGGCCACCCCAAGCTCTAGCCTTCTTGTGCTTCCAGGGTTATAGTCCTATAAATTCCAAAAATGCTAGCTTTGTTTTTGAGGGTTGTTTTTTTTTTTTTTAAGATAAACCAATGACAATTTCGTGGAAGTCCAGTTGGCATGCGCAGAGGGACACCTGTTGCTATAAGGGACTTCTTTGCTACCCAAGCGCAGTTTCAACATTTAGGGTGAAAAATGAAGGGCAGAGGGAAAAAGGGACAGCAAGGGGTGAAGGACAAGGGGGCGAGAGAGAGGGGAAGGGGCTGATGGAAAATGTAGGTTCTTCTGAGCTTCTGCTTACGCTTTGTAGCTGCCACCTAAGACACAGGATGACTGCTTGTGCCAGAGAGGTGTCCTCGGCCTGCTCCTTGCCTCCGGGCTGCTGGGGGCTTATCCCGCCTCCCCTGGGCTAGTGCTGCAAACCTCAATCTGCAGCCCACCTGTGTGGATGGCAGCCACGCAGGCACATGCTCAGGGAGACAGTGACCTGTGGGTCCCTGAGCCAGCAAGGCAGGCACTTCATTTCAAAGGACCTGGCAGTCCCCTTCCAGAAGAAAACATAAAACAAAGAGGGGGTCGGGGCAGAAACTTGTTAGGGGCCCCTAGACTCTCAGAGAAATTGTAACTCACGCCAGCCCTCTGAAGTGGGCCCATCCCCTTACCCTCAGCAGGGTCCCACCCAGACAGGACAAGAGCGAGCCGCCATCTGTGGGCGCGGCCACGTGAGCGCGGGCTACGAGACTGACCTCTGGCTGCCGTTGCGGATGAAGCCCGAGGGGCATTCCTGCATGCACTCGCCGTCGTGGATCACGAAGCCCTCCGTGTCGCTGCTCTCGGCGTTGAGGATGTTGGCACAGAAGTCACGGTCCACGCAGCGCCAGCCCTCGAAGCGGTAGGTGTTGGGAGGGCAGCTGGGCACACAGATGCCGGCGTAGTAGTAGTGGCGGCAGGCCACGCAGGCCGCGTCGTCGTCGGGCGCGCTGCAGCTGCCCAGGCACTCGGGGTGGCAGCACTCGTTGTTCTCCGTGCAAGCCCGCTTCCCGCACGCGCTCGGGCACGCTGTGGGGCAGAGGGGACAGGCGGTGAGCATGCGCCGGGACACAGGGGGGCGGGGGTGGGGAGACTAGGTGGAGCTGGCGAACCCCCTCGGGGCCTGGGCACCACTGCTCTGCGTCATTCCCCACCAGATGGCTCTAGCGACCGAAACCAAACCCAGAGAGCATGCACGAAATCCCCAGGGGAACACCACGTCCCACGTTAGGTACGCAATGACCACGTTTCGAGTTTCCCCCGGGCCGGGAGAAAACATGTACATTTGGAGTCGGAGGAGCAGCGGGTAGAGCCAGTCCCTGCCGTGCGCTGGCTGTCTGCTGGGTCTCGGCGGAGTCATTGGCTCTGTCCCCTGGTCACTCTTTTCTCCTCTAGAACGCGGGGGGCGCAACACCCACCCACCTCAGAGGGCTGCTTGCGGTGCGCGTGATAATGTGGTGGCGCTACCCGGACGGGAGGGTTTATCATGACTTTAAAAGGTGTCATGCTCCGCCCCTTCTGCGTTTTGAATGTGCCCCTCACTGAAATACCTTCAAAAGCCTCAGTGTGCACTAATTTGTGATTATGCTAAAAATGATCAAACTAGAACGTAGGAAAGATGGGCTGTGCACATCAACAGCGTGGCCGTGGAAAAGCTTGTATCATTCTCACAGGTCTTACCCAACCCCCCGCCCCTCCCCAACAATCCAAACAGAATGCAGACAGACTCGACTATCCAACACCGTTCACGAAGCACCGAACCCTCCAGAGCATTGAAAAGAACAGAAGAAAGTGTCAGGACACACTTGCTTGGAATCATTACACGCAGATGCAAATGACGGGCATTTTCAGTACGAGAAAAACAAATCCGGAAACACGTGACAAAGTGTCCGCAGATGTATTTCGCATTCCGTCTGTCCCCCGTTGCACTGGACTCTGGGGAGTCATCCACTGAGAGCCCCCCCACCCCTCAGGGGTGTGTTACAGGGAACCCCACGGGCAGGGAGAGCTAGAGTTTTGTTTCACTGATGGGAGCTACTTTCAAAGGAATCCCAGGACAGCCTGAACGAGGGAAAATCGTGTCCTTCAGAGACAAAACCACCCCTCTGAAAGGGATGACGAATCAAGGAGTCCCTTTATGTCACCTGATGCCAGCTGAGCAGAAACACGCACCAAATATTCCGGTGGACAAGGGGCAACGGGCCAGGGGAAGGCAATGCAAAGGAGAGGCCGCTGGTTTGCTGAAGGGCAAACTCGCCACTCTGGGGTTGGAAGCCCGTTGATGTGCCCCCGGCTGCCACACAACCTGAGAGGATTCTGGGAGGCCGGCAGGAGAACACGCGGAAGTCCGGGATTAGCGAGTCCTGGAGCCAGCCCCAGAAGCCTGCTGTAAATTCTGTCTCATCATAATGTATATAAATATTATTAGTGTTCAGAACTATTAAGGGATTTCTTGAAAAGCCCCGGGCAGTGGGTCTCGCCAGCAGATGGATGGATGCTCCATATGAATGCCAAAACTTTAAATTTAGGGCAGTTACCAAATTTCCGATCACGGAGCGGTGGGAGAAAGGAAGGGAGCCTCTTCCCTGGCTTCCACGAGGAAGAAGCCCACCAGGCAGGATTAAAAATAAAAGAACGAAAGCTGCTAGAAACTAACAAACATACAGGGGGGAAAGGCAAACCGATGTGACCGTGAAATCTTTCAGTTCACTGGAATTCTTACAATGGCCAACAATAAAAACAAAAGCCTATCTAAACTGCCGGAAAAGGAAATGACATGTCCCACATCGACCACTCCAAGGGCTGGTTTGGGGTCACAGTCACACAAAAATAAGACGCCGTGTTAAAAGCTCATGCTCTTCATTTTAGGGACAGGAAAAAAGTCACACACGTCAGCTGTTAACACCCTCCCTTCTCCGGAGTCTTTGCATCTATTAAATTCTTTTTTAGGGTTTCTTAACAAACATTTATTTTTGTTCTCGCCGGTAAGTTCTTTCACAATCTTGACCTCAGACAAAATGTTGTTTAAAAGCGAATGACAATAAAGTGCTTTGCTGGAAGAGAAGCTGGAGAACTCAACCTCTTGACAGAGAACAAAAAAAAAACAAAAAACAGAAAAGGGACCACTTAGCCACATAATTTTTAAAAATGGAAACAATTTTATCCCAAATCGTTTCTGAAGGATAGAACTAGTTCATGGCTGTTCAAATGAGGTCACACTTTCGAGTCACAACACAGACTGGTTGAGGGACATCTTAGTTATTTCTGGGTCACCCTAAGTGACACACCGCTGTTCCCTATCCAGTGAGGGGTACCTCTCCTAACAGGCGCACATCGTTCTGCATAAAGGCGCCCCGAACGGATGCTAAGTCAGGGAAGGTGCACTTCGACTTCCCAAGTGCACCAGGGAAGCACAGGGCCCGGGGCAATGTTAGGTTTCCGTGCTGTGCCAGGAGAGGAGTTGACTCCATCAGACACCATCGGGAAGGGCGGGGAGGAGAGGGACCCCGGCCGTGTCAACTGAACCCCCAAGCGTCCTCCATGGAGCACTTAGCCACAGGTGCACAGGTGAGAAAGGCTCCTTCTGAGTGTCACACACATCAGCCCTATCAGCCACATGGTCACCTGGGTCCTGCAGACAAGGCAGGTACAAGACAGCTCAGCCCTCCCCAGGTCCCCACCTGAGGACAAGCAGTGAGAGTGCCGAGAGGGACAAGCAAAGGGCTGGCGGGGCCAGCTGCCCGCCTGCAGCCCGGTGAACCACGGACCTCCTACCCGCTGGTTGAATGTCCCAGTTGGGACAGAAAGGCGGCTCATCCCCAGAGCCACGAGTGACTCTGCGGGAGCTCAGGGCAAGGCCAGGGAGCCCTGTAAAGTCATCTGCAATCTGCCCTCCCCTCTGTCCTCAAGTCCAGCACAGGCATCGCTCACAGAGGGCAGAGTGGTGGGCAGCGCCGGCGCTTCTCGGGCAGGTGCAGGCTTCTCTACATCCGTCCATCAGCCAGGAAGGAGTGAGCTTATGGGAAAGCGCTTACATCCAAGGAAGAAAACAAAAATAAACCTGGTACAACACGCACACACACATAGACTCAAAAATATAGTAAAGCACAATTTTCTTAAAAGGAAGACCAGAAGAAACTGTCACATTTCTCGACGTCCTGACACATGGCGAGTGGAAAAGTGCCCAGAACCACTGCCTGGAAATCCCAGGTGGAGTGGAAGGCATCTTGCAAACAAACGGTGGCCACTGCGCCCCATCGGGTAGGCGTGGCCCAGGAAAGGCCAAGTGGCGACCCTGTATCTTAAATATTCACAAAAGAAAGTCGCATCTGCAACAACATGGCTCTTCTCGGTGACAAAGGAAAACACGTGGGAGATCACATTCAACCAGGAGTAGCCAGAAAGATGCACTTTAATGGTTAGAATCTGCAGTCCCTGGAGTTCCTCTGTTGGAACCAGACGTGTCCACCCCCTGAAAGGCCATCGTGAGAACCAGAGCTCCGGGAACCCACCAGAGGCACATGGAGGGAATGGAACCGAGAACTCTCAGTGGGCAGGGAGAGCATGGCGTGAGCCTGTGAATTCTGGAAAGGAGTGAGCCTGAGAGCTCGTGTTCCCTCCCAAGCTGAGTGACTACGAAGGAGCTGCTCCCTGCCCTCTTTCAAGGTCCTCCGCCTCATGCCTACCCAGGACACTTGGAGACAAAAACCTAGGGCAGCCTTCAGGCAACGACCTCCGAGAAAGTGCTGCTCCAGCTGCCCGAGAACATCAGTCTTGGCCAAGGCCCTGCTTACCCCCAACAAGAATGCACTTCCTACAGCTCTCCCTCGGCCTACAGGCTGCACTCGGGTGTCCGATACTCGGGTGAGGTGCCTTCTTCTGTGGGTCCGAATTGCAAATACTCCCTCTGAATTCCAAGGTGGTCCCCTGGCCTCCCCCAGATGCCTCATCCAGTCACAGATCCTGCAACATACAGACACGGCGGTCCCCTCCCCTACTCCTACACCGCAGAGGTCGTGTGGACAGTGTGGGACACCGGACTGAGAGACCAGCACGGGTTTTCCTCAGCCAAGGCAGGATGCTTGGGGTCTCTGTGAACAAAATAGCTGCCATCATCCCATCGGGCTCGCTCCTTCCGACCTTCCCATTACCTCCAACCCGTCTTCTTTTCCACAGCTGCCCTTGGCATCCTTCCTAGGTGAAAGCAGTTTGAGTCTGAACACAGAGCTCTTTACTCACCTAAAGTTACTGCTCATTGAGCATTTTCCATGTGCCTGGCAATATATTCAGTATCTCATAGACATTATTTAACTTCCTAACAGTGACATGGGGTCAGCCTCGTCATCCTCACTTGTAGAGGACCACATGAAGGCACGAAGATTTAATAGATGTCCAGAGCTACTAACTGCCCGACTGAACAATTGTTCACCTGTCACCCTGGGCTTCAAACTCAGGTCTGTCCGTCTGTCTCTCTGTCGGTCACCGCCTCTGCATCCACTCTGTTTCAGCCATTCTGCTGCCTAGAAGACAAGGCTAGGGTTCTTCTCATGACACTCTTCCCTTCAAGTCCGCATCCGTCAGGAAACATTACATCACAGGTCCTGGCTCACCCTTCTCCTCCCTGAGGTGTAGCGCTTAGACAGAAGGAAGGACAAAACCCACAAAACGTGACCTTCCAGAAAAGGATCAAGCATCCAGGTGACATGAAGGAGGTGACGTGGGTCCAACTAAGCCTTCTCTATTTGTTGAGTTTTGGCAAACAGAGCCCTGGAGGACATTTTTCCAGCACAAATTCCAAGGCGGAGACCTTTTGGGTTTATCAGTAAGGGTCTCCGCTCGGTTGAAACAACTGAAGGACATGTTCTATGGGACAAACGTGACCATACATAAATAAATGGCTGTGCTATCGGGGAGACAGACCAGGGAGACCCAGGGAGCCTCGATGAGCCTCAGTCACGAGATTGGATAGCCGGGGTTCACTCCCGGCACCGATCCAGGCATCTCAGCAAGACTGAAACGGGGTCGGGGAGGGGAAAGAGGAAGAGAAACCACCTGCACCTTCCCCTTGGTTGGGCACATGAAGCCATACAACCCAACTCACAGACACAGCTCCAAGGAGAGCCTCACCATCTACGGCACGCGGAGAGCCCAGAGGTTTAGGGAAACATGTCATAATGGCTACCGCGTGCATCTGTGAACGCTTCATTAGCAAACAAACGAAATCATCACCTCCAGACAATACTTACTGGATGGCTTCAGTCTTGGGGATCCAGCAGGAGGTGCTGGGCGGAGCACTGAGAAGGCAGGAAGAGGAGAAAGGGCACCCAAGAAGGCGGAAGGAGGGGAGGTGTAATGGCACCCTTATTAAATAAAAATTTCAAGAGCTAATTAGCGAGGGTAAAGAAAGGACGGCCATCGATGGGAAGAACGCAAAGCAGGCTTGCAAGCAACACTGAAAACTAAGTGCGGGGCAGAGGCGGGTCCGGGATCTTCCTCTGGCTGAGCTGCTGGTTTTGCTGACTGTGCGTTATGGCATTCTCATTCCTTCTCATGTTTTTAGCAGCTTTACTGATTTATAATTCACACACAATTCGTCCACCTGAAGTGTGCAAACTGATGGCTTTTCATACCGTGTCCTCCCTCAAAGAGAAGCCACCGCCTGACCCCCAGGACCCTCTCCAGCCCTAGGCGCTCACTAACCTACCGACTGTCTCTACGAACTTGCCTCTTCTGGGCACTTCACATGAACGGGACCCTACACGACGGGACCCTTGGTATCTGGCTCTTTTCCCTTGGCGTAACCTTTTCAAGGTCCGTCCATGTTGTGATGTGTGTCTGCACTTCCTTTTCTTTCTTGAATTTTGACTTTTGTGATCTACAGGTGGCAGAATGAGCCCTGTCAGCCTCCTGATTCACGTGTCGTGATAAAAACCACAGGTGCATCCGTGGGAAGTTGGTGAAGAGGTCCACTGAGACCCCAGAATCTTCACAGCCTAGGTTTATTTCAAGGAAGGAAAGACTTGAAGCCTGTCACGTGAACTCAATGGTGTTATTCTCTGATATTAGGAAAAAAGAAGACTAGCTGTCTAATCTGTGGGGAAAGATGACCATGTCTGCAACCCTCTTACCTACTCCCCAGCTGGAGGAAAAACTACGCCCATGGGCTTGAGGGTTACAGAAAGGCCTGGGACGTGAACCTGAAGCTACCTCACAGA